>JANBXA010000069.1:30857500-31332500 GCA_030556225.1 Cricetiscus sungorus | reverse complement strand
TACACACAACTTTCATTGAAATTTGAGGGACAGAGATGTGGAACTTGGCTACTTATGACTAAGTAGAGATTGACAGGAGCACTGTCTGGACATGAGGAAAGACAGTGGGAAGCAACCTTGTGGGCCCTCAGTTCTCAGGTGTGGAGTAGAAGAGTCTGGCATCCTAGACACTAAGTATCACAAGCCAAATGAACTCAGAGCTGCAATTGAAGTTCTGGCTTTCCAGTTTAGTTTCTACCATTAATTTATGTGCCTAAGTCCCTAAGGTGCCATAGTAATGCTTGGCACTTCAGCTTTAAGATCTTCTCTGCTTCCAGCAGAGACTTGAAGGGACCCTAGGATTCCATCTGGGACACAATGTTGTGTGAAACATCTGTTGCTCACTCCTGTCTTGTACCTGTGCTCAGTAGTAAAATACCGCAAAGTCAGATTGTGTGTGTATGTACGGGAGCTCAGCAAGAGCCATGTCCTGAGCTGTGATGGGTGCTGAGACACAGGAAGAGTCAACTGAACAGCCATGCACTGTGACTGTGGCCAGTAGCAGTTTGGTTCCTGGAATCCTGAATAGGGATGGTGAGGCAGTGAAGAAAGGACAGACACACAGAAAGGAAAGCTGGGATCAGGTGAGGGTGCTCACTCTGATGCAGGGCACCTACTAACCACTACAGTCCAGAACCTCAGTGTGTTTATAATGCTCAACCTAGGGGGAGAGGGTCAGCCTGTCTCCACAGGAGGTCTCTGCCCCTGAGCAGTCTCAGGGTGTAAACTAGGTAAAGGAGAAAGCTGTAGTTGTTATTCTTTGCACAGTCTCTCACTCACACTTGGATTCCCAAGGAAAGCTTTGCCATCTCTATTGAGCTTCACCTGCCAATCTCCCGGGGCCCAGGTATTGGCATCCTCCATGTGGCTATGTCTGTGTCAATAGCCCACATCCACTCAGGGTTTCTTCCACTCTCTATAGTAGTGAAGAAGTCCATACAGTAGAGATGATTGATCATTCTATTAACAGCTCATACTCATTCAGACCCAGGCAAACTATCCTGCCTATGTCAGTCACCAGGATAACCGAGGCCTTTGGGGACCCGCAACTCTGAAGAAGGTCAGCTATAAAGTTCTCTGGTGATGTTTTCTAGTTTACTGTGGGAGTCTTGCCTTAGACAGTCGCTGGGCCTTTCCCCAAATAAATAATTTCAAATATGTCCAAACTTCAAATTTTCTTGCCTATAAAGCGAATGCTTTAAAATCAAGCCTTTAAAGAAATAATAAATTACTGGTTTGGGAACAATAATCTCTTGTCAAACTCTGATTTAAAAGGGTAACCATGATCTTATAGCCCTAACTCCAGGAATGGTCCCAGTGAGATGTAGACCTAGCTACATGGGTTTCTCTGTAAAGATGAACAAATTCATGATGTCCAGGAATCCTCTCAGTTCTGCTAAGATTTAAGCATTATCTTTCTCAGGGCTCCTTTGATGTCTCGATTCCTCAGGCTATAGATAAAGGGATTGACCATGGGTGTCACCACTGTGAAGATGACAGTGGCCACTGTGTCCTGTAGTGAGTAGGTGGATGAAGGGTGCATATAGATGCCCAGGATTGACCCATAGAAGAGGCAGACCATAGTGAGATGAGACCCACAAGTGGACAGGGCTTTTCTTATTCCATGGGCAGACTGTAACTTCAGAACCTTAGAGAAGATGTAGGCATAGGAAACAACAATGCATGTAAATGGGGTCAGAAATACCAGTCCAGCAACGGTAAAGACCATCAGGTCATTGATAAAGGTGTCAGAACAAGAGAGCTTCAGGATAGGGTAGGGGTCACAGAAGAAGTAGTGCACTGCATTGTGGGAACAGAAGTTGAGTCGAACCATGAGGAGAGTGTGCAACAGAGCATGCAGGTTTGTGATGGCCCATGATATGACCACCAGGAGGACACAGAATCTGGGCCTCATCATCAGGGTGTAGTGGAGTGGGTGACAAATGGCCACATAGCAGTCATAGGCCATCACACTCAGGAGGAAGCCGTCCATGTTGCTCAAAGCTATGAAGAAATAGATCTGGGCCATGCACTCTGTGTAAGAGATGGACTTGCTTCCCAACACGTGATTTACCAGCGCTTTGGGAACAGTGACAGATGGAGCGCTAATGTCAACACTGGAGAGGTTGGCCAAGAAGAAGTACATGGGTGTGTGGAGATGAGGGTCACAGCTGATGGCCAGCATGATAAGAAGGTTTCCAGAGACGGTGACCAGGTACATCCACAAGAACATCCCAAACACAATCTCTTCTTTCTCTGGTTGTCCAGTGAGACCCAGGAGGAGGAATTCTGTGACCATTGTCTGATTGTCCCCATCCATGTCTGTGGAGAACAGTTTTGTCATGAAGTCAGACCATTTGCTAACATTTGAGCAAAAACATATCATTTGAAACAGTTTAGTGATAGGTTGAGAATGACCTAAAATTGAACTGTCTCTTTTGTAATCTTAAACAAGGTCCAGGATAGTTTTACCATGTTTTACTAATGAGTGGCTGTAGCTTTGTAAACTACTCCTATGGGCTCATTCCAAACTTGTTTGCTTTCTTTCACAATATTTAAACTTAGTCTAATGATTGAGGTAATATTATTCACTTTATGGATAAACAAACCTGTTGGAGTTGTCATATAATTAATCAATTGCATATTAGAAAGGAGAACTCAAGGAAACCTTGTGATTTTCCTTTTACTATATAAACACGTATGTATATGTGCTTTGCAAGCTAAATGTTTTTTGAGACAGGATATTGACATGGCACCCAGGATCATCTTGATACAATGGACTCAAGCTATACTCCCATATTAGGCTACCCAGCACCAGGGACTACAGGTTTAAGTACCCTGGCTATCTTTATACAGCTGCCATTTGTTGACCATATGGCAAACTGTTTATTAAATGCTGCCTACAAACATGCAGATTGTATTTGAAGCTCTGCTGTATTTTCAGAATTTTTTCTTACTCTCAGCGATTTTTTCTTTTTTTTTGGGGGGGGACCTCAAGACAGGGTTTCTCTGTGTAGTTTTGGAGCCTGTCTGGAACTAGCTCTGTAACTCACAGAGCTCCGCCTGCCTCTGCCTTCCGAGTGCTGGGATTAAAGGCTGCACCACCAACACCCGGCTGCACAGAGCTGTTTTCATGCTCTTACACGGCTTTTGGTTCATTACTCCAGCTCTGTACAAGCTCCTCCCACTTCCTACATCCCAAGAAGAGCAGGTGCAAATGTATGAATTATATTTTAAGGGTTTTTAAAACTACATGTCTCTGTGTGAGTGTGTGCAACGGAGCATGTGTGCCCGTGGGTCCAGAAGAGGGTATTGGATCCCCTGCATGGCTGTGAGCTGCCTAATATGGCTGCTGGAGTCTGAACTTGCGTCCTCTACAAGAGCGTTGCATGCTCTTAACTGCTGAGCTGTCTCTGCAGCCCCTAGATTATTTCTCTCTGGAAGAAAGAATGTTACTGATTGGCAAAGAGAAAATCTACACAGTGTATTTAAAAGTTACTCCCATCAGGAAAAAAATACACAGAGGTAGGGGCCAGGTTAAAAAAAAAAAAAAAAAAAAAAAAAGACTCCAGCATGTTTGAGGGAATGTTTGGTGTTTCCGAGGGGAAGGAGAGGAAGTGTTTTCCTCTAGAAGTCAAAAGAGTTGGAAGGAGGAAAAGAAAGAAGCTGCAGGGAGAAGCATATAGAGAACCCTTGTTAGTGACTGGCCAAAGATTTGTGTATTGTGGAGACAATAAGGCCTTACTGTGAGCGAAATTAGCGAAAACAAGAGTACAGTGCAGAGGCATGAGTTCATCTTACCTGGACTAACTTCTAAAACCAAGGTAGATAGCTGAAAGAATGGCATCCATGTAGCTTGAGCACATTCCTTATATAATCAGAGAACAAAATGGATGAACATACCAAAAAAAAAAAAAAAAAAAAAGGCAAGGCAGGGATTTGGAGCATCCGGGGACTCTCTTTTAGTGTGGAAGAGTCTCTCTCTCTCTCTCTCTCTCTCTCTCTCTCTCTCTCTCTCTCTCTCTCTCTCTCTCTCTCTCTCTCTCTCTCTCTCTCCCCATCACTCCTTCCCTTCTACTCTCCCTCCCTCCCCCTCTTCCTCTTCCTCCTCCTCTCTCCTCCTCTCCTTTCTTCTCTTCACCTCTCTTCTTCCCCCTTCTCTACCTCCTCATCCCTCCTACCTCTTGGGTGTACACATCTGGCCAAGCGTCTCAGTAAACTGCAGTCTCTGCACCTCACCTTGCTAACATTAAGTTGCTTGCTTCCTTGTCTGGAACTTTGTCTTACAGAGAGACTGACTGCCCTGTTCCTGATGACCACGAAGGGTTTGAGTGTAGACCAAGAAGCTTTTCCTCTGATCCCGGTCCTGGTGTCCCTCATCGGTGACCCAGTCTGCTGTTGAGGTAGTAGTGCCTCACCTGCTTGTCCAGTCTGCCTTTCCTGCTGCTGTCTGTGCTGTTGGTGGCTTTCACATAATTTCCACATCTGTGGATTCCATGCTTGATGCTTTGTTTGGACCAATTCATGTGTGGGCTGTTTCACTTCTGGAGAACATCTAGGAAGAGCTGCATGCATGGCTCTCTATGATCAAGCTTTAGCGATGACAGTAAATAGATCCACCATCCCTGGAGATCAGAGTTGCCATGGCTATGGATGACACATTGGGGCACCCCTAAGGCCCATTACTCAGAGGTACCGATTAGGGACCCACACTAGGTGCTCCTTGTTTGCATTCTGTCTGAACATTGAAAACATTGTCATGAACTCAATCCCAGTGAAACAACTGTAGAAACATGACCACCTGGCCTCCCTTTCCTTTGGTGTTCTTCGAGAAACTGGTGAGAGGAGGGGCAGAGAGCAGGATGCACTGTCATGATAAAAAGCCAGTTGTCAACCCTATGAGAAACGTAGGAAGCACAAAGCAGAAGTGAAAACCCTCCAGAAATACAAGTTCTACTGTCTTTTCTTTAATTTTTTTAAGTGTACGCATGTTTTCCTTGTAAGTCTGTATGTCACATGTGCGATGAAGGAGGAGGCCAGGAGAGTTACTGGGACTGGAGTTATGACAGTGATGAGCACTGTGTGGGTGCTGGGAGTCCATCCTGGATCCTCTAGAAGAGCAGCAAGTTTTGTTTTTTTTTTTTTTTTTTTTTTTACCCATTAGTCTTCTCTCTAGCCCAAATGTTTACTAAATCTATACTTCTACTGGAATCCTAAAGTATTTCTCAAAGTTAGTCACTTTTCAGCCCCCAAGTAATGATATGATGATGATTCTATTGTCCTTGTATAATTTTGTTCATTTATCATCACTTAATGTGAGCACGCTGTTTTTAATCTTTTTATTTTGTTTTATTGCTTTGGTGGGGACTGAAACCAGGATTTTACACATTCCTGGTGAAGTGCCCTGTCCCTCCAGCCTCCTTTTATCCTCCTTCCTTCCTCCCTCCTGTCCATCCTTCCTCCTGTCCTCCCTCCCTTCCTTCCTGTATCTGTGTGGGAGTGCACAGAAGCAGGTCAGAGGAGTCCGCAGGAGTTGGTTCTCTCCTTCCAACATGCAGATTGTGGGGATCAAGTGAACACAGGTTATCGGGCGTGGTAGCAAGCATCTTTACTGCTGAGCCATCTTTCCCCTGCCATCTTATCCAGAAATTTAAAGCAATTGTTTGAAGTTGTTGATGGGATAGCAAGACCTTTACTGTAGAGAATCCCCTCCCCCAATTTTAAGAGCTCTTCATGTGGCAGGATAAATTTTACAAGTAGATTATATTCTTTAGTTCACATGCCATCTTTGATTTTATTTTCTTTGATAATTGCATACATGCAAATATTGAGTTTGGGGCATTTTCACTTCCCAAATCTTCTCATTCTCCCCACCTTTCTTCCTAACGCTTTCCTTACTACATTGATGTCCTTTCCCTCACACTGTTGATTATAGATGTGTGTGTGTGGTGAGCTTGAGCAGGGGAGGATTTTTTGGAACACGTCTGCTTATCAATAATAATTTAATTCACTTACACTTAATATGATTACCATCTAAGCAGGGTTTACTTCTGCCATTAAGTTGTTTTCTCTTATCTTCTGTCAAGTTTTACTATTGTTGTATTTTGTTATGCAGTTGGTTCTTTTTTGTATCATTCTACTCTGATCCCCTCTTCTCCCTTTCTGTGTATTTTAAATTGTTTTCTTAATAATTACTTTGAAAGCCGTAATTAACATCATGATCTTACAACAACCTTGTAATAAAACCAACTTAAGCTTCAATATCTTGGATTCCGATGAGTTCCTTCTCTCCCTTCCCTTTAATGAGATCATATATTACATTTTTATATATTGTATGACAACTAATACACATATTTTTTTTTCATATACATTGGCCTTTTGGACCACATAGAAAGGCAGAATTGTTGACCCAAGTATAACAGTCATTGTTCTGCATGTTTACCATCATCATTGTTTAGGACACTTTCATTTTAGCCTGAAGATTTTTTTATTATTTCTTGTAGAGATTTACTGAAAACACACTTCTCTGCTTCTGCTAATCCAGAAATATTATCATTTTTCTTTATTCTACAAAGATAGCTATTTCCAATAATAATTTTAAGGCCTTGTTTTACTTTAGTTTCTTTGGTTCCTTATTTATTTACTTTTGGATTTTAGAGGTGGTATCTTTCAAAGTAGCTGTGAGTGGCCTGACATTCCTTATGTAGTTTAGGCCGGGCTCGAACTTGTGGTGTGCTGTCTTGACCTATTGAGTACTGGGATTACAGACACACATCACCAAATCTGTCAGCTGCAAATATGCTGTCCACTTCATCCAGCTTCCATGTATCTGATGAGAAATGAGTTTGGTGATTACTGGGGATCCCTTCATATAAGGAGTCATGTCTCTTGTTTTCAGTTTCCCTCTGATGGTTTTCTGTCTTTGTTGGTTCTTTCGAATGAGGGACCCTGGAGATAGCTGCTCCACCAGTTTGTATCTGTACGTATTTCTGGACTTGCTATTCTAATCTGCAGAACTTTTAAACTGTTCATGGGTTTGTTTATAAAAACTTTACAATGTGTATGTATATCTAAGTAGAAATAAACTCTATTTTTGTGTATTAATCTAATCCTATAGCCATGTATGAATTTATCTTGGCATTTAATTTTTTCCAATTTAAAGAAAACACATCCCTATGATTTTATAAAAGCTATTTCTGAACAAGGGACAATTAAGCCCCATGTCTTTTGGATTTTCTTTTTGTCTGTAATAATTTCTCAGTCTTCCCTTGCCTTTCACATTCTTAGTTGCTTGAGGAATCTTAGGCAGACATTTTGTCCAATATTATTCTATTTGGGGTTTGCTAACTTCACAGTTATATTATCTTTATGACTTTGGGAAAGAATCCCCTCTGTGGGAATTTTTCCCCTCACACTGTCATGGCATAGCAAGGATACATGACATCATCGTGAGCTCTCACTGTTGATGTCAAACTTTATTGCTTGGCAAGGAGATACTTATCATTTCTCCACTGGGTAGATTACTGTTCCTCTTCAATAATGAATTCTTTGGCAACAAGTCACTCAGTCTTTCAAGGGACAGGAGAGGACTGAGCCCCATGCTCTGCGGGATGTGATGGGGGCATTTGTTCCAGAGCCTGTTTCTTGTTCCCTGTTCACGTGTTTGTTCTTTTGCTTACTGTCCTCCGTATGGACTTACTGATGTTTATTTCCTGTTTTAAATCACAATGACATCAAATATCCCTTTCCCAAAATACTTGGAATCAGAAGTGTTTGGTGTTTCAAATTCTTCTAATCTTGGAATATTTGCATATAGATAACAAAATACTCTGGGACTAGGATCTGAGTCTAAACACACATCTCAGCTTTGTTTCCCGGATCCCTGTATGCTCAGCCTGGAAGTAACTACACAAGGGTTTTAATGTGCCTGTTTTGACCTCTTCCAGTTACACAAGGTCTCCTGTAGAATTTCTGTGTCATGCTGGCATTCAGATAGGTTTAGATTTTGGAGGGAATATTAAAACTTCAGCTTTTGGACTTGGGGTGCTCAGCCTGTGGCGGTCTATCTGCTGCTGGTTAGCCATGGCTGCTGTTTCTCTTCGGCATGCCTTTTCCCTCTTTTTTTCTCTCTCTTCTTCTCTCCCGCACCCCTCCCTCTTCTTGCAACTCCCTCCCTTACCACAGTATAAGATGCCCCAGGATTTTGTCAGCCTCTCTTCCCCCAGTAACTGTGGGAGACACACACACACACACACACACACACACACACACACACACACACACACACACACACACAAAAAAACCAAAAAAAACCAAAAAAAACCCAAAACAACAACAAAACCCCTCAGGACAGTCACTGGATGGTTGTTTGAAAACAGGCTCAGTTGTATATGTGAGGACTCAGTCTAAACAGCCAGGTTTACAAGGACTCAGGGCTCAGCAAGTAGACAAAGCCAGTTTCTAAGGCCCATGTAGCAAAGGGTAATGCCCTGAACAAAGGCATCTTCTAAAGGTTCACTGACTTTACATGACAGAAAGTTCCAGAAATCTTTGCCCCTGTCTTAAAAATACTACAGAACAATAATTTCTGGATGTAATGGCCAGCCTGAGGCAGGGAGTCTGCTTTGCTTGCAGCAGAATTCAACCTGGTAGGCTTACAACCTTGATGTAAGCATCTAAAGAAGGTGATTCTGTGAGACCTCAGTGGCCCTGATGTGGCACAGTCTCTGGTCTCTCTGGGCAGAGCAGTGTCTGGGGATCTGTGCAGGATTGAAGGGTGACCATTTATTTCAACATTCACTGAGCTGATACCAAACTTTTCTAAGTGGTTTTAATTGGCACACCAAGAGTTGACTCCCCAAAGCCTAATTAGCATTAATAGAAATTGATTGTGGAAAGGCGTGTGCGGTATCTCCCAGGAGTCTAGGCTGAGGGGATAAAAAGGCCCCAGGCTAGGCCTGGTCTCTATTAACTCAGGCCTTGGCAGATGAGTCTCCAAAGTGACTGCCACTGGGGAGTAAGATGCAAACTTGGTACAGGGTTGGCCTCTGAGGGAAGATGCCACCAGGGACCCCACATGGTGCCTTGTTTTAATTAACCATGAGTTTTTCACATACAGACAACTAGGATCAGGATGAGCCTACCAAAACCTCTGGAGGAATCTCTCCCTTCCTCTGTATCTCCCTGTATGGGGAGCTGGAAAGAAATGATTCAGGGAGAAAGCAGAGATACAGGAAGTGGGCATTCAGCAGAAAGAGAACGATAACCAGAAGATCTTGTAGAGTTGACCAGTATATAATGGGTATACCCATGGGTTTTTGTTTTTGTTTTTATTTTACTGAATAATGAGTTTCTAAGATAATTTATGAGAGGGTACGTCTCCCTTGCTTCAGGGTCCTTTAATAATTTCATTGACTTTCCTTCATTTTGATCCCCTATCTTCCCCATTCAACTTAAATTGTTTTTCTTTTTTAAATTATAATAAAATTAGATAATTTTTCCCTTCCCTCTCTTCCCTCTAAACCCTTCCATTTACCGCTTCTTGTTCTCTTTCAGATTTATGGCCTCTTCTTCCATTAAGTATTGATTGTTACACACACACACACACACACACACACACACACACACACACACACACATTCCCTAAACATGACCTGCTCAGTCTGTATAGTGTTACTTGTGTGTGTGCTTTCAGGGCTGAGCATTTGGTATTGGATAGCCAATTGGTGTTCTCCCAGAGGAACATTGTTTCTCCTACTCTTAGCATCCCTTGGTTGCCTGTAGTCTATGCATAGGACTGAGGCCCCATGGGCTTTCCCTAATACACGTTGGCACCTCTACTGTTGTCCTCATTCATTTCCTGTTTAGGCAGTTATGGATGTAGCTTCCGATATTCCCAGGAGACACAATCTCACAGCAAACTCCTTGATCCTCTGGCTCTTACCCTTTTCCTGTTCCCTCTTCCCCAATGTTTCCTGAGCCTTGGGTGCAGAAGTTGTCTTATAGATGTGCCCATTTCTGCTGGGCTCCACAACTCCACATTTTAATTATGGTTTTCTATGATGGTTTCCTCTGCTGTAAAGAGGAGTGTCCTTGATGGCATAATAACCCTAAGGATGCAGTAGTGGCATGCATACCTTGACAGTAGCCAACAGCTCTAATTGGACTCAGGATCTGCCCAACAAGAAGGAAAACATTCCTGGTGCTCAAAACCTATCCAATTACCCAGGTCTATGAAGTCGTGAATCTTGGAGGAAAACCTACAACTGACAAAACTAAGCCAGCATTATTCCTAACTCTGCTCAGTGTTTGTCTTTATACCAACAGATACGTGTAGTTCACATCCAGTGTTTGACCTATGGCACAGTGATGGAGCATATGCACCAATACTACTAGTTATTCAGCACCCTGAGGCCGGAGGATTGCTGAATGTAAGAATTTCTGTCTGTCATGGAAAACACAAGAAGACTCCATCCTACAAACAGCCAAGCAAAATCCTATGCTCAGCACACAGAACTTTCCATTCTGCTTCTCTGGGTCCCAGAATTCAATGAAGCTTCCTACATTCTACAGTGACCTTGCAAGGCTTGAGTTCCATGAGTTCTCATTTTCATAACTCTGATTTTTATTGTGTATTACTTCTCAGTTTCCCATGAGCAGAGATAAAAGAGCTCAACTCTCCAGGAGGCTTTGTCTAAGCATTTAATCCCTGTTAAACAAAGTTAAGAACATCAATGCCACAATAAGCCTTTCTTGTAGGCACTCTTTAATATTTGCTTTGCTTTAGTTAAGCTAGTGTCTTAGTTAGGGTTACCATTGCTCTAATAAAATACCACGACCAAAGAAAATTGGAAAATAGGTTTTATTTGGCTTACACTACCACAACACTGTTCATCACTGAAGAAAGTCAGGACAGGAACTCAAATAGGGCAGGATCACTAGAGGCAGGAGCTGATGCAGAAGCCATGGAGGGATGCTGCTTACTGACTTGCTTCCCCTAGCTTGCTCATCCTGTTTTCTCATAGAACCCAGGACCTGCAGCCTAGGGATAGCACCACCCACCATGGACTGGGACCTCCCACATTGATTACTAATTAAGAAAATGCCTTACAGCTGGACCTTATATCTCAATTGAGGTTCCCTTCTATGACAAGACTCTGGCTGTAGAACAGCTAGGTTCTTGGGGGCTGGGATGTTTTGACCTTTTTATTGGCAGCTATCAGACCCTGCCCTTTTGCCCAGATGTCTTGAACAGTAGACATCCATCAACCAATTACTATTAATTTAGTTAGATAATTTAAGACAAGATCTCCTATAGCTCAGACTGGCCTTAAACTTGCTATGTAGCTGATAATAGCTGTTGAAGCCAGAACTACTCCACCCCCCAGGAGACCATGCTGTAGCCATGACTATTTCAGACAATTTACACTGGCTGTGGGAGACTTCCCTGTGGCCATGACAAAGTTCAGCGAGTTCTGGGTGACCTTGCTTCAGGATATAGTTATTCTCACTCCAGCCTCCAGAGAGTACATCTGCCAGAGACCACAGCCTCCACAGTAAGCTCATGAGTGACAGAAGGGAGACTACACATCCCATGCCTGTGATAGGTGGGACTAGAGTCCACAAATGAGAAGTTCCTACTGGTGGAACCTAGAAGCTGTGCACACCCATGCCACAGCCATCTTCTAGCTAGAGAAGTAACATGCAGACAAGCAAGCTCCTGTCTTCTACAGCCTCCTCCATGCAGGGCTGTAACCCTCAATAAAAGCCTCTCCCAGGTCCTATTTGATTTTCAGTTGCCAACTGTGACTTATCACACGCAGTAAGAGTAAGCTGAACTGGTAGCATCAAGAATACAAGCAGACAAAATACTGAATTTCAAACTTCAAAAAGGGCACCCTATGGCTCTTCTAGTGACTGCAGGGCAATTCCCAAATCTGCAACTCTCAGGAGAACCCCATGGTGACCATCCCTCAGCTGGGTCAGTGTGGAACAGGCACAGTGGAGAGCAGGAAGGACTGGAGCTGTAGTGTACAGAAAGGCTGAGACTGCGGAGAGCTGTGGCTATGATGCCCTGACACTGGCATGTCCCAGGAAGCTGCCAGAAGTTAGGAGCAGAGACTCTCCAACATCTGCAACTCAAGAACTATATATAATTCTAGCTACTCAGTACAGGCTGCTGCACTCAAAGCAAACAGTGTTTAATATATACGCAAGCAAACATTAACACACATAGAATAAAAATAATTCTTTGTTTTGTTTGTATTTTTGAAACAGTTTTTATAATGTAGCTTTACCTGGCCTGGAACTCACCGAGATCCTCCTGACTCTGCATGTTAAGTGCTGGGATCAAAGGCATCTTCCAAAAGCCCAGACAAATAAATCTTTTAAAAATAGTTTGTCAGGACAAACCTCTAGTTCTCATGGCCTAGAACAATATGTGTCTAGGTCTGTAGACCACAAACACTCCAGGGCCAAGGCTGAGAAGCCAAAGGCGGCTGCTCTCTGCCTAGTCACCATTTTCATCTGAGTTGACAAATATCCAGCAGCCACCTGTTTGTTACTCCATAAAGGGAAAGCATAATGTCTTTCCTAATGCTCACAGGCCCTTAACTTGGATAGACTCCATCGACAAAACACTGGGAGAGAAAAACATACGAATGTTAAAAAAAAAAATACCTCCTCTGTGGGTGGGTAAGATTGCCTAAGATTCAAGCCTTGTCTGATGGAGAACCTACACAAAGAGAGACCAGAAGGAAGGCCAAGGAAAGTTTAATGGGAAAAAAAGAGTTCAGGAGAATAGTAAACATACAAGTAGGCAGAGCAGGTGATTGGGACAAGACCAAAGAACCAGAATCATTTCATTGAGATGGCTCAGTGGTCCAAGGTGCTTTCCAACCAAGCCTCATGACTCAAATTCAACCCCCCCAACATGGCAGTGGTGTGAGAAATGATGGTCCTCATTTCATAATAAGAGTAATAATATGAGGGGCTGGAGAGGTGGCTGAGTGGTTAAGAGCGCTGGCTATTCTACAACAGGAGCCAGGCCTGATTCTCAGCACCCAGGTGCACTCAATTGTTTATGACTTCAGTCTCAGGTGACCTGATGCCCTTTTCTGGCCTCCTTGAACATTACATTGCACATAAATGGTACACAGACATACATACAGGCAAAACACCATACACATAAAATTAACAATAATAACAAAAATATCTTTCTTTAGAACACTGGAGTCTAAGAGCAGAAAAAGTGAGCTATTACAATCCTGCAAAGCATCTGTCCCGAGAAAATGAGGCAAGGAGCTGGTTCTAATGTTCCTGATTGTATGTATATCCCTTCCCCCCAGTTTCTCATTGGCTGAGTTTCTCAGGAAGGTACAATCTCAGCATAATCCCCACCAAACTCCCCATCCTCCTGGGGCTTGAGATCCACCACTCCCTTCCCAGATATGAGGGCTCAATCACATAGTGGACCACAACTTTTCAACCCCAAGATAAACTCAGAGGCACTCAGGCCGCAGGCACCAGCTGCCAGCTAGGAAAGACGAGAGCCTGGTGACTCCTGGGAGCTGTGATTCTCTGATGAGCACTCATCCCGAAAACAATGGACCGAGAGGATTTCTTTCTCACAGATGGAGAGAACTGAATCCCACAAATTGTCATCTGACTTCCATAAGCAAGCTGACAAACAGACACACCTGCACAGAGACACATACAGAGAGACAGTCAGGCAGACGGAGAGACAGAGGGGGCATAAGTTAATACTTCAAATTCAACAAGCTTTAATTTTTAAGACGAGAGTGAAAAGATGTAGAGAGCCGTTACAAGTACCGTTGGTAGACAGGAGAGATGCGCATACGCTGGGTAACTGTCAAACCCTGGGTCCCTGCCTCTCCCGTGGCGTCATATGGGCCGATGAGCAGCAGCCAGTCAGGGGGTGACACGTCCAAGGCAGAGGCTGCTAGCCTATATAAGGGATGGGTTTTGTGTGTTTGGGGTCTCTCTTTCCTGTAAGCTTATGCTCTCCCTCTCAAGAGCATTAAAGCTTTACTGCAGAAGGATCCTGAGTGTGCCGCGTCGTTCTTGCTGGCGAGACGGTAGCGCGGGACAAAAAACTAGTCACATGGGGTCTTAGTATGAAAAGTGTGTTTGCCTACAATGAGTTGAGCCCTGGGTGTGGGAAAAGGCTCCATCTCCTTTGCCACATGAAGAAATAATTGCATTCCACTGCTGATATAACTACTGCATCCACTTCAGGACTGTTGTCCGTGGCCCCTACCTTAGGATGCATGCTGGAATAGGAGGCAGCTAATCACATATATGGCAGCAAGTGTGCCGTTTTTAGCTCTCTCTCTCTCTCTCTCTATATATATATATATATATATATATATATATATATGTATGTATATGCATAAATATATATACATGTATATGCATAAATATATATACATGTATATGCATAAATATATATATATTTAGTTTCACAGCTAATCGTATTTACTATCATTTGTTTATCCATTGGCCTTGAGGCCATTTTAGTGCTGCCAACTGTTTAGTTGTTTATCTTGAGGACTCCACACTAAAACTTATCTTTCCCTTTTTTAAAGTTGCATATGAACCAAGCACACCATAATCATGTATGAAGTTACCAAAGATAAATAAAGATTTAAAAGAAAAGAAATGGAATCCCTGAATAACCAAACCAAATGGGTCTAATAGATAGAACCTAATTTAAAATTGCTGTTGCCCTCTCCACAGTTCAGTTGGAACTTGTGTTGTGTTGGAACTTTGCCAAATAAATATGAAGTTAGTCTTCACTTTTAAACTTTTCCCTTCCAGAATCTGCCTGCCCTCTTAGTTCCTCAACTCCTTACCAACGTTAACAATATCGGCCACTCAGAAGAAAAAGGAATCCCCCCAGAGAGTAACTGTATTAATTACTTTACTGTTGCTGTGATAAAACACTATGGCCAGACAACTTAGATAAGAGAGAGTTTATTTTGGCCAATGGTTCCAGAAGGATGAGAACCCATCATGGCAGAGAACCGTGGCAGCTGCAGGGTGGGGAAGCTGAAAACTCATCTTCAAAGGTAAGCATGATGCAGAGAGGGGGAACTCCAAGTGTCACATAGCCCCCAGTGGAATACTTCTTCCTAAACCCTACAAATAGTGCCACCGTCTGGGGACCAAGAGTTTAGATATGAGAGCCTATAAGGGACATTTTTATTCAAACCACAACAGAAACCATCTTGCCCAGGACTCTTATTTCAACACATTCTTAACAAAGACCATTGTATGTTATAGTGACTGACAGGATGAGACAGTCCAGCCATCAGAGTAGTGGTGACTGGGGGAAAGTGTAGTCTGTTCCAAGAGTCACCAGGAACATGCGGGCATTACACTCTGAGTTCATGAGGGGCCCAGAGGGAGTTTAGTGGCTCTAGAGAAGTCCTGTGCCAAATCACCATTAGTCTTTTCTACATGAAGGAAGCTTATTTTACCTCTCCTGAATTTCTGTGAGAGTTGGGTGACGTAACACTTTTGACATTTGAGGAGGAACAAATGGCAGCTGTGTGGAGGAGAGAGATGTACAGAGGGAGAATGAAAAAGGTGAGGTTCTCCAGGTTCATAATGGTCAGAGCCACGACAGAGTCTATAAGGAGCTGATGGTGAGGACTGCAAGGTCCTGGAAGCCAGTAGAATGGAGGAAAAATAAGTGAGACACAGACAGCATGAAGGGGGAGCTACCGAGGACTGACCACTGCCCCAACCCAGGAGACAGAGGGCAGAGATGTCTGAATATGAGGAAAGAACGTGACAGTTGACACTGAGGACACATGGCCTTTAGTATACACTAGAAGAGGGCTGGAACTCTGGGTGCTCCTACCCGTATTCCAGAATAAGCTTGGACTTGGACTCTGAAGTCTGAGTTCCAATTATAACACTGCTTCTGTCATCCCATGGTAATGTGAAGGTTACGTACACACTATGTGGGTGAACACGGCCATTACCCAGGGCTCCCTGGTACTTCCTAGGTAACCCTAAGAGTCTTGCTGAGGAACAAAATCCTGAAATGTTAGGTGGGAAGAGAAGGAGAGCTAGCATACTGAGCTGTAGCATGTAGGAGAGGTACCTCAACCTGTGGCAAAGGGGAAGCACCCACACCTCAGTTACCAGAGGCTCTAAGAGTGGAGCCTACAACCATCAACCTCTAGTTGTCCAGCATGGATGAGTTAAACTTCCTGGGGGTCATTTACCAGGCTAACCACAGCTGTTTGAGGCCATAGGAGCAGATGAGCCCATCTCTTAATATTCCCTGATCACTGTGGCAGCTAGGATCTCAGGGGGAGTTGTTAAACACCTCCCAAATCAGAATGATTCCAAGTGGTCTCATTTTTTTCTTATCTGTGAAATGACTGTCTTAGAATCATCCCTTTGAAGAGATAACTATCAGAGTGTGTGACAGAGAGCATTAGTCAGAGTCCAAATCAAAAGCATGGATACAAACATCTATCACTAATCCCAGGTGTGGTCATGCTGAGCATTGCACCCTTCTAGATCTTTGTTTATAAAAAGTTAAAAAAAAAAAAAAAAAAAAAAAAAAAAAAGCTCCATCGCCAAGCCTCTGCTGGAGATGAGTCTGGGTGGGACTAGTTCCGGTTGAATCCCTCCCCCCTTCCCTGGGAACTCCCTGGATTGGCCCCGCATCTGGCTCCCTCCCCCTCTCCCCACCCTGTGCCCTACCTAGCCCACTGTACCACTGCTCTGGTTGAGCACTGAAACAGAAGGTGGACCCAACAATCCCACCATCATCGGGGACCTTCCTGGAGCTGCTCTGAGAACATTAGACCCACCTATCCATGTAGGACCACCCTGAGTCCCTGCCTGCTGGATCTTTGACACCCATCACCAGCCCCTGCCTGAGGAGAGACCTCCTAGAGAGCTTGGACCACCTAGAACTACAGACATCGAACTTCTGACCCACCTAAGCCCACTGGGGGAGTAACATATATATATATATATATATACATATATATATATATACATATATATATATATATGGAGAGAGAGAGAGAGAGAGAGAGAGAGAGAGAGAGAGAGAGAGAGAGAGACCCCACCTGCACCCACTGGAAGAAGCGATGAGAAGACGGCAATACAAGAAAACATCTAACAATAGAAAGACAAGCATGACAACATCAGAATCTAGGGACTCTACACCAACAAGACCTGAACATCCCAAAGCAGATGAAGCAGAAGAGAACAACTTAAAAAAAATCTTCATAAAAATGATAGAGGCCTTCAAAGACAATGTGAGAAAATTCCTTAAAGAAATGGAAGAAAAAAACAAACAAAAAGTTGGAAGAAATGAACAAATCTCTTAAAGAAACTAAGGAAAGCCAAGAAAAAACAATTAAACAGGTGAAGGAAACAGTTCAAGACTTAAAAACTGAAATAGAGACAATAAAGGAAACACAAACTGGAAATAGAAAAACTGGGCAAACGATCGGGAACTACACACACAAGCATAACCAACAGAATACAAGAGATGGAAGAGAGAATCTCAGGCACCGAAGATAAACTAGAGGAAATAGATTCATTGACCAAAGAAAATCTTAAATCTAACAAATCCTTAACACAAAACATCCAGGAAATGTGGGACACCATAAAAAGGCCAAACCTAGGTCTTTTCTTCTATAGGCATAGAAGAAGGTGAAGAAGCCCAGCTCAAAGGTGCAAAAAACATATTAAACAAAATCATTGAAGAAAACTTTCCCAATCTAAAGAAGGACACGCCCATGAAAATACAAGAAGCATACTGAACACCAAATAGACTGGACCAAAGATAAAAGACCCCTAGACACATAATAATCAAAATACCAAATATACAGAATAAAGAAAGAATATTAAGAGCTGCGAAGGAAAAAGGCCAGATCACATATAAAGGCAGACCTATCAAAATTACACCTGACTTCTCCATGGAAACTCTCCAGGCCAGAAGGTCCTGGATAAATGTTCTACAAGTACTAAGAGTCCACGGATGTCAGCCCAGCAAAACTCTCTATTATACTCAGCAAAACTCTCGATCACTATAGACAGAGAAAAAAAAGATATTTAATGACCAAGGCAGATTTTCACAATGTGTATCTACAAATTCAGCCCTACAGAAAATTCTGGAAGGAACTTTCTCCAACCCAAGGAAGTTAACTAAGCTCACAAAGACATAGGCAATAGATAACCCCACTTCACCAGAACCCAAGGGAAAACAGGATAAATATATTCACAATACCACTACCAACAACAAATCTAAAATAAACAAGCATTAACAATCAATGTTCCTTACTTTCCCTCAACATTAATGGTCTTAACTCACCTATAAAAAGACACAGGCTAACAAAATGGATACAAAGACAGAATCCATCCTTCTGCTGCATACAAGAAACACATCTAAGCTTCAAAGACAGACATTACCTCAGGGTAAAGAGTTGGGAAAAGATCTTCCAATCAAATGGACCCAAGAAGCAAGCAGGTGCAGCTATCCTAATATCTAACAAGTTAGACTTCAAACCAAAATCAATTAAAGGAGATGAAGACAGTCATTTTGTATTCATCACAGGAGAAATCCATCAGCACAAAGTCTCAATTCTGAACATCTATGCCCCAAATACAAAGGCACCCACATTCATAAAAGAAACGCTACTAAAACTCAAAGCTCACATAAAACCTCACACACTCATAGTGGGAGGTTTCAACACACCACTCTCACCACTAGACAGGACCACCAGTCAGAAACTTAACAAAGAAACAAAAGAACTAACAGAAGTTATGTCTCAATTGGGTTTAACAGACATCTATAGAACATTCCGTGCAAACACAAAAGAATATACCTTCTTCTCTGCTCCACATAGAACCTTCTCTAAAATCGACCACATATGAGGCAACATAACAAACCTCAACAGATACAAAAAAAATTGGAATAGTCCCCTGTATCTTATCAGACCACCATGCTTTAAAATTGGAATTCAACAACAATACAAATAGCAGAAACCCTACAAACTCATGGAAATTGAACAATGCACAATTTCACCATACCTGGGTTAAAGAAGAAATAAAGAAATTAAGGACTTCCTAAAATTCAACAAGAATGAGGACACAACATACCCGAACTTATGGGACACCTTGAAAGTAGTGTTACAAGAGAAGTTCATTGCACTGAGTGTCCATATGAAGAAAACAGGATGGTCACATTAGAGAATTAACAGCACAACTGAAAACCTTAGAACAGAAAGAAACAAACTTACCCTGGAGGAATAGATGCCAAGAAAAAATAAATTTGAGGGCTGAAATCAATAAAGTAGAAACCAGGAAAACAATACAAAAAAATCAATGCAACAAAGAGTTGGTTTTTCAAGAAAATCAACAAGATAGACAAAACTTTATCCAAACTAACCAAAAATCAGAGAGAGCACATGCAAATTAATAAAATCAGAAACAAAAAGGGGACATAACAATGGACACTGAGGAAATCCAGACAATCAAGGTCATACTTGAAAAACTGTACTCCAAAAATTTTGAAAATTCAAAAGAAATGGACAAATTTCTTGATAACTATCACTTACCAAAATTAAATCAAGAACAAACAACTTAAATAGACCTATAACCCCTAATGAAAGAAAAGCAGTCATCAAAAGCCTCCCAACCAAAAAAAGCCCAGGGCCAGATGACTTCAGTGTAGAATTCTACCAGAAATTCAAGGAAGAGTTAATACCAATACTTCTCAAATTGTTCCACACAATAGAAACAGAAGGTTCATTACCAAACTTGTTTTACAAGGCCACAATCCCCTTGGTACCCAAGCCACACAAAGACACAACTAAGAAAGAAAAGTATAGACCAATATCCCTCATGAACATTGTTGCAAAAATACTCAATAAAATACTGGCAAACTGAATCCAAGAACACATCAGAGAAATCATCCACCATGACCAAGTAGGCTTCATCCCTGAGTTGCAGGGATAATTTAACACATGAAAATCTATCAATGTGATCCATCATATAAACAAATTGAAAAAGAAAAACCACATGATCATCTCACTAGATGCTGAAAAAGCCTTCAACAAAATTCAACACCCTTTCATGATAAAGATCTTGGAGAGATCAGGGATAACAGGAACATACCTAAACATAATAAAAGCAATATACAGTAAACCAACAGCCAACATCAAAATGAATGGAGAGAAGCTTAAGGCGATTCCTCTAAAATCAGGAACAAGAGAAGATTGCCCTCTCACTCCCTATCTCTTCAATATTGTACTTGAAGTTCTATCTAAAGCAATAAGACAACAAAAGGAGATCAAGGGGATACAGATTTGGAAAGGAAGAAATCAAACTTTCACTATTTGCAGATGATATGATAGTTTATATAAGCTACCCAAAAAACTCTACCAGAGGACTCCTACAGCTGATAAACACCTTCAGCAAACTAGCAGGATACAAGATAAACTCAAAAAAAATCAGTAGCTCTACTATATACAGTCGACAAAGGGGCTGAGAAAGAAATCAGAGAAACATCACCCTTTACAATAGCCACAAACAATATAAAGTATCTTGGGGGTAACACTTACCAAACAATTGAAAGACCTATATAGCAAGAACTTTGTGTCTCTAAAGAAAGAAATTAAAGAAGATACCAGAAAATGAAAAGATCTCCCATGCTCTTGGATAGGTAGGATAAACATAGTAAAAATGGCAATCTTGCCAAAAGCAATCTACAGATTCAATGCAATCCCCATTAAAATCTCAGCACAATTCTTCACTGACCTTGAAAGGATAATAATCAACTTTATATAGAAAAACAAAAGACCCAGGATAGCCAAAACAACCCTTTACAATAAAGGAACTTCAAAAGACATCTCCATCCCTGACTTTAAGCTCTACTACAGAGCTATAGTACTGAAAACAGCTTGGTATTGGCACAAGAAAAGACAGGCAGACCAATGGAATGGAATCAAAAATCCTGACATTAACCCACACACCTAAGAACGCCTGATTTTTGACAAAACTGCTAAAAGTATACAATGGGAGGAGGAATGCATCTTCAACAAATGGTGCTGACACAACTGGATGATGGTATGTAGAAGACTGCAGATAGACCCATGTCTATTATCATGCACAAAACTTAAGTCCAAATGGATCAAAGACATCAACATAAATCCAGCCATACTGAACCTCTTAGAAGAGAAAGTGGGAGGTACCCTTGACAAAGTGATACAGGAGACCACTTCCTGAACATAACCCCAGTAGCACAGACACTGAGATGGACAATTAATAAGTGGGACTTCCTCAAACTGAGAAGCTTCTGTAAGGCAAAGGACACAGTTGACAAGATCAAACGGCAGCCCACAGACTGGGAAAAGATCTTCACCAATCCTACATCTGACAGACGGCTGATCTCCAAAATATACAAAGAACTCCAGAAACTAGTCAACAAAACAAAAATAACCCTATTAAAAAAGGGGTTACAGAACTGAATAGAGAACTCTCAATAGAGGAAATTAAAAAGGCTGAAAGACACTTAAGAAAGTGCTCGACATCCTTAGCTATCAGGGAAATGCAAATCAAATTAACTCTGAGATACCATCTTACTCCTGTCAGAATGGCTAAAATTAGAGACACCAGTGACAACTTATGCTGGAGAGGATGTGGAGAAAGGGGAACACTCCTCCACTGCTGGTGGGAGTGCAAACTTGTACAACCATTTTGGAGATCAGTATGGCGGTTCCTCAGGAAAATGGGAATCAGGCTACTACAGGACCCGGCAATCCTCTTCTTAGACATATATCTAAATGATCACATCTATGCAACAAAGACTTGTGATCAACTATGTTTGTAGAAGCATTACATGTAATAGCAAGATCCTGAAAGCAACCTAGATGTCCCTTAACTGAAGAATGGATAAAGAAGATGTGGCACAATTTACACAATGGAATACTACTCTGCGGAAAAAAAACAATGGAATCTTGAAATTCACAGGCAAATGGATGGAACTTGAATAAATCATCCTGAATGAGATAACCCAGTCACAAAAAGAGGAACATGGTATGTACCCACTCATATATGGATTTTAGACATAGAGCAAAGGATCATCAGCCTATAATTCTCACTGCCAGAGAAACTAGGATACAAGGAGGATTCATATAAGGTCCATCACAGAAGGGGAAAGGAACAAGATCTCCTGAGCATATGGGGAGTCGCAGGGGAGGGGCAGTGAGTGGAGAGGGAATTAGGAGAAAGAGAATGGGAGGAGAGGGAAGCATGTGGGACTAGGAAGTTTGAGTGAGTCAGGGGAGGAATAGATGTGAGAGAGAGAGAGAGAGAGAGAGAGAGAGAGAGAGAGAGAGAGAGAGAGAGAGAGAGAGAGAGCATAAAAGAGGGAGCCATTGTAGGTTTGAAGAGAAAACTGAATCTAGAGAAATGTCCAGAGACCTGCAAGACTGACCCCAACCCCAACTAACAATTTGAGCAACAGTGGAAAGGCTACCAAAAATGCCCTTTCCTGATAATGAAATCAACAACTAACTTATCCACCAACACAGAGCCCTCATCTAGTAGCTGCTGATGGAAACAGAAGCAGACAGCCACAGCTAAACACTGAGCCAAACTGGAATCCAGATGCAGAGAGGGAGAACAAGACCAGGCTACAAAAACACATAGAGACAGCTGACATGAACAAGGAGGAGCTAATGGGCCCCCAGACTAATAGCTGGGAATCCAGCATGGGACTGTCTCAGACCACCTGAACATGGGTCTCAGCTAGAAGGCCTGGGAAGTCTAAGGGACCTCGGACAGTGGAACCAGGATGTATCCCTGGTGCACAAAAGGACTTTGGGAGCACAATCCCCATAGAGGGATACTCCCTTAACCTAGAGACAGGAGAGAAGGCCTAGTCCCTACTCCAAATGACTTGACAGATTTAGATGATCCCTCCTGGAAGGCATCACCCTACATGTGGGGGGAGGGAGGGAGGGGAGGGTAGTTGAGGAGCATGGAAGGGTGGGAGAGAGGGAGGGAGGGAGGGAGGGAAAGGGAACTGGGATCGATATGTAAAATAAAAGTTAAAAAAAAAAGAATTGGTACATATTCATACTGGTAATGAGATATTGTTCAGTACTTGCACAAGACAAGTGTATCTTTCAAGGAAGATTAATGTATGAAAGATTTCACTGTGGTTATGTATGCCCTGAAAGAAAGTATAGAAGTTTTAAAAAAATTCTTGGGTCAAGTAAAATACTTCTCTGAAAAGAAAACAGTATTCATAACATATAATGTTTGATTTTTTGTTTTGTTTTTACAGAATAAGGCAAATGTTATGTTGCAGCATATAGTAAACAATTACTCTGATAGACTTTTAATTTAGGTTACTTTTAGAGTTTACTCTCCTGTGTCTTTGCCTTTGTGGCACCTAACAGCTGATTTGTAAGTTTATGTTGCATTTGGATGGTGTGCACTTATGTACAAATTGACAGACATTGGATCCTCTTGCAACAGATGGAAGGCACCCACAGACGGTTTTTCTCTACTTTTAGGAATTTGCAAATTAATGAAAGCATTTTGGTTTTGGTATTGAAATGGTTGTTTTCTAGCATCATTTTAGAAGTCATTGATTACAGCTGCTGTCTTTACATACTTTAGACTTTTAGTGACAACCATTTTCCCTGGACTCTTCATTGTACATTCAGTCATTACACGTACTTCTGGACCACCTACATGCTATTTTTACACTTTAAAAACATTAAGCTTGTTTTAGACTAACACAAACTGTGTGTGCAATTATGGAGAAAGTACTGGAGATCAATGAAACAAATATGAAAATTCAACACCAACATTCCAAATACATGGTATGCATAGAAGTTCCCATAAGTATATGTGGCTTGGGAAAAAAAATGGTAAAATCTCAAGCAAATGACATCTGCCTCATTCCTAATTTTAAGAAATCTGGTACTGGTAATTGGTGATGTCATTATTTCACACCACTCTTTCCCTCCTTACTCATAATGTTAAAAATTATTTTTGGAACAGAAGAATAATTTTATAAACTATTGTCTATCCATATTCAATTCATAATATAAATTTCTTCTCTCTGTGATTGTGTCCTGATTTTCTTCTCGTCCCACTTTGCCTTTTGTTTCAAATCATATTGCAGCATAGAGTAGCTGCCTTAACTGCAAAATGTAGCCTTTTAAAATTAAAAAGGTGATTTAAAATACTTTATCAATACATCTGCCTCCTCTTCTGCAATGTTGCCTGAGCCTTAGATGTAGGAGTGTTTTGTAGATGTATCCACTGGGACTAAGCTTCACAGATTTATATTTTGAATTGTTATGGTTATCCATAATGGTGTCCATCTGTTGCAAATTGTTTCTTGATGAAGGTTGAATACTACAGTTATCTGTGGGTATAAGGATAAATATTTAGAATGTTGTTAGGTGTTATGCTAGCTTAGTAAAGTAGTGGTTGTAGATTCTCCAGCATCCATGACTTTACTTTTATGGAGCATTCAACTAATTCTCCACTACCAAGCAGGGTTTTAATCATGCTGAGTGGGTCTTAAGTTCAATTAGACAGCAGCTGGTTATTACCAAGGTATGCATATCACTACTGAATCAACATGGTGGTCATACTATGCGGGTTACTGATGTGGTCCATAGGGTTCATAGCTGAGTAGGCCTGCTGGTTGCCTCCTTCTTTGAAAACTTACACGATGCCTTCTAATATTAGGAAAGCTAGCCCTCAGATTGGGGCTCTCAGTTCATTCCCACTAACCAGTAGGCCAAAGTAGACAAGGAAAATAATACAAGGTTTCATCCAAACAGAAAGAACTATAGAAAACTGTGGATTCTGGGAACAGGGGAAATAATCTTTCCCAGGTAAGTGTACACCAATTGGTTAATATCAAACAGTTAACACTACAACATTACGAATTAACCTCATATAGACGGACATAGAAATATGTATGTATGTGTGCATATATGAATGCAGTGACAATAGTGAAAAGGGCTATGGATTTTAAAGAAAGCATGGAAGTATACGTGGGAGAGTATTGGAGAGTATTGATGGAAGAAAAGAATGGAGGAATTTTTATAACATAATATTTAAACATAAAAACGAAAAACTTTAATAGATACATTCATTTGTATTTCTGTTACCAACATAGTAGCAACAGCTTCTATTCATTTAATTTATGCAGAAATTCGAGAAAAATTTGCATAATATTTTGCAGTATCCTTACCATTGTTTGGGAATAGCACTTGGACTTGTGCAAGCCCAATTAATATCATGATTGATATTATATTATTTTACTTTACATTATTTATATTCATGGAGCATAGTAAACCGAGAGAAGTTATGTATCAAATAGGAAGTACTACAAATGCCATAATAATATAGAAATGGTAAAGAAGAAGTTAAAAAATAATACAACAACAAAATGTGATTCCTTAAGTCAGGAGTATGAACGGTCTTTTTTCCTGCCTCTGCATGTGGTGAAACTGTCTGGTCTCGTGTAATTCTGATTAGGACCCTACTGACTAAGGAGCAGGTAATGATTATTTACATGAGCTTTGGAAAATAGGGGGCCTTTCACCGACAGTAAATGATGCCTGGTTTGCATAAGATCACACAGGATTGATTATAGCTGTACTTCACTACATTGCTTGTTTGTTTTATATTTCATTTCAGTAATCTTATCTGAAGACATAGCTCTATTGGAACAACACACAAGATTAGAAATCTTTAGCTCACTGATTCTGATTTTGAAGCAGACAGTTTTTTTTAAGGTAACAATTATTTTGCCTCAATTTCTTTATGATTAATTAAAAATACTACTATAATTCATTTTATTTTTGTTTTGTAATTACATTTATCTGTTGAGTGTTAAAAATTACATAAGTGAGCAATATAATTTTCTGAAAATAAACTTATATTCATAATTATTAATATTAATAAACAATATTACCAGAAAACAAATAATATTCTGTTAAATAATTAAAGTAGGTTAAAAGGTAAAGCATAATGTAGTGGAACCAGGATGAATCCCTGGTGCACAAAAGGACTTTGGGAGCACATTCCCCATGGAGGGATACTCCCTTAGCCTAGAGGCAGGAGGGAGGGCCCTACTCCAAATGACTTGACAAATTTTGATGATCCTTCCTGGAAGGCATCACCCTCCCTGTGGAGTAAATATGTAAAATATGAAAAATTAATAATAAAAAGATAAAGTTTTAAAAATATAAAAAGGAAAAATACATGACATCTAGGAGTCCTCTCAGCTCTAGAAATGTCAGATTCTAGGACCTGAGAATTATCTTCCTCAGGGCTCCTTTGATGTCATGATTCCTCAGGCTGTAGATGAAGGGGTTGGCCATAGGGGTCACCACTGTGAAGATGACAGAGGCCACTGCATCTTTCAGTGAGTAGGAGGAAGAAGGGTGCATATAAACTCCTAGGATCGCCCCATAAAAAAGACAGACCACAGTGAGGTGAGAGCCACAAGTGGACATAGCTTTTCTTATCCCCTGAGCAGAGGGCATCTTCAAGACCTTAGAGTAGATGTACCCATAGGAAACCACAATGCAAACAAATGGTGTCAGAAATATTACTGCACCCTCGGTAAAGGCTGTGACATCATTGACAAAGGTGTCAGAACAAGAGAGTTTCAGGACAAGGTAGGGGTCACAGAAGAAGTGGTGCACTGCATTGTGGGAACAGAAGGTGAGTTGAACCATGAGGAGAATGTGCAACAGAGCATGCAGGTTTGTGATGGCCCATGATATGACCACCAGGAGGACACAGAGTCTGGGCCTCATCATCAGGGTGTAGTGGAGTGGGTGACAAATGGCCACATAGCGGTCATAGGCCATCACACTCAGGAGGAAGCCGTCCATGTTGCCAAATATAAACAGGAAATACATCTGGGCCATACACCCCATGTAAGAAATGGACTTGCTTCCCAACATGTGATTCACCAGCGCCTTGGGGACAGTGACTGAGGAAAAGCAAATGTCAACACTGGAGAGGTTGGCCAAGAAGAAGTACATGGGTGTGTGGAGATGAGGGTCACAGCTGATGACCAGGATGATGAGAAGGTTCCCAGAGACAGTGACTATGTACATCCCCAAGAACATTCCAAAGACAATGTCTTCTTGGTCTGACTTTTCAGAGAATCCCAGGAGGAGGAATTCTGTGGCTGTCGTCTGATTGTCACCATCCATGTCTTTGGAGAAGAAAGGGAGACCTGTATAGTGAAATTATTCACCAACACATGAAGAAAACTTTTACGCAGTTTTGAAATTTTTTTCTCATTAGTTGACAATTAACTGCTAGTAAATTCCCTTGCAATGTATTTTTATAACAAAAGAGTGAATCCAGTTTGAAAGGATTGAATTGTATTGATTTCATTGATTCTGAGCTTGTTTGCTTACTGCCATATACATGCACATTTTACACAATAGTTAACTCCATCTAGGATTTGGCATATTACATTTTACTGGATACATGAAGAAACCCTGGGGGGGCAACTAGATGCTTTATCAAAAATTACTGATCAGTACCAGTGAGAGTTAAAAACAAGCTAATGGTCTTGTTTTCTGGTGTTACATATATACAAACATGGGCATACATGCTCATAATACACAAACACAACCACACATATATACATAAACACACACACCATGCACAACATACATACATACATACATACATACATACATACATGCATACTCAAACACACACATAGTGTGTGTGCCATGTAACACAAACACTTTTAATTACATGTTCTTTTGTCTGACCAGAAATTTCTGGGCATTATCTTCATGCCTCAACATTCAACTAGCTAGGATTATAAGCAGATGCCAAGTTCCCAGCAATTTTTAATGTTATATTAGTTACCATTTATTAAATTTTAATCAAATGAAAAGCCAGCACTAAGTGTCATCTATTATAAACCCAGAGTTTGTGCTGTGGCTTCTCTATTTTCTCTCAGTTGGTTTTGACAGACCTGCCTGGCAGTTGGGCCTTCACTTTCTCTCTGCTACTAAGATGTTTTCCCCACAGCTCAAAGCCGCTTGTCTGCTCACTTGAGGTGCTGGCCAGACTGTTACAGTATAGTTTTCCCTTCCTTTCTGCAATCAAATCAACGGGGGTGGGGGCCACACAGATTCTAAGTGCAGTTTTCTATTGGAGAAAAGCAGTTTTACATGTGGATAAAATATAAATTCACGTGCATCTCAAAAGACAATCCCCAAGCTAAGAAATCACCATGGTCAGGAGGTCAGGAAAACATCTGGACTGCAATGCCCACGGAGGGATGCAAGGCAATAAGCTGAGAAAGAGAAGAGTCACCCTGGGGGTGATCAAAGGTCTGGCTGGGGAAAGAGAAGGGAGGCAACAGCTGTCATGTGAAATAGCCTGGCTGCTGGGACAGGACATAAGATGGAAAACAGATAATATTGTTATAGGGTGTACTTATGGGAGAGCAGCCATGTGACTGCTACAGTGAGAGTGAAATTGAGCAAAGTGCTGAGATGTGAAATCTAAGTTAAATTCCAGAATGTTGCATTGGATACAGATCAATGTAACAACAATAACAATAACAAAAAGCTAGAGCTAGGGATGAGAAGATGGCTCAGTAAGTGTGAAGATCTGAGTTCAAATCCCAGAACCCACATAAAACTCTACACCATAGTGCACATCTTCAATCCCAGTGCTTTTATAGTGAGATGAGAAACAGATCTCTATATGAGTGCTGTGGCAATGTGCACCTACACACACACACACACAATGAAATTTATCAAGTTAGAATGTGTTTCCAATGGGCCATAGGGTGAGTGGACTATAGAAGCAGAGAGATGAAAGACGAAATGACAGGTGGTTCATGAGGACCAACAAATGAGTCCTTTGTTAATGTTCTAGAAGGCAGATAGCTTCTCATCAAAGAAATAGAAAAAGAGATACAATGAGATATAAAGGCAACTTGCTTCAGTTGGGCTAGACCACAGCTAAGGCTGAATCTTGAGAGTGTTCCGTATTTTCTTATGCTGTGCATTAAGAGATGGTTGACAATGAAATGTTCAGTTACTGGGAATAATACTAACATAGCATGGTTTAATCCCTAGGCACAACTTCCACAGGACCTCAGAGCATCATGGTAGGTCATACACAGATGCCCCTTTCTTTGACTGGCTCTTCAACTCCAACTTTTGGATTACAACTTCCCCTTAAGCATCCTTATGGAGACAGAATTCTGCTGCCACAATTGTAAAAATAAGAAACTTCAGTGTGTTTTGCTGCATTAACTTCTGTGAGTCATAGGAGTGTCTGGGTGTGTGTGACCTACCAGATGTGCAGATATGACTGCATCCTTGGGTGTTTGAGACCCTGAACCTTAAAGGCTGCTTTTTTTCTGGATATCCGCTAAAATCTGCACTCCACTGTCTGGTTTCAGTAGCTTCCAAGCAGCCACATTCTGAGACATTCATTATACAAACACACATCCAGAGGATAAACACAGAACAAACATAAGGACCAGGATAAAATAATGACATTTTCTGTCAACACTTTTCTGTCTCTCCCTGTCTCTGTCTCTGTCTCTCTCTGTCTCTGTCTGTCTCTGTCTCTCTGTCTGTATCTCTCTCTCTCTCTGACAGAGCATGCAGTACTGCTCCTATCCCTCTAAATTCCATTATGTTTCTGCTTCCGCTATCCATGTTGCAGCTCCCACTGTGTCCCGAATGCACAGCACCTCATGTAAGAACAGGGCATGGACATGGAGGAGTGAGGCGCTTTTCCTCCTTTGATGAGAGCCTTACCTGAGTGCTCTGGGCTGCTATCAGATGTCTTCAGGCTAGTTCTGTCTCTGAGACTGGTGCCATGTTTGAGCTGGGCTTTGAGGCATCCACACTTGAAGCTGAGAAGGGAAGGGCCTTTTCTCCCCCACAGAGAGCATTTGGAATGAGGCCTGTGGCTCTCCCTGTCAGGCTTGGGTGGTTGGGAGTGAATAAAGCGATGCCCCATCCCTAGAGGAAGTGCCTTCATGAAGATGGCTGCCAAGTTTGTGTTCCCCTGCTGTGAGTGGATTTCTCAGAGGTTCTAATTAGAGACACAAATGAAATATTCACAGTCTGTATTCTTTCTGGGCTTTGAGATCTTAGGATCTTTAGAAAGTCAGTTCTTGTACAAGTGTTCACTGCTAGGGCTCTATCCTTGGTTAAGTATTTATGTTTTATCATGTCTGATAAGATGATGCTTACAAATAAACATTATATGACATCAAATATACAAATATTATGTATCACATAGCAATGCAATATAAAATTTTGTCAAGTGACAGTAAAAGTTAAGGTCAGCATGAATTTGATGCAAAAATCTAGCAAGTACATTATTAGAAATCAGATCACAAACTAATTAATATCACCATCATTGGTGTGGCCTAAGAAAAAAATGGGAGCCTTCTATCAATTATTAATCAACTACCAAACCCAATTGCAATGGCTTCTATAACAATCATGTGAATGGTGCACAAAAAGTACTTGACAAAATTCTAAAAATTTGAATTAGTGTATACATTCACAATAAATCCCAAGTCCACCTGATGAAAAGTTTTTACCAAAAGCTTGATAAGATGCCCAATATTAATTTTGATCTGTCATATATTTCAACTGCTCTTTCTCCAAATGACTTTGCTCTTCTACTCATTCTTCTGTTTATAACTGTTAGACTAAGCTCATCAGTTAATAAAAAGAAATCTTAAGGTGTTTGATGTGGCAGCAATAAATCCACTCAGTGTTTTGAAAAGTAATGTATTTCCTAGTGATCAAGAGTCTTCTGAACTTGCAATACCATGGCTCTCTCTAAGCATTGACTCTTCTTTTTCTTCTTCCAGCTTCTAGAAAAAACCAAAATGACTTGTAGGTCCAGCATGATTGCTCAGTAGGTAAAGATTCTTGTCACCAAGTGTGAGTTTGATACCTGGAACATACAAGGTCGGAGGAGAGAACTCACTCCTGACAGTTATCCTCTGACCTTCACAGGCACACCATGGCAAGCATGTACACACACACACACACACACACACACACACACACACACACACACACACACCACACGCACACGTGCACAAACACATACACACATGCACATACACACACATAAACACAAAGACATACACACACATACACAAATACACACACAGAGAAAAAGACAGAGAGAAATGTAGTTCTTTTAAAAATGTCTTATAGATATTGACATAAGGGCATTGCATACATTTTTTATTGTTTTTCTTTCTTTTCTTTTTCTTTGGTAGGGTCTCACCATAAAGAACATGATGGCCTTGAAGTTCCATCCTTTTGTCTCAGGCTTCCAAGAGCTGGGATTAAAGATCTCACTCTACACAGAGGGGTGCAGTAAAGAAACTGTAAACATTACCACTCCATGGTGTGGTGGTGTGGTCAAAGGGAAGGAAGCTTTTTATTGTTGATCTGAGACAGAACAGCCAGAGGATCTGGAAGAGGTCAGAGCAGACAGAGAAAGGAAGACTGCACATGTCCAGGGCTATCTGTGAGAGAAGAGAGAATAATCGGAAACAGAATAGAGAAGCATAGTGAGAATCGCTAGAGCAGAAGATAGTGAGGCTATGAGCAGAGCTGAGTTATAAGAAGGATGAGTAGCTATGGGGTGGGGAAGCCCTGAGCTGGAGGGAGTAGAAGGGCTAGGACCCCGGCATGGACATGTGTAACAGGTACTTATGATACTAAAGTGAGATTTGCTCTGATATGCTGGTGGGTACCACAGGTAGCCAAATGTTCCTTCAGCTGAATATAAGGGAAATCATTCCTTTCAGCAGATGGGAACCGACTTCACAAATTCCTGAGGAATGCTGGGTTTTAACTAACTGCCAGAAATACTATAGTCCAGCTTGAGCTCATATCTAGATATACAAACAGCCATTGTTTGTATATCTAGATATACAAACCAGAAATTGGAGTTTCCTTTGGATCTGACACTCACCAGCATGACTGAATTCATATATGATACATTATAAAATGGACTTTTAAAAAATATTGACTCCAAATTTCATTATTGGTATACAGAAAAACAATTTAGTTTTGAGTATTGACCTTACATACTGTGATCCTTAAAACCTGAGATCTTGCCCTTTTTTTCTTTATGGGTTTGTTTGCTGGCTTTGGTGTGGTTCTTGGCATGTCCCTTGGCATTTTTTTAATTCCAGAAAATGCTATTAATGATCTTATTTTCCATTTCAATCTCTGGATTGTCTCGTTCTTGCACCATTAGATAGAACATCAGCCCAAGGCTGAATTAGGGTGATCAGAACATTCATCTAACCTTGTCCCCAGGGTTAGAGGAGAGAAGGCTAAGTATTTCTTTTTAAATATAATGTTCGCTGCAAGCTTGGGGATTGATTGATTGATTGATTGATTAGTTGACTGACTGACTGATTGATTGATTGATTGATTGATTGATTGATTGATTGATTGATAAAAGCCCTTTCTCAGGTGGAGAGAAAGTTCCTGGCTGCAAACTCTGTAACAAGAGGGAAAGCTGATAATCCTCTCATGTTCTGATAAGACATGGCTGCTCTTGGTTCCAATGAGGCTAGCATTCCTGCCCTTCTCTCAGGGTTCCTCCAGATCAGTCAAAACATCCACCCACTAAATTCTGAAGACAAAACCCCTGGAACCAATCTAGCACCCTCTGTTTCAGGAAGTGGACTGCTCTCTGCGCTTAGGAACCGGGAAGAGTGCTTCCTGCTTCCTGCAAGCCAAGCCCTTTCTCGCTAAAGCCTTACTTCATCAGAGAGTTCCAGCGAATTATCCTGCTGTGAGGCTCTGGGGCTCTGAAAGAGCTAATTATCACCAGCTCTTTGTTTCCTGGTTGCCATTTGTGGTGAGCAATCCCTACAAGTTCCTGTCATTCACTGTGCACTGGTGTGCTATTCTCTACTTCACGCTCTAGTCTGTGGGCTGTTTGAACCAATCTCAGTTTGATTACAGGAGTCTATACTGAGGATTTATATGTAAGTAGAGCCACCTGTCTTTTCTATGAAACTCTAGTGCTAACCCTTGGAGTGCCAGATAAGATTGTCCTGCATTTTTATTGACATTTGCTGCCTTTCAGTTAGAGACAAACAGAAAATCTCATCTCTGCCCTGCTGGAATCAGATGTTTATTAGGGAGAACCATTCCCTTCTTGCTGGATTATTTCCTACATTTGATTTAGTTTTACATTGTTTCTTTAAAATCTTTATTATGCCACCATATGCTCTGCCTATAAAGAAAGTGGTGCTTTATTGTCTGCAGCTTCCACTATCCATCCTGAGTGGCATCAGTCCCAGACTGGTGCCCATTCTGACAAGGGAAAGGCCAACAGGGCAGGAAGGGACCAGTGGGTCTGCATAGGAGCATTCTGAGCTGTGAAATGTAGAAAAGATGCTTAAGCCTGGACAGAGAAAAACTTGACATTTACCCACCAGCAGGTGAACTAGATGCTCCTCATCAGAGGCCAGAGAGAGGTCAGAGAAGGGGGATCAACTCTAAAGTCCTGTAAAAGCCTCAGGGTATTGTGGAAACAGGCCTCTGACACACCGGGGGACTACCTCAAGCCACAGTGCACCCTGTTATCCCTGGGTTTCTTGTCTTTGAAATGAGTTCCTCAGAAGAAAACCTTTTCAGAGATGACAAGTTACTTCTTTTATGAAAACGAGCATCTGCCAGCATGAGATTTACAAACACAATAACGATCATTTGTTATTATTAGTCACAGGAAAAGCCATGCCTTAATTCTATACCAATCTGTGCATTGTTTTCTCTGAAAAGATGTCTGGGAGTCCTCTCAGCTCTAAAATTTTCATGTTCTAGCATCTGAGAATTATCTTCCTTAGGGCTCCTTTCATGTCACGATTTCTCAGGCTGTAGATGAAGGGATTGACCAATGGTGTCACCACTGTGAAGATGACAGTGGCCACCGTGTCCTGTAGTGAGTAGGAGGATGAAGGACGCATATAGACCCCCAGGATTGCCCCATAAAAGAGAGAGACCACAGTGAGGTGAGACCCACATGTGGATAGGGCTTTCTTTATCCCATGAGTAGAGGGTATCTTCAGGACATTAGAGAAAATGTAAATATAGGAAACAACAATACATGAAAATGGTATCAGGAATATCACTCCACCTACAGTGAAGACCATCAGGTCATTGATGAAGGTATCAGAACAAGAGAGCTTCAGGATAGGGTAGGGGTCACAGAAAAAATGGTGCACTGCATTGTGGGAACAGAAGGTGAGTCGAACCATGAGGAGAGTATGCAACAGAGCATGCAGGTTTGTGATGATCCATGATATGACCACCAGGAGGACACAGAGTCTGGGCCTCATCATCAGGGTGTAGTGGAGTGGGTGACAAATGGCCACATAGCGGTCATAGGCCATCACACTCAGGAGGAAGCCATCCATGTTGATGAATGTGATGAAGAAATAGATCTGAGTCATGCATTCCAAGTAAGAGATAGACTTGCTTCCTAACACATGATTTACCAGTGCTTTGGGGATGGTGACTGAAGAAAAACAGATGTCGACACTGGAGAGGTTGGCCAAGAAGAAGTACATGGGTGTGTGGAGATGAGGGTCACAGCTGATGGCCAGGATGATGAGAAGGTTCCCGGAGATGGTAACTATGTACATCCCCAAGAACATTCCAAAGATGACCTCTTCTTGCTCTGAGTTTCCAGAGAGTCCCAGGAGGAGGAATTCTGCAACTGTGGTCTCATTATCTCTAGCCATGTCTGTGGGGGGAAAAAGTATGGTTGATCAGTAAGATCATTTGCCAACATTTAAGCAAAAAAAAGTTTCTATTTTGCATTGGTTGGCAAGTTGGTGATGAGTAAATACAAACACACTTCTAGTATTGTAGAATCTTACAGTAAAATCCCTGTGCCATTCTAGTGCCCATACCTTCTGAGCCACATTCCTGTTTCCTAAGTTCCACATGCAGGACATTCCTGCATAATATTCACCTTTGTTTAACAAGTGAAGGGATGAATTGAATTTATAGATGATGAAATTTAGGTTGGGGCCTTTAGGTCATTGAACCACATTCACAGAGCCAATGGAATAAAAAGTGCAAGACAAGCTTAGTGATTTTTCTTTAGGCTGCATGTTAACAGCTGTCATCTATGGAAATTTTAACCAAGAAGCAAGTGCTGTGTCGGGTCTCTATACTATATTCCTGAAGCTGTCTCTTTCCAGCTTTTGGAGAGTTGGAAAGTGTAAGGCCTCTGAGAACCTGCCTGGTGGTTTTCTTGGTGTCATGTCTGTCGCTGGGCTTATGCAAGGACCATGCAAGAGCCTCAGTGTGAGCGTTACCACCTCCTTGCTGAAGTCAGAGAAGGAAAGCCTCCCCCAAGCACACTGGAGTGTTTTTCTGAGATGAAAAGCAATTACCAGATGATAAAGATCAATCTAATGCAGTCTGTCCCAAAGGCTAGCCTGGCCTGATAAGCCCTTTCTGTGGAGTGGACACAGGTGGTGGGCAGGGGATTTGGGGGATGCCAGTTAAGACATCTGGTCTTCAGTGCTTCTGGAGGAATTCAAGGTGTTTGCCCAGGAAAGCAGAGCACTGATTGCCTAGCTGATCAAAGGCCTTGGGACAAAGGTAAAGAGGCAGAACTGCTATGTCAGTGGTTCTCAACCTGTGGGCCATGCCCCCTTGGAGGTCACATATCAGATATCCTGTATACCAAATATTTACATTACAATTGATAAGAGTAACAAAATTATAATTATGAAACATCAATGAAAATGATTTTTTGGTTGGGGGACCCCACAACAAGAGGAACTGTGTTAAAATGTCACAGCATTAGGAAGGTGACAAGCACTGCTCTATGTGATGAGACCTGACTGCTGGGGTGAAGGGCTATACAAGGAGCCTCTGGGGGGACTCGTTATACATGGAGCTTGCTCTGTGTATGGTGACTAATCCTGGGAGAGTTACATTCTTGAAATCAAAGAAAAATTGCTGAGATAAAGCATCATTAAAATATTTATTGCAGTATTTATTATATTTTGTGTATAAATGTTTTGCTTGTAGTTATATTTGTACATGCCTCTGCCATGCAGGCCAGGAAATGGGTGTTGGATATCCTGGAACTAGAGTTATGGATGGTTGTGAGTTACCATGTGGGTCATTCACCATGTGGGGTACTGGGAACCCAACCCCTGTTTCCCAAAAAGTAGGAAGTATGCTGTCCATCTAGCCACCAAGAAATACTTTTATTTTTTTTTTTTAAGTTTTTTTGAACTAGAGTAACTCCTAGAGCCACAGTATATAGAGCAGGGTTAGAGAAACCTAGACAATGGACCTGTGGTCTGGATGGCTTATGACAACTGAATATGCTGAAGGGTAAAGGGGGAAACTTTGACACATACCGTCAAAGACAGATGCAAGAGTGACTAGACTAAGGACAGACAGTTCCCAGAGCAGAATCAAAGAGAATAGAGAAAATGCAGTCTGAAGGGGAATTGCCCTACATACTTGGAATTGGTGCTAAGATTATACTCTGAAACAAGGTGAAATTCTCCTGTGCTCTTCTACTACAGTGTGCTGTTGGGTGAACTACTTACTGACCTGTGTCCCCAGCCATCTCACCTGCTGCTCTCCGAGGTTCTCATGGAATCCCTGTCTCTGCTGGTGTCACTCTGGACTTGGATGATGGAAAAGTCACAGTGTTGGGTGAAAACTCAGGGAGTTCTTCTCTCAAGGACATTAGGAATAAGAAACCTAGAGGTCTTTGGTGAAGCCTAGATGTTGGAGAGAAAACAAAGAGATGCTGTCTCTGTCCTTGGAGATCGGGATTTCCATGAGGGTGAGAGGTTTGTTGTCACACTGGAGCATCCCCAGGGTTGATTCCTCAGAGGTCCTCATTAGGGGTGTGTGTTCAGTGCTCCCAGTGTGCATTCTGCTAAAGAAATGAGTGGGAAAAAACTAGGGAATGTTTGCCACTCCTCATGAGCAGATATTCCCACCTCCAGATAACACCCTACAAACATAATTACAGTCCAAACCAATCTACACACTCCCTCAACGAGACTCCCTTCTCGTGGGACTCTAGGTTGTAAAGTTCACAGTTAACAGTAAGCCACACAGTGAATGTGGCCATCATGGAACTGTTTGTATGATGAAACTCATCTGGTTGGAGCTGTGTCCCATGCAGTATTGCTAAGGTCATTTCTTCATTAGCATGTCCTAGTCTTAAAAATGGGGTTAAATTTGGGACCACTTTCTTCTATATATTAGATCCATATCTTCCTCCACCTGTCTTCTCTTTCACCTGGGAGCCCTTGCCATCCTCGAGAACACAGAAATCCTTGAACCCATACACAAATCTCTCTGCTGGTATAGCTGCACCTGAGCTTACAATCTGGTCCATGGTAACCAAGGAAGAATCTTCATTGCACTGGAGCCCCTTCCAGAGCATGTTCCTCCACTCTGATATGCATTATTTACAAGTTCTGCCAGATGCTCACAGTTCACAAACCTCACATAAGCCCCCTAAGAACCAGGAAGACAAATGCATCTGCCAGTGATGCCAGCCAGGCATCACTGAACACAAAACAAACAGAGATGATTGCCACTAGGGCTCTATTTCCGCGCTACTTATGTCTGGACTATGAGTCTGGTGAAGGCCAAGATGAAGAGGTATCCTCCTCCTGTGTAACCAGTAGCACATACTCTGGCATCCTCTGGCAAACACAAGGCAATTGTATTTCTAAAGTATTGGGGATTGTCACAACAGGCCACTCAGTGGGTAATAGAACAATTTTTCAAATCATATTTCTCCTTAAAAGTCTTTTTCAAAGATGGGTGCAAAAGTATCTTCTCTGTCATCAATTGCAGATTAAGTGGTTGGCAGGAAGGAAGTTTGTTGACACACCTTCATGGCTCATATCCTTGTTGCCTGTTCCTAAATTTACCCTTTGCAGACATTAGCACCACACCAGTCTTATCACCCTTCCTTTCTTCCAAATGGGTTTTTCACCCATTCTCCAGCCACATCCTCGGTAACCTCCAGTGGGTTTGGGATCCATAAGGCATCTCTGGCAATGAGCTCGTGGAGTTGCTATTGAAAGGATAAAAAAAATATACAGCCTAGCTTTCCCATGACCATTGGAAATTAGAAGTCTAAAAAACACCCACCAGCATGTATTTGAAATCCACAACAACAGTCTGGGAATTGTTATGGGTCATTCTGTCCACAAAGAAAATTAATAACTAAAAGATGGAACTCATGACAAGAAGGGAAAACCAGAAAGAACAAGTGTTTCTGCCAATAGATATAGATAACTCCCTGACAGGACAGTACATTCTCCCTGTCCCCGTTATCTTAACGACAAGGCCACTGAGCCTGCTGGTCCTAGAGAAAGAAAACCCCCTAACCTTCAGGTGCGCTAAACAATCCCGCATTGTAAAAACTGTGTACTCTATGAAATCTCTGTAACCTTGGAAACCTTGTTAACCATCCAAGTTTTAAACTGTCCCACAACCTTGCTTACCTTGCTTTTAGGCCTAGTGAAAGTAACAAGCTAGCTTTGAAACTGGCCTTGTTAGCTTTGATGTAAATCCTATAAAAGCTATCTCAATTCTGCACTAGGGGTCCTCAGTCCTCTACCCCTGTGTGGTGTATGGCTGTGGATCCCAGCTTGCTGGAATAAAATCCTCTTGCTATTTGCATCAAGAACACTTCTAGTGAGTGATTTGGGGTGTTGCATCTATCCTGAATCACTCAGGTCTTTCACCCTCTCTGCATAGAGCCAGTGAGAGAGCATCGAATGCAAGAGGCAGGGTTAATCACAGGCAGGTCCATGGCAACTCTCCATGTTCCAGGAAGAAGAACACTGAGTATAAAGAGAGTTAAGCTGGTTAAAAATTGTCTTTTGCATGCCCAGGTTTCTTTATTGGTCATCTAGAGATTTGGGGAATCCTGTGACATTCCTTTTGTAAGTCTGGCACACTTCGTTTATAAGTTAGAGGCAAGAAAGAAGTGTCCCAAAGCAGATGGCAATGATGATACTATGGTTTGAATGAGGAATGGCCTCCATAAACTGTCGTGTTTGAGCACATGGTCCCCGGTTGGTGGTGCTGTGTGAGAACCCTTAGGAGGTACAGCCTTGCTGAAGGAAGTGCATCACAGGGGGCCGGCTTTGAGGGTGTACAGCCTCACCCCACTTCCTGTCCTCATTTTGCTGCTTCTTGTGTGTGGATGAAAATGAGATCAGCCAAACTTCCATTCCTGCTGCCACGCCATGCCATGCCTTGCCATTGTGGACTCTCCCTCTGGAACTGTAAGACCAAATAAACTGTTTTGTTCTCTATGTTGTATTTGTCCTTGGTGTCTTATTACAGCAACAGAAGAGTAAGTACAGATCTCACCTCTGAGGAGAGGAAGATTCAGGTTTCTTTTATTGTTCCTGGGCAGGTTAACATAGGGAAATTATGTATTTTGTTGTTGTTGTTGTTTTGGTTTGGTTTTTTGAGACGCGGTTTCTCTGTTTTGCTTTGGAGGTTGTCCTGGAACTAGCTCTGTAGACCAGACTGACCTTGAACTCACAGAAATCCGCCTGCCTCTGCCTCCTGAGTGCTGGGATTAAAGGTGTGCACTACCGATGCCCTGTGGGAAGATTATGTTTTAAGGGCATTTTCAGGGCTGGTGGAAACGCATAGTAATTCAAATGGTCCCTTCTCTACTGTGCCTGGACCTGCTCTTGCCTTTGTTGTAGTCATGGGACATGGAGATTTTCATTGGAAGTATAGTCCTGTCAGAATTTTCAGAAACAGTGGGGGTGTCACTTCATAGGTTGGGGACTGAGAATAATAAGGCCCCATCTATATGTGGTATGTGAGGAGAAACTGTCCTTCTCAGACCTCTGGCAGCACTTTTGGGTTCATTTGGGATCCTTGGCAATGTTACTGTAAACTACCATTTGTCTCATCATGCACAATTTAGAAGTGTGTTGCTTGATTTCTAATATGCTGGACTGCAATCTAGATATGTTATTGGTACTTCTTTTTGATTGACTTTTGTTTTGGTCAAAAATCATATCTGTCAGTGCTGTGTATGTGTGTATGTGTGTGTTGCATAACATATATATATTCAGATGCACACGTGGAAGCCAGAAAGGGTTGGGTAGTTCCTTTTTTTTATAAATCTCTGGTTTATTGCCTTGAGACAAGGCCTTTCACTCACCCAGAAGCTTGCCATTTTAGCGGGATTTGCTGGCCAGCAAGCTCTTGGGATCCACCTGCCACCATCTCACCATGCTGGGGTTACAGCATTCACAGCCTATTTGGCTTTTTATGTGGGGGTTGGGGACGTAAAGAGTCGAACTCAGATCCTCAAGTGTGCAGAGCAAGTACTCTTCCCTACTGAGCCATCTACCCTGCCCGCACCTTGGTGATGTCATGTGATCAGTGTCCACTTAAAAGTACAATACAGTTCAGTGTCAAGTGATCTTTAACTGCTTACATAACATGCTCAGTTCTTCACTGTTACTGGCTTTTTAATTTATGTCTACCATTCCTGTGAGTGTTTTATTTCTGCCCATTTTTATTTCACATGCATGTAGAACTTTAATTTTGAGTGTATATACATTTTCATATTGTACTGTCTTTCTTACAAACAGAAACTTCCATTTTTATGCTGGGAAATATTCTCAAAGTAAATTTTTGTGTTATGTTAACATATCCATGTTATTTTTTTATAAAGTTGCTGTTTATATGGCATATATAATCTTTCACTTCCGATCACTGATAAGAGTTTCACCAGATACTTCATCTAGTTTTTAAAGGTTTTTTCAAGGCAATGATAAGCCCATTAGAGTTATTCCAGATCGTCTCCATTTTTAGGAGCCCCTCATGTATCACATGCATATTCAAGTGAATCAAATTTCCCTCTACCTTTTAATATGAGAGTTTAACCCTCTTACGTTGAATGTGGTTACTGACCAAAAGTCATTTACTCATGCCATTAATTAGGTCATTCTTTTATAGGTTTCCCCCCTCATCATATCTTTCATCAATGTCCTATTTTTAGAAGTTAGTTGTTTGTAACATGCCAGTTTGGCTCCCTTCTTCTCTTTTATCTGTTTAAGTTACTTTCTTAGTGGCTGCCTTGAAATCATCACAACTCGTGATGAGGCTAACTTAAGATTTATTAGGATATACTTTTTATTAAAGATCTAGTTCTTCTAGTCATGGTGTCACACATCTTTAAATCCCAGCACTTGACAGGCAGAGGCTAGAAGATCTCTGTTAGTGCCAGGCTACATAGTGGGACCCTGTGTCAAAAACAAACCTAAGTCTGAGTACTAGGTCATGTTAATGGTATTATGCTAACTCTCCTGACTTGTGGATGTCATTGATATTTCTGCTTGTTTTAGAGTGGACCTGTCCACTTGTCAGTTTACCAAGCTAGTTTATTGATTGGTAACCATCAGGTCTCTTCTGTGTGTAACATTTTTGTCTATGTCTGTATGTCTATGTGGTTATGTGTGTGTGCCTGTGTGCATAGAAGCCTTAATTATGTGTAATCCTTGAAGGAACTGATTCACTTTCTCTGCAGTTAGTTAGCACGCCAACAAAGCTTCCTTCTAGTGGACTGATAAAACTCTTGTTACAAATTGAAAGAAATATAGGGAAATGTTGTTGTCTCTTTAAATCTCCTAATGAGTTCCACTCAGGGAGGGGAGTCTCTGTATCCTATGTAGGGGACAAAGTAGTTACTGACAGCCTTCCCTCAGGGATCCACCGATCTACCAAAGCATTGAGTCCCAAATTTTGGTAGAGCAGCATTCCCATGGCCTCTGTAACACCAGCCAGCCTCCACCCCTGGGCAAGTGGACAGCTATCCCTACAAACACAGTAGGACTGAGCAATGGAGAAAGGTGGGTGGTTCGTGCCTGCCACCCTCTTACCAAAGAGTTATGGCCATTTCTCATGAAGTGATTCTGGGTTTTGACATTGTTGAGAAGAATATAGAATTCTGAGTTGGTTAGTGTGACTGGAATACTGCTTTACCTTCTGTTTGAGGTAGGATATCCAACCCACCTTTATTGTACCTGTGTCTAATTATGAAGTTTTCTGTTCAAATCAACCAAACTTTTTGCATACTGACTGAATTGGTTGCAAAAATGTTATATGCATTGAATAGTATGTGTTATATCAGAAAGTTTAGTACCAGTCTTTATGGTTCCTGACAGATAATTTTTCTGGTATTTTGTTATTTATGGCTTCTTCCCAGCACTAGAGGTAAAAAAACAGAACCTTGGAGCTCAGGCTGAAAATGATCTTACATCTTCCAGCCTCAGTGTCCTATGTGTTGAGATCAAATGCATGGGCCACCACACCTGGCTTTTCTCGTGGTTTGGGTTGTATTAATTGCAGAGGAAAATGTGAGAAAAGCTGGTGTTGAATTGGTTCCCTGGGAGCTCTGTGTGGCTACTAAAGAGCTGTCTCCAAATGGTGAATTAATTCCTCATGAATCTGTCTGGCAGGGAGAAGGAGGGATGCATCCCAGGAGTCCTGGCAGCAGATGAGAAGGCTCCTCATGGTAAAAGCTATTGCTAAGAGAGTCTGGAAGAATTCCAAATTATGAGTGCCTTTTGTCAGATCTTCGTGCTGATGCCTAACATGCTGACAAGTTACATCTGGATGAAATCCATGAGATCTGAAGACTTCGATCACACTCTGTGCCAGACACACAGCACACAAGACTTTAAAAAAGTATTCATTTCTTGAGTAACCATTGAGATGATTAAAAGTAGGAACCAAGCATATTGTCCTTCAGGGTCACCTAAGTTCCTGCCTCAGAAGTTATTAATGGGTCTAGGGTGTGTTCCTAGGACATAGTCTCTGCCCTCTACCTTCATAGCTGGCTTATTATGTAGCTCATCAAAGGATCAGAAATGGAGACAGAGCTGATCCCTGGAAGACTATTCAACAGTTGGGGCTCCTGCAGAAACAACTACCATGTATTCTTTCACGCCGGGCTGGTACACCAGGAAAAAAATGGGATACTTTTGTATTTCTACTTCCTTCATGCTTCCCAGCATTTGGCAGTTTATTTTCTATTTCAATAAAGTCTTGGATACTCTTAAGGATCCTTAGTGATTCTATGGACCTAGACAGGTTAATTTCTTTGTAACTCGGTTTCCTTGAGCTGTAGGTGGGAGTATTATATCACAATGGTGTGCAAGCCTTAAGTAAGATGGTACAGAGATAAATCAGGTATGGTGGCACACACCTTAAGTCTCAGTACTCAGGAGGTAGAGGCAGGTGGATCTATGTGAGTTCAAGGCCAGCCTCATCTACACAGTCAGCTCTAAGGCAGCCAGGGTTACATAGTAGACTCTATCTCAAAACAAACAAATTTCATGCAGAGATAATCTGTAATATATTCAATTATTCAATAAGTATTATCATATATTTCATTCAACATTGCACTACAAAGTTTATTTATAAAATGTTATGATTGCATGTGACCTTCACATGGTATATGAGTCTAAAGTTCCTGTGTCTTTTAGTACTGCCAGACACAATCATGAAACGCACATTAAGGCATCACATGAGGTCAGCAAACAGATTCCTCTCTCTAGTGTTTATTTCTAAAATAAAGGTCACAGGATTTGTTCTATATGTAAATAACAAATTCATAGTTTTATAGTTATGAGCATTCATCAGTATGGTATTTAAAGACAGCAAAATGAACATATGACACTGGTATGAAATACAATAATGAAGGTTATTCTTACTGCAGCCTCAGTTGCTCCATTATTAATCTTCTCTGTTCTAAACTTGTCTAGCTGTAGAATTTTGATGAAATGAGTCTCCTAAATGTGAGTTTCCTTAGGGCTCCCTTGACATCATGATTCCTCAGGCTGTAGATAAAGGGATTGACCATGGGTGTCACCACTGTGAAAAAGGCAGTGACCACTGTGTCTTGTACTGAATATGTAGATGAAGGGTGCATATAGACACCAGGATTGCCCCATAGAAGAGGCAGACCACGGTGAGGTGAGACCCACAAGTGGATAGGGCTTTTCTTATTCCATGAATAGATGGGAACTTCAGTACATCGGAGAGGCTATAGGCATATGAAACAGTGATACATGTGAATGGTGTGATAGAAGTCAGCCCACCCACAGTAAAGGCTATGATGTCATTGATAAAGGTGTCAGAACAAGAGAGCTTCAGGATAGGGTAGGGGTCCCAGAAGAAATGTCATACAGCATTGTGGGAACAGAAGTTGAGTAGAACCATGAGGAGAGTGGGCAACAGAGCATGCAGGTTTGTGATAACCCATAATATGACCACCAGGAGGACACAGAGTCTGGGCCTCATCATCAGGGTGTAGTGGAGTGGGTGACAAATGGCCACATAGCAGTCATAGGCCATCACACTCAGGAGGAAGCTGTCCATGATGATGAATGTGATAAAAAAAAATCGATCTGAGTCATACACTCTGTGTAAGAGATGGACTTGCCTCCCAACACATGATTTACCAGTGCTTTGGGGACAGTGACTGAGGAAAAACAGATGTAAACACTGGAGAGGTTTGCCAAGAAGAAGTACATGGGTGTGTGTAGATGAGGGTCACAGCTGATGGCCAGGATGATGAGAAAGTTCCCAGAAATGGTGACCATGTGCATCCCTAAGAATAACCCAAAGATGACATTTTCTTGCTTTGACTGCCCAGCAAGTCCCAGGAGGAGGAATTCTGTGGCTGCCATCTGATTCTTTCTGCCTATATCTATGAGGAAGAAAGTTCCATTTCAAGATAAGACTGGATGTCATCACTTAAAACAACATGAATTTGGAAGAGCTTACTTGTTGGTTGAGAATTTACTAAAACCGAGTGGTCTAACAGAGCAATTTTAGTTAATAGGGTTTGATTACAATAGATGTTTTCTTGTTCACTCCTGTGCAAACCTTTCCTTTGCCAAAATAATTGTGGCATTATATTGCACTTTATGAGTGAAGCAACTGAAGCTTGGGACAATGGGATGATTTATCCAAATTCACAGAACGAATGAAAGTGACTGCATTAAATCAGTGGACGTGTTGTGTTGTTGTTTCTTTAGCTATGCTTTAAATCACTATCATTTATTACAAATTTAACCCAGAGGAAAATCCTCTATCTGATGCCACACTAGAATCCTGAGGATTTTATCTGTGGCTTTTCTCACTTTTTTTTTTTTTTTTTTTTTTTCAGAAACTGGAGTCTTTGTGGAGTCAAGAGGCCAGATTAACAGTTCTGTTCAGAGTCTTACCTGCCCTTCAGTTGTCGCCTGACAGCTGTTGGGATGCACTGTGCTGTGTAAGAGGCATTTGTCCTCCTTCCTGCAGACAGAAGAGGAAGGGCAGACATCTGAAGCAACTGGATTGTTTTTCTCTTTCAAGAAAGAGATTAACAGATTAAAAATAAACTTCAGGACTAAGAAGTCAGTACCATCAAGAGAGGCAGCTGAAAACTGTGGCTGCTGAAATCTGTGAAGATTTGGGGTGGGTAAATAGGGAGAGAGGGGAGCTGGGATCATGACCCGAGGAAAGGGAAGAGGGAGAGATGACTGTGTGTGCTGTGATCTGCCTGCTGGGACAGAGGGTGCACTAATGAACATTTAGAGAAGACTGGCTAGTATGTAGACATTCAGGAAGTAATGAGTCAACCACTGATGGGAGTCACACCAGGGAAATTAAGCCAAAGTGCTGATATGTGAAGTTGTCTATCTATCCAGGGTTAATATCCAGAACTGAGATAAGGTGGAGAGTGATAGAAAAAGGGTCAGACATAGCCGTGTGTTCCTTAGAGTGTAAGGGGTGAGGGCCAGGGAGAAGACTCAGTGGATAAAGAGTCTGTCATCAAGCCCAGAGACCTGAGTTCAATCAGCGGGACCCATGTGATGGATGGAGAGAGCCAACTTCTACATGTTGTTCTCTGACCTTAATATGTGTACCATGGCATGTGCACAATGCTCTTACACACAAATAAATAGAATAAGAATATTTTTTTAAAGAATTTGAGGGATAAGGTGATAGGTGACATCACACACAGAAGAGAGTACTGGTTCAGTACACATTAGCTTCTGGTCTTCCGGACAAATCCCATAGTGCTCCCAGAGATAGAGAAGGGCAGTAGGATTTCAAGGGAGCATTCTTGTGGTTGTCAATCATGTGGGACTGCTGCCAGCCCGGAGGATCTTGGTACAGCATCTCTGTTGATGTAAGAGTTGGCTGTAGGAGGCTGCTGCTGGACAATATACTATTATTTTATTGTTTAAACCCTGAGTAAGTTGACCCTCCATAGGAAGTTGCACACCACAGCACATCATGGACCTAACTCCTCTCAATGGTTGGATGTTATTTGGGCATGTCCGTAGTAGAATTCTGCACCACCACCATCCCCACAGCCTTCTCACTAGCAGATAGTGCTTCTGTTGATTCTGCCTTTATCCCTTATCTCTTGTGAGCTGAGCTAATGTGTATCTATATGAGATTACTGTTGTAACTGCATCATCATGATCCTGGACCATAAAATCAAGTCTGCTTAATCCCCAGGTATAGGTCCAAGTCAGCACCCCTCTGTGGGGCTGGGCAGCATGTCTAAGTGGCCTGACTCTGAGACACTATGCTGTATATTTGACACTAGAGAGGATAAAAATGGGCAAAAATGGCCACAAACATGGAAATGAGAGGACGAACAAGGCTGCCTTGCATGCCTGAGATGTCCAGGGGTATAGGGAATTGAGGCTCTTGGCTTCTAGTCATGCTTGCTGGTTGTTATGTGCTCTGTTTAGCAATTTGTACCTTTCTGATTCTGCTCTGGGTGTGCTTTTGCTGTACTCCCAGCAGGGAGGGGGTGCTCCTTGACAGAAAAAGGCTGTCATGTATCAGGGAGATCAAACATTTTCTCCTTTGAGTTTGGTCAAATGCAAAAGAAGTGGGTAGGTCTGTCCTTGTTTTTCTCAATACCATTTCATTTGTTTGAATCTATGTGAATCTGTCTGCCCTTGGAAATGAAGGTACCTTACCTCGCTGCTTCCCCAGCCCCCCTCGCCTGCCTTTCTCTGCTGAAGTCAGTATCTTCACAGGGTCCCTATCCCTGCTAATTCCGTACCTGACCCCAGAGGATGGAAAGTCACGGTGAGGCTTGAAAACCAAGGGGCCTTTCCTCACTGAGGAAACACGTGGCTCCCTCTGGTCAAGCTTGTATGATTGGAAACTAATAAAGCAGATCCTCCATCCCTTGAGATCCAGCTTTCCATAAAGGTTGCTGCCAAGTTAGAGTGCCCCTTGGGCTGAGTCCTCAGAAGTCCTCATTAGGGGCATGTGCTAAGAACTCATTGTTTACATTCTTCTCAGACTTGGAAAGTAGGCCTGCAGAGGCCCTTTGAATGTGTTTGTTTGTTTTTTTGTTTGTTTTATTAACTTATTAGTTTTAGTGAAATAATGGCTTTCATTCATACACACACACACACACACACACACACACACACACACACACACACCACACGATAGAATATGTATCACCTCCTTTATCATCATCTATGTCCTTGCTGGTAGCCCCTCTCTCAAATAGTCTTCATCTACTTTCAGGTCGTGTGTGTGTGTGTGTGTGTGTGTGTGTGTGTGTGTGTGTGTATGTATGTATGTGTATATATATATATATGCATGCTTACATACACATATACAGATCATATCAGATCATATACACGTATATACATACATATAGTTAAATCTGTATCCACGTGAAAGCAAACAAGACAGTTACCCTTCTTCCCCCATTAGTCTCTCTTACTCTTCCCTCTACACTGCAGTTAGACCCCTCCCTCTTCCCTCACAGTCCTGTATTCTTAAGCAAATATTTGAAGAGGACACCTTTTGAATTGTACTAAGGGGTACCTAGCAATTTAAAAAGTGTTTTTGATCATACTTGTGTTGCTGTTACTACAAAATCTTTGCTTAATCCAAAATCAAAAAGTATATTCCTATTTTTCTCCTAGAAATTTATCATTTTTTACTTTTCTTCTTATATCGCTTTCATTTTGAGTTAATTTTGTATATAATGTGAAGCTAAGCTGTGTTAGGTCTTTTAAGATGGTTATTAACTATCATGATTATTTGTTGAAAATTACAATCTTCCATTGAATTGCCTGGGCAACTTTGCTTCACATCCATTGGCCATGTGTGAGTGGACAGACATGCAAGTGAACTGAACCTGTCCCATTGATCTATGTGTCTAAGCTTTTGTTAACCTTTGGTGACTTTCTAGTAAATCATGAGATACAGTGATAGGAATCCCCAAATCCTGTTCTTTTTCAAGTTGTGAGGATTTAGTTTATTTCCCACAGCAAAAGTAGTATCAGTTTGTCTTGAAAAATAATTCTTCTGTGTAATGTGATTTGGCTCATGGGAAACCTGTGTGTTGTCTTGAGAAGCAGTGATTTCCTGTAGATAAGGAGTTTCCAAGTCTTTCTCTTTTATTCCACTTTTCAGGTTTCCTTTTCATTTGTTTGTTTTGGGGATATAGACATTGCATGTGTTATCTTAGATTTCATATTTTTAAAATTATTTTTATTTATTTTTGAAACAGGGTGTCACTGTTTAGACTTGGCTGGCCTGGAATTTGCTATGTAGACCAGACTCTGAGCTCCAGAGAGTCTTCTGCCTCTACTTCCCAAGTACAGACTGAGGGCTTGCACCGCTACACCAGCTCAAGTAATGTTATGCCGTTGTAAAGTATTACTTAAGAAACTGGGGATTTCCAGTTGTTCACTGTTGCTTTTAGAGCGAGATGATGAATGTTGAGTTTTGACTTATGTGGGGGTCACCACCGGGTACAGGTTAGCTTCAGCTGTCATTTGACACAACCCAGAGTCACTTGAGAAGGGGAAACCTCAAAGGAAGAATTGCCCAGATCAGAATGAACTGATGGCATGCCTGTATGACATTTTCCTCGTTGCTCTTAGATTTACCAATACTTTTTTTTTAATTTTTATTTTACATATCGATCCCAGTTCCCTCTCCCTCCCTCTTTCCCTCTCTCCCACCCTCTAATGGTCCCCGACCACCCTCTCCTCCCCTCCCCCCCCCACTCCACATGTAGGGTGATGCCCTCCAGGAGGGATCATCTAAATCTAAATCTGTCGAGTCATTTGGAGTAGAGACTAGGACTTCTCTACTGTCTCTAGGTTAAGGGAGTATCCCTCCATGGGGGATGTGCCCCCAAAGTCCTTTTGTGCACCAGGAATACATCCTTGTTCTACTGTCAGAGGTCCCTTAGACTGCTCAGACCTTCTAGCTGAGTCCCATGTTCAGGGGGTCTGAGTCAGTCCCATGCTGGATTCCCAGCTATCAGTCTGGGGGCTCATTAGCTCCTCCTTGTTCAGGTAAGCTGTCTCTATGTTTGTTTCTTTCTTTGCAGTATTAAAAAAAAATTTTAAGATGTTATAGCAAGTCACAAAATCTACAGAGAGGATAAGATTTTATTTTAGTTTTTTTCATCTGTGTTTTTTCTTGCCTCGCTGCACTGGTTGGTATTTCTACTCCAATGTTTTATAGGAATAGAGCTGTGGACATTGCTTTCCCTTGAGGCCTTTAATTTGTTGATGTTGTTTAGATGGTTTTTTATCTTTTCTTTTGCAGTGCTGGGAATTGAACCTGGAGCCTTGGGTGTGCTAGGCAAGCACTCTACCACTGAGCTATATTCTTAGCTATAACTCTATGTGTTTCATAAAGGCTCTTTGTTAGGTGGAAGAGTCCTTAGATTTGGAATGTATTAGGTATTTCTATAATTATTAATGTCTCTCTTGTTACCGTCCTTCCTGTATCAATCCTGTGATCATATCATCCATTACAATGGATGTTTGAGAAACAAGTAGTTCTTCTAATGAATGATACCCCAGTTACAGGTTCCATTCTTTTTTTTGTCCATATTAATGCTGATGATATTGGTGACTCTGTGGCTTGATTTCTTATAGTATTTAAAATTTCAGTAATAAGATTATACTGGCCTCATATAGTATAGGAAGGTTTTGTGCTACTGCATGAAATAGCAATATTAATACCACAGGATCGCCCAAGGCTGGGATTTTGACTTTAGAAGGTATAATTATAATTAAAATTCCATGAATAGAACAACTATTCTTTTTATTTAGTTAGGCACTTTTTTGATGATGTTTTCTTTTTCTGTGAAATTTTCCCTTTTCATTTAGTTTGTCAAACTGATCATAGTGGAGATTGCTAACTTTCTGAGGGCTTGCAAGACATGTACAAAGCCTTGGGTCTAATGCTCAGGGCCACAGACAGCAGATTAAGCACAGCGGTAACCCCAGCACTGGAGAAGCAGAGGCAGAAGGATCAGAAACTCAAGTTCATCACCCAAAGCAGATTTAAGGGCAGCCTCAGCTACATGATGCACTGTCTCAACATAACAATTCTAATTTCCTGTTGCATGTCTCTGTGTTATAGTCACATACTGTATTATTCCTGACTGTCACTCTTATATCAGTTGTTTGAGGATGGCATAGCTGACTAGGTTTTACTTTTATGAGCTACTTTTTTTTTTTAACTTGGTGCTCTTTGCTTTTGAAATCCTTGAGGCTTCTGATTGCTGTCTCCAGTCAAGTAGCGACTTAACAAATGTCTCTTTAAATGCTTAGCCCACCTCCAAAAAAAAGGAAAGGTCATGGGAAGAGTTAAAGTGTAAGAAATAATGTCTTTGAGAGCAATTCACATGAGTCCTTATTGTGCATTTTATCATTCTTGCAATTGATTTTCATACTCTCTGTGTGAGGTTGTGAAAGGTATACTAATTTCTTAGAAGAGAATACTGAGAATACCAGGGGGACTCAGAGTAGTAAAATTGACAGTTCCATTTTGGACCCTGCAGAGTCACAAGCCTGCTTAGAGAAAAGGCAAAACTGTGCTTTTTACTTCCTTGCCACTGGAATTCCTCATCTGCTGGCCTCTTCAGGATGATACAGTACACTCACTTACCTAGCATAGTTACCATCCCAGATTCCCCATCTTCCTGGGGTCTGATATTGCCCCTTTTCTGATACATGGGCTCAATACTATAATTTTTCACCCCGAGATGAACTAAAAAGCACTCAGGCAAAAAGGAGCCAGCTGTTAGCTAGGGAGGAAAATAGTCTAGTGTCTTTGTTATCTGTAACTTGTTGATGGACACTAAGCATTCCCCAGACTGAAAATGCACCACAACAATTTCTTTCTTGTGGAAGTCTCTTTGAAATCTCCTATTAAGGCTGTGGTGGAACCCACTACAGCCTAGATGGCTGTAATCAAAGTATACCTCTGCCACTTCCAAGCCACTCAGTCACAGAGTTTGATAGGAAAACACTCCATGGGACCCCCTGTAATGGCAGCTGCTCCCCCCACGAGTGCGGTGGAGATGATGAAGGAGGCTGGTGATTCACAAAGCTGAGACTCTCCCTTCATGAAGAACTTCCTGGTTGTCATACTTGGCTAAGCAAGACTCAGTGCTCCGAAATAATTATGATTGTTGTTTTCTGTGTAATTGCTTTTGGTGAGAGATGAACACCTGTAAATTTCTGATCCACCATCCTGCCCCTGTGGCTATTTCTTAGACTTTCAATTCTAGTCTATAGAACTGTTGACCATTCTGTTATTTTATTACAACCATATTTTATAGTATGTTTTAATATGTAGAAACTTCAGTTATTATAAACAGCCCTCAAACAAAATTTTATGGTAATTTCTTTTGCTGTTTGAAAATTAACTCACTTTAAACAATCCTATGGCATTTTTTTGTTAAAATAGTTAATTTTCATAATGTTTAATCATATTTAAATATATACAACTGGGTTCATACTTCACTAGGTGTTGATGAACATCTGGCATAAACAGAGTTTTCATACTTGCCATGCAATCCCAAACCACAGTGCCAGCTGCTATACCCTTAAAAATACAGCCAGGCATCACATTAGGTCAGTAGAATAACTCATCTAGGCATCAGTCTCATTTATATAATGAGACAGAGAAATAAATATTATATGGTTGTTAAGGTTAATCTTTACATAGGAAATAAGTTACACTAATGGTTTGTGGAAACCTATCAGTATCCTGTGCAAAGAACACTTGGATGACGTAACACCAATGAGACCAACTAGGCATCTCTGTTCTCGGTTCTAAAATTTAATAGTTCTAGAATCTTGACAAAGTAAACTTCTAATAATTAGTTTTATTATGGCTCCTTTTATGTCAGGATTCCTAGGGATGTAGATAAATGGATTGGCCACAGGTGAAGATGACAGTGGCCACTGTGTCCTTGAATAGGAAGATATAGATATTCAGAATCACCCCATAGAAGAGGGAGATCATGATAAGGAGAGAGTTACATGCAGACAAGGAATTTCCTTATTCCCTGAATGGATGGGAACTTTAATATCTCAGATAGGATCTAGATATGAAACAGTGATGTGGTGATAAATTATTTATGTTTAATAAAGCTTGCCTGAGGGATCAAAATGAAAAAACCAGCCACACTAGCTAGCTATAAAAGCTGGGTGGTGGTGGCACACACTTTTAGTCCCAGAACTCAAGAAATAAAGGTGGATGGATCTCTGTGAATTCAAGGCCACCCAGGGCTATATTAGAGTGAGTCAGACTAAAAAAGAATTAAAGCTCACATCTTTAATCCCAGCCTTAGAGAGGTATATAATGGACAGGAGCCCAGTGTCTCAGGTGGCATTCTGATATTTATTCTCTAGCCATACTGTGGAGAGGCAGCAGCCTGAGGCTTAGTGGAGAGCTCGTGGAGTCTGGATCAACCCTTTCGGCCTAAGGTAGAGGTAAGAGCTAGTGGCTTGGCTGCTTTGCTTTTCTGCTCTTCAACTAGAAGCGTTAACCTCAATATCAGTCTCTAGGTCTTTATTATTCTTACTACTACACAGTGATACACGTGAATGGTGTGATAGAAGTCAGCCCACCCACAGTGAAGGCTGTGATGTCATTGATAAAGGTGTCAGAACAAGAGAGCTTCAGTACAGAGTAGGGGTCACAGAAGAAGTGGTGCACTGCATTGTGGGAACAGAAGTTGAGTCGAACCATGAGGAGAGTGGGCAACAGAGCATGCAGGTTTGTGATGATCCATGATATGACCACCAGGAGGACACAGAGTCTGGGCCTCAACATCAGGGTGTAGTGGAGTGGGTGACAAATGGCCACATAGCGGTCATAGGCCATCACACTCAGGAGGAAGCCGTCCATGATGATGAATGTGATGAAGAAATAGATCTGGGTCATACACTCTGTGTAAGAGATAGACTTGCTTCCCAACATATGATTTACCAGTGCCTTGGGGATGGTGACTGAGGAAAAACAGATGTCAACACTGGAGAGGTTTGCCAAAAAGAAGTACATGGGTGTGTGGAGATGAGGGTCACAGTTGATGGCCAGGATGATGAGAAGGTTCCCAGAAATGGTGACCAAGTACATCCACCAAACAGCCCAAAGATGACCTCTTCTTGCTTTGACTGTCCAGCAAATTCCAAGAGGAGGAATTCTGTGACTGTCATCTGGTTCTCTCTGCCCATGTCCACTGGGCAGAGACACAGGCTGAAAATAAAGGGAAGATTTAGTTGATCAGGCTCCATGTAGTAAAGATTTTAATTTGTGTGTATGAGGGGGTGTTGAGTTAAGATGGACATCTCATGCATGCCTGGGGAATGCTGTCTCACAGAGATACACCCTCCGAGCCTGGAATAATCCTAAGGAGTTCATTTTGATGAAATACTTAATTGGTCAATCTCTATAATATTTATTTATATTTGTTTTTTTGGAATACATTGCTAGCTGGTTAGAAGTCAAAATCTGCCATGGCCTGGCAGCGTACGTCAGTAAACTCTGCATTATGGAACTCCCTCCCTTCCTGGCAAAGGGCCCTGCTCTCTACCTAGCCTTATCTGGAGGATGTCCCTGGGCCTGGAGGACTGATCCTATCTGAAAGCTGTCTCTAGATGCTTGACTTGTCTTTAGGTGGGATCCTGACACAGATCCTGCTGGGAAGCTCCCTTGCTGCACATACTGGGAGTCTATAATAGGAGCATGTCCCCAGCCTTTATAATCCTCTTATTTGTCTCCCTGGTATCTGTCTCTACTGATTTACAAGCCATGGGACTCTTCTCACTCAAGTTTTTGTTCTATCCCCCTTCTGTGGACTTGGGATCCGAGGAAGAAGAAGCAAGTGCCGAGAGAGCCTCAACAGGCACAAGGAACTCTCTGAGTGAGTTCCCTTTAATAGGTAGCCTGGCTGTCCCACAGAGGACCAGTGTTAACGCTTCCTCTCCCTCCCTCTCTTTGTATAATTTCAGGTTTGCGTCTTCACGCAGGTCAGGATTACAGTCATGAGGCACCTGCACTCTTTGGTCAGGGCTGTTCTCTGACATTGACTAAAGGCCTTCTACCTGATTTCTGGACCTCGACAACCCAAATGGGCATCGACAAAAGACCTTTTTTTCTCTCACACACACAAAACCTGGTAATGTGCAGCCAGACTCTTAAATCTGAGTACAGGCTTGTGTTTGCTAGAGGCTATTCAATCCCCTGGCCTTGTAAAGCCAATGGCACACTTCCTCTCTTCTATAATGGGATATTCATCATCATCCCAGAGAGATCTCCAAATCCATTCTCTTAGAGCCTTACTTAAATCAAAAGGACTTTACAGCTCCCAAAAAGAGAGCCTAGAGTTCTGGAATGAAGCACTTCAACTCACACTCTGGGTCTTGTGGGCAGATATCTCTGACCCTGATGTTTGGACCTAGTCACATATTTGGCTCCTAACAAAGAAAATAAGATTGTTTTTAATTTACATAAAATAATAATAATAAGAAGAAATCCAAGAAGACTATCCTGTCCCTCTTCTTCTAATAGCTACCATTAGGCAATTCTTAGGAACCCCAAAACTAAGGATGTCCCATTACAGGAAAAAAAAAGACACACAGATAAAGGTACAGATTCCAATGAGGAAAAGCCTCAAGATAACCCATTAGAAAACCGACAAACTCAAATGAGGAGGAAGAACCTGAGGCTTGCCCTGTGGTTGATTTAGCTGCCCTGGAGAAAGCAATTGATCAAATTAGGTGAAAGTTACTTCTCAACCCAAGACACCTCATCCCTCTCTACACCCTCCTTCCCTCTTAGGAGTCCTCATTGGCTCCAGAGGACAAAAAATCAGAACCCTTGTTGATTACAGAGAACAAAGACGGGAATATCAAGGCAAAGGCCCTTTACAACACCCAGATGAGCGCTCCCCACACACCCAGAACAGACACCACCATCTATGGCACCTTCCCTCATGGCCTTCAAGCAGCTCTGTAATAATATCAGAGATACTGGGAGCAATTGTTCCCTGTTCCCTCAGCCACAGTGGCCCAGGATCCAGAGCCTCCACCCTAAGGACCTTCCCTGTTAATCTAAGGTAGTTTCCTGGTACACACACCCCCTCCCCCAGCAACAGATTTAAAAGAGTTATTCCCAGCAGTAGTGGCACATGCCTTTAATCCCAGCACTTGGGAAGCAGAGACAGGAAGATCTCACTGAGTTCAAGGCTAGCCTGGTCTACAAAGTGAGTTCAAGGACAGACAGGACTGTTACAGAGAAAAACCCTATCTTTGAAATCCCTTCTCAGAAAAGAAAGCCCTGTCTCAAAAAAAAAAAAAAAAAAAAAAAAAATGTTAAGTTGTCTTCAAGGATGGAGTTCCCACCAACTGGACCTAGTCAATACAGAAGTTCAACAGCATCCACTCTTCCCAGCCCTCTATTTGTACAATGGGAAGCCCTGTTTAGAGATGAATGTCAAATACAGGCTAGAAAAAATGAATTCATTCCAAATCAACAAATAGGACAACCCCCACCCCCAGCCCTGTACTCAATTAATAAACAGGAATTATGACCAATTGTTCTGCCAGGGAAACTTTTCTACAGGGATACAACAGGCCCTACTCCCCACTGGCTGCTTTGAATGGTCATCTATGTGTACTCTGAACCTGCTTGATTCTCTCATCCACAGGACCTGGGGAGGCCTCTTCACTGACCTTTTAAAAACAAAAATCAATAGAAACTCACAGACTTCATACTGAGAGTACAAGCCAATCTAAATAGAAAAGTAATAGACCCCACAGCCAAAACAACACTTTTAAACCATCTTGTCTGGGAAGGAATGACCCCAGAGCACAGACAGTCTTGTCACAACCTAAAAAATAAACATTATCATAAATGGATCTTGGTTAATCATGACATTGGGACAGCCTCATATCAGGCCTATTCTCTTGCTCAAGCCTTCACTACAGTGACATGGCCTAATTCAAGATGGTTTGACTGTGGGAAGATGAGGCATTGGAAAAGAGAATGCCCGAGGAACAATCCAGCTGCCTCTGAACCCCCAAAAACTGACTGCTTATGGGAAAGACTTTCCCTGGAAAAGGGACTGCAAAGCCACACCTGAAAAATAAGCACCCCCATCTACTTACTGCCTGTAAACAGAGAAGGCAGCCCTCAGCCCTGCCATTAAGAGGGAAAGGCCCAGGAGTCCACTGGGTCACTAACACACTTGAAAACTCTCAATAAAAAATTCAAATGTTTGATAGATACAGGGGCAGACAAGCCAAGGTCCTCCACACCCCAATGAATGTGGGTAGGAGGTCCCTCTTAAGCATTTATTACCCAAGACTTTTACACATGGGAGGACCCAGATGGACTGCTTGGGACCATTAGAACCCTAGTTGCTGACACGGTCAATAACATACTAGAAAGAGGTGTCCTAGAAGACTTTAATGTGGCCATTGCCACTGGGAAAGAAAGAGAACACCTCCAAATAAAAGATTACCAGGAATATTGAAATCAATAGAACCCATGATCCTAAGGGCCACTGTTGAATACCTCCCTTCCTGCTTAGAGTGGATCATAGAAGATCTTGTCTGGATGGAACAGTGGCCTTTACACAGGGAGAAAATAACTATTTTACAACAACTAGTTAAACATCACTTGGACATGGGACACATTTGTCCCTCTAGAAGCCCCTGAAGCATCCTGGTTTTTGTCATTAAAAAGATGATCTGGGCCTGGAGGTTCCCCCAGGATCTGAGAGCAATTAATAAGACCAAGAAAACTTGGGGTTTGCCTCAATACAGCTTCCCTTTTGCCTCTGTCATACCAGTAAATACCCCAATATTAGTTTTAGACATTAAAGATTGCTTCTTTTTGAAACCACTCCATGATCAAGATTGCAAAAGTTTCACCTTCTCCATACCTGACATCAACAACTCAGGACCAGCTGATAGATATGAGTTGACTGTACTTCCCCAAGGAATGGCTAATTTCTTAACAATTTGTCAGGAAGCTCTAGCCCACACATTAAAACCCCTTTTAAATCAGGTCTTCACATATATCATTACATGGATGATCTAGTAATACAGCAGGACAAAAGTCAGGATCAAAAACTAACCTCAGAGAATCTTAGATAACAAGCCACAAAGGCCCTGAAAGAAAGAAGCTTTCCCCTCCCCCATTACATTCCCAGGGACACAAATTACCCTGACTTCAGTCCCATCAACTAAATCTGTTATTGACTTCCCCAACCCACCAACTTTCAGTAGCCTTCAATGCTCCCTAGACAATATTAACTGGCTGAGGCCTAAGCTCGCTCCCCATACCGACCAGCCAATTGCAGCCTCTATTTCATCTACTTAAAAAATGACAAAACCCCTCTTTCTCTGGCTCCCTGACACCAGCAACTATAGAAACCCTTTGTACTATTAACAATTACATTAAAAAAAAAATCTTCCCCATCCCAGGCTTGTTACCACCCACAACAGCCAATCCAAGTCCTTAAATTTAATTCCTCACCCTCTGTACTTAGAGCCCTATACCACTCTTAGGGCATCTTAGAATGACTCCGTACACCAGTAGGGGGAGCACCTCTTCTATTAACAGAGGTCCGTGCTTTATCCAACATGATTAAGAACAGGAAGTGAACACAATTTACAAATCAGAGGAAAGGAACCTGATATGATTATTCCCCCCTCTTATGAAGTTTAATTCACATATCATTTAATGAACATATAATGTGTGTGCATTCTCCCATTTACTATTTATTAGTCCTCTGATAAATTATATTATTAGTAGGTAAAGAATTTAAGCAGTGGCCCTAGAGGTGGAGAGAGAGAGGTTTAGTGGGGTTGGATGATGTTCCCTAATCATGGGCTCCATAATACTTAACCAACTCAGAGCAGCTAAGGCTGCTTTTTAATTCTTCCCTGGTCTTTCTTTCAAATCTTCATTATCTATCACTTATAGATGAGCCATGTGCCATCTACATGCCTGCCCTGTTTGTATGCATCTTCTCAGGTCATCTTATTAAGGACAGCAGGTTAGAAATAGCTTCAACTAACAGAAGGAAAGACCCAAAGCAAGAACACTCAGCCATTTCTCACATGGGTATCATCAGTTCTTTTACCTGAGGGCAATGCTATTTATTATGCAACTCAAATTGGTTTATGTCCCTCTTAACTCTTCCCAGCATTTGGCACTTTTAGGCTTTGAAGGACCAGCTTAATGGTTTGTTTAGTTCTAACCTTATAACTCAACATCAAAATGTCCTTGTGGGCTCCAGAACCATTGCTGCTACTGATGTAGAATTCTGTGCAGAATTCTGCTCAGAAACTTCTCCTTCATGTTAAGCAAAGTGAGAAAATCAGTTAAGTGTGGTACTCAGGTCTACATTTAGAAGGAAGAGGGGAAATTGATAGAAAGCAGGGTGATGAGACATATTGGATTACTAACAAACCCTTATTGGCAAAGAGGTTTAAATAATGGCCTGTAGATGCAATCATGGGGGGTTAGTCATAGCATTTAGGTGGTAACACAGGGGCATGATGGGCTTTCTGATAAGAACAAAAGGGACAGGGGAGGGGAAGGAGAGGTGTTTAAGGGCTGATTGGCTGAGGTGGAGAATGTTGTAAGCAATACTTTCAGGAGATAAAGTTATAGGATATACTAATACAGACACAGGGCATTTTGAGAGCTAAATTCTAGAGCCAGTGCAAAGTTGCTGTGCTCTTAGACAATTCCTCACCATTCTGTATCAGATTAAAGGGAATGGAGACAGCACTGCAGTATAAACACTCTCCAGAGATGACTGCAGAATGCAGGAGTGGGGGCGGGTGCTGCATCAAGAGATGCTCACTCAATGCCTGTGCAGTCTTTGTCATTGTGGCCTGTGTGCACAGTGTGTTCTTTATAACAGGCTCTTTCCTAACATGGAAAAGGTGGCCAAGGGGGGAGAAGCAGGAGGACAGGGGGATTTCTATTGTCTGCAAAGTGTGGGGATGGTCAAATACAGGAAAATCTGCTATAAACATCCCAGATGCTATTTTTAGAGAGGTGGCTAAGATAGCTATGTCTGTCATTCCTTCAAGCCTGCCTGCCTATCTTTTTCCTTCTTTCTTTTCTCCTTCTTCTTCTCCTTCTTCTCCCCCTCCTCCTCCTTCTTTTAATGTCTTGTTATATAACCAAAGCTGCTTCAATCTCCTGCCTCTGAAGTGCTAGGACTACAGAAATACACACAATTAACTGGACACTCCTTTTAAATGTTAGATGAGATAATTTTATTGGAACCAAAATCAACACCATCACCTCGCTCTCAAATCACATATTTATAGGATTAGGAAACAAGGGAGCTGACTCTGAGGTTAGTCTAAGCCTGCTCAGCATGTCCCACAGAGTGCAGAGGGCTTCTTGATCCCCAAATCTGCAGGAGAAATGCTTCCAGAACATCAGTGCAAAAATATTTGTGTGGTGAGCAGGACATCCCACGGTTTTCTGACTTGAAAGAAGTCTGCTGAGTTTAGGGGCTTTATTGGCGAACCTGTGTTTTCTCTGTGCATGGAAGACATTGAACTGAGAATCGAATGCCAGAGAAGCCATCCGATGCTTGCTGTTAGCCATTACAAAGCTGTGTGAGTTTCCCATGTCCTGGGTGGGTCCTATGCCTGACTTGGGGCATCTCCACAACACCCAAAGCAGAAGCAATGTCTATAAGCTGAAAGGAGACTACCCATAAAAACACTGTAGCATGAGCTGCATTTGAGTGGTTCAGAGAGGTTAAAGGCTGGGGCTGGGGCTCCCTCAACTAAGATGCCCAGTAAGATAGTCTCTTAAGAGTCATCTGGGGAGGAACCCAAAATATGCATCCATGGAGGGTCACCCTTTGTTTTCCAGCCATAGTAAGGCCATGACACACCCAGAAATCTGCAAGCAGCAATAAAGGAGGGTCAGCTTCCCCCAAAGCCCAGGAGAAATGACAGCTGGACTCCCTCCTTGCTTTACCTTCTCAGAAAAAGTAGTGTTGAAGAGGGACAGAAGAGCCCGGGGATTCCTCCTTGCCTCCTACACCTTGCATACCAAGCCAAAACAGGTGGAAGTTTCAGGATCCTCACGTTGACTGAATTAGAATGTCTTGTGTTACATACTATGGTTTATAATGATGGGATCTGGCCAGTATGTTTTACTGAAATTTCACAGCTTCAACCCCAGCTAATTGTGGTACCCTAGTTAGATAGCCATGTCATACAGAGTTCCTCTTACTCTGGATATCCTCTAATGCTTTGTTGTACTATGCTGCTTTCTTCTGGGGAGTGAGTGTTCCTTCAGGATGATAACGATATTTGCTTTACATAACTTGAACATGTAGGCTGCTGCTTCCTGCACCACTCTCTCCAGACTTCTAATCATGAAACAGTATCTGGCACACCTGCATCAAGAAGCATTTGTGTCCTTTAACATTAAAACTAAGGCTGCTTATCCTCGTTCAGCTGGTGTCCATCGTTGGTGCTCAGCATGGCATCTAAGCTGATTGAGAGACAATGTTATACAGTCATAGAGCACAGTGGGAAGACATATACAGATGAGGACAGTGCGGGGAGTCTAGACATCTGGCAGAGTGTCTGTCTTTTGAGGTGGAAGGAAGGGTGGTGCTTGGCTCTGAGCTTCTGGACAAGCATTTTAGAATCCCTTCTCAGTGCCTTCTTTCTCTGTCCATCTTAGAAGCGAGCTCACACCCGTCTGCAGAGAATGCAGTGAGCATCCTGAAGAGGGGAATACTGGTACACATCCTCACGTTGCACTAACAGAGACCATGCCGCACCCCACACACACCCACCTAAATTTGATTAGACATAGAGGGATTGAGTGGACAGACTGTTCTCCCCATCACTCCATGTGCTTGTATGAACCTGTGCGGTGGAGATGGTGGCACTGCAACTTCCCTATCACCATCACCAGATGCTTTCTGCTATGGCCAGATCCTCTTGTCTCTGTAGACTCCCTGCTTAAGCTGGTGATGAAAGTTCACAGCTGAGCCTGACAACTGAGGGAACTTTTTCTCACCAGAGAACACTCTACTAAGACACCGGGGCTTTCCTGGGTCACAGAAGAATGAGAGCCAATAAATAGGCCTTCCCTCCCTGAGGACTGTGAGATTCTGGAGAATGGGGCCAGTGTGATTCCAGTTGCCAACCTTGAGGGCACCTAGGGCTGGCTCCCCACAGCTCCTCATTAAAGGCACACATGCTAAGTATTCTCTGTTGTTACTCACTCTGGACATGGAGATACCCCAGGATGAGAAGTATGGTTTTGTGTTCAGACTTGGACATTCAACCTTGTTTTTCTGAATTTGTTTCTCCACTCGAGAAATCTGGAGATGCAAAAGGTGAACAAAAAGGCAAGAGTTCTACCAACTGAGCTATGTTCTCAGCCCTGAATGTTGTTACTATCCTATAAATCTATGGTTCCATAATATACTCAGTGTTTGTTCATTTTTATCAAAAGTATTTATAAAACTGATTCAATCTTACATGAATATCTGTCAACATGTATTCTTGGATTAAGTTCTCTGAAGGATACAATCACTTATTCTCGTGGTATCATTGGATGGCCATACTGAATTTAAGGAAAAGGTTCCAAGATTCTGAACCAAATTAGTCTTGGTCTTCTCGGAAGGAATCAAAGGGGCTCTTGGCAAATGTGGGGCTTTTGTTGGGAAAGCATTCTTCCCAGGGCGTGGAACCATAGCTTTGGTGACAGCCAGCTTCTCTTCATGGTAGGGAAAGCCTGGGTTTTCTCAGCTGCCCATCCTTGCACACCCACCCACCCTCCCACCTCCGCCAGGTCCCACTACTCTCACAGACCTCCTTCTGCTGGAAATCCAACTGCTGAGCATTAAGCGAGACAACAGACCTGACTTCCCTACCTTTGACATATAGCCAGCTTTGCTTATTCTACCAGGGCAAAGCTGCTGGGAGAGATTTTCCTGCATTGGGTCTGTTTACCTTCATTCTCCTCTCAGGCCCATATCACACCACAACATGCCTGGTCCCCTGCCCTGCGTCCATTAGAAAGCCGATGAAATTGAATGTCACAGAACATCACAGCAGCTTTGCTTTGAACACTCCGTTAATTGCTTTGACTTTCTTCTGAACAGCCCCTAAGCCTTCAAGATTAGGCTCGATTTACTAATTTATACTAAGAAAGTAGTGACTACAAATATAAAGCCAGTTCTGTGTTTTAACCTCTGTAACAGTTAATCTATCCCTGACATAGAAAACTAGAAGCTTCTAGAAAAAAAGTGAACAAGATTTTTGCATTTCACTGTGGGTTTTCCAAGGAAACATGAAAGGCTAAATTAAGAATTCCCTTGTAAACACTTTTTTTAAAATTATAAAACATATTTTTGAGATTTGTTTTATTTAAATCATTATCTGTAGAAGTGTTTTGCCTGCATGTATGTCTGTGCACCACGTAATACCCATAGGGGCCAGAAGAAGGCATCAGATCCCCTGGAACTGGAGTTACAGGTGGTTGTGTACTGCCATATGGGTCTGGGGAATCAAACCTGGGTCCTTTGCAAGAGCAGCCAGTGCTCTTAACTGCTGAGCCATCTCTCCAGGCCCTATAAAGCATATCTTTCACTTGGAGATAGCATCTGTGATTCTTTTTTAAAAAGTCTTCCTTTTAGCCTTATGATATATGTTAGATTCCTTTCTAGTTAGTCTTCATAAGGCCATATCATTTTTGAAAGTAATTAAAAAAATTTTTAATGACAATGGAAATTTAGCCTCCCCCTATACAAAGTATTTGAGAGACAAGGAGGAGTGAAGATTTGTATTCTTAACCCTGAGACCAGCCATCACCCAAATCCACAAAGTTCCTTCCACTGACTGAGCTGCGTGGGGAGGCGCCTAGCGGAGGATTCCAACTAGGGAACGGGGATCAATGGGGACAAAGTGCTCCACAAAGGAGCAGAGAGTGCACTCAGCTCTGGGTCTTGTTAGGTCACAGGTTCTGATGCAATAGAAAGATGAGACCCAAGATGCTGGCCCTAACAAGCTCCTGTGTGTGGCTGCTGCTACTCTTTGGGTCGTATTGTGAGTGAGAGACCCTGAGGACTGGGATCATGAGATGGCTCAGTGTTAACAGCATCTGTTGCTGAGCATGAAGGTCTGAATTTGATTCCTGAGATTCATACTCATGTTGGAAGAGAACCCACTCCCCACAAATTGTCCTCTGACCTCCATGCATATACCACGGCATCTGCACATGCGTGTGCACACACATAAATAATAACATAAATTAGTCTTTTTAAAGGACCTTGATGATTATCCTGTCATGATGGTTTTAAGGGTTGTTTGAGGAGTTAATCTGACCTTGGGGATAAGAGTGTCTTATAATGACAGTGAGTTCTGTAGGGATATGTGTGTCATCAGTTAGGTGCCCTGAGAATCCAGCACTTTATGAAGGGGGTGGGAATCATTTAGTATTGATGGAAAGTCCTGGATAGCAAAGAGTCCCCCAGTTTCCGTGTGTCCTGGAGGACCCTAATGTCTGTCCCTAAGGTGACAGCTTCCCCTTAAAAGATGAGGCTATCTTAAGGGAACCAAAATGGACTTTCACAGTCAAGGTCACCTCAAGAGAGTCCGTGGAGCATTGTCCTGACCTCTCAGAGAATCACAGTGTCGAGTTTCCTTGAAGAGTCATAATGGTGGTGCCTGGGAACTTGCATTTATTTCAAAGTAAGACCTGAGGTCTGGGTTGGGCAGGACCACTTGAAACTGAGATGCTATGGCGGATCATGGTTCCCTCAAGGTCACAACACCCTGAGGGCTCTGAATGAGTGAGGAGGTGAAAGAGGAAATCAGAGAGTAATTGAGAATCTGATGTGTGGAGAGTTAGCCCTGAGTGAACACTCCTTCATAGCTGAGGGAACCCAGGGGTGAGCTTGGGTCAGGAAGGGGGCCAGCAGGTGTGGGATCCAATGCCAGGAATCGCCGAGAGTGAAGATGGGGGGCCAGGAATCGCCGAGAGTGAAGATGGGGGGCCAGGAATCGCCGAGAGTGAAGATGGGGGGCCAGGAATCGCCAAGAGTGAAGATGGGGGGCCAGGAATCGCCGAGAGTGAAGATGGGGGGCCAGGAATCGCCGAGAGTGAAGATGGGGGTCACCTTGTAGTGCTTGAAGGTCCTCCCGCTTCAGTGTGTCCTAGAGTGTCCTTCTATCCTAGGATGTCAAGGTATCCAAGAGGACCAGCACACCACTTATGATTTTTTACCCTCAGTTTCCTAGTTTCCTGGAAACAGGTCTTCTGAGTATGGCTCATATGCTGAGATGTCAGGCCTCAATCCTGCCCCTCCTCTACTTTCCCCTCCCTACAGGGGGTTCTGAGGAGGGGTGTCTTCATGGGAATGTCTTCTCCTCTGTCCCCTGCCTGCTCCCAGAAGGGGGATTTAACAGGACAAAAGAATCTGGTCCCCTGGGAATATGAGCTCTTGGCCTCAGCCCCTGGACCTTCTGACAAGAGCACCTTCCCTCATCCGGCTTGTGACCCTCCCCCAAGCCAGGGGCTCTGGTGACCAAGAAATGATTGGACAGGCCCATGGGGCCAGGAGGAGGTTGCTTCTCCGAGCTGAAGGGAGAAAGACAGGTAGCGTGAGAAAGTGGAGGGCTAAGAGAAAACAGAACAGGGTCAGGGAGAGAGCAGAGACAGGCAGAAACTGGGCAAAGTTGAGAGAGGAGATGTCAATCCAGAGGAAGGATGGGGGGTTAGGAAAAAGGGGAAAACAGTGAGTGGACAGGTATATACACACACACACACACACACACACACACACACACACACACACACACACACAGACAGACAGAGACAGACAGAGAGAGATACAGATAGAGACAGAGAGACAGACAGAGAGAGAGACAGAAACAGAGACTCCGAAAGGCTAGAAGGTAGAAATAGGGAGAAGAGAGGTCAGAAGACAAGATAGACACAGAGAAAGGCTGCAGGGACGCAGAGACCTAAGGACAGCAGGCTAGCTCATCTTTGGTTTGGGTGACTAGCCATGGACGCTCAAAGAAGGAACCAGCAGGAAAAGCAAAGGAAAGGCCGTGCCTGTGGTCGATCCCTACCTGAACCACATGTGACCCCTGGAACCCTGATCTCCACAGTAGGTGAGTGAATCCCCAGGGTTGGCTTGGGCCCCCGAGGGAGCAGCAGATGTGGGCCCCAAAATCTGATCGGCTTGGGGAAATGGTTTGTCCCACGGAAGGTTGAGAGATGGGAAGCAGAATTGAAGTTTGTCAAGGCTTCGGGGACCTTAGGAAGTGACACAGCAAAAGTCCTTTGCTTTTCAGGTTGGGATGTGAGACCCTGCCTGAGGGAGCTATGGGACCGGCACTTAGGGCAAAGGCAAAGTTGGAGCCTTGTTCTTGCTCAAGGTGCTTTCTTCTTGGACAGAAGGAGATGAAGGGACCGGGGTTTTCTCCCAGGGAGGGCAGTTCTTGCCTGTCTGAGGACACTGGATGCAGAGTGGGAGCACACCCTTGGTTTCCCCCTGGGAGGGGTCTCTCTGCTCCAGACCCTGCCTTGCCTCAGTGCCTATCTTCCCAGGTGTCTCCTCTTCCCTTCCTCTTCTCTCTTTCCCCGGTGGCTCTTAGACTAATTAATATGAGGGCTTAGGGAGCTTTTGGGGATGAGAGGCAAGCCTTTCCCAGGAGCTCAAGTTCCTGCAAGCTGGTGGCAGGCAGGGCCAGGGCAGAGGTAAGAGACTCTCGAAGAAGTACAGCCCAGGGTGGGGATGGGGGCGGGGGAGGGATGCGTTGTCTACATGTAAGAGGGGCATAGGACACTTCAGCCTCCTGAACAGGGGCGGGTGAGGAGGAGAGATGTATGAAGGAGGTTTGTGGGAGATGGAACCTGTGAGTGGCATGCTAAGAAGTCCTTAGTAGACAGCAAAGAGAAGACCCTCAAGGTATGTCCTGTGGGTCATATGTGGACCCGGAGATGAAGCACACACCGGGGGTGTAACCAAAACAGTGGTAGGAGGCTAGAGGCAGAAGCAGTGGTTTTGAAAAGTTAAGGAGTTCTTGTGGACACAAGAAGGCAACGTCTCGGGCAAAACACAAGGACTGGCAACAGTGGGCCAAGGATGGCTGGTAGTCCCATTAGTAAGTGGGTCTTCCTTTATTTCCCTCCCTCCTCAGACACGAGCCCTGAGACTTTTAGGAGACTCCCTGGCACCGGGCTGGGGAGACCTAAGCTTTGCCCGCAGAGGGGTCGTCCCCACTCCCGGCGCCGCCACCGCACCACCTTCAACCCAGCACAGCTGGAACAGCTGGAGTCAGCCTTTGGGAGAAACCAGTATCCTGACATCTGGGCTCGAGAAGGGCTTGCCCAAGACACTGGCCTCAGTGAAGCCAGAATCCAGGTGATGGTACCCTAAGATACTGGGGAAGAAACAAACATTTCCTGGGTGCTTGGGGGGGGGACTGTCTGAACATAATCATGGGGCTTTTAACCCTAACTTAAATATTCAGCAGAATATAGGCTTCATCCACCAATCAACTCCACCTGGGATGCACCTGACCCCAGCTCTTAGCCCATTTACATGGATGCTGATGGATGTTGGATGCAGCCCTGGAGACTTATAGTGCAGGAGTCTCTAGAGCTCTTGCCCAGCATACACATAGCTTGCAGTCTGGTCCCCAACACCACACAAACAAAAAGAAAGTCAAGACCCACTCCCCAGCCTTTTATATTGCCATGAACTCCAGCAAACGGCAACTCTAACCATTCACACGTGTGCAGTGTTGTTTCCACTAACCACACATTCCTTCCTGGTGTCTCCAGCCGAGGGTGTGATAGCCCAAACTACAAACCCTTTCTTAAACCCAGCCCCATGTGCAACGAAAATAGTTCCCCAGTCTTCATCTCTCAGCCTCACTCTAAGGACACTTTCCTGCTATCTAAGGAAGAAAACTGCCATGGTGTCAGATTTACCTTTCTTGCTGGAAGTTGCCATTTCCTACTCAGAGTCATCAAAACTGGGAGAGTTAGATGCTGGTTGGAGTAAGCATGAGGATTCTGCTTCGACAGCAGCCCTGACTCACACAAGGCTCTGGAAGAGCTGTCATTTTCCTAGCAACACCGCAGTTCCTGCTTTCCTGTCCTTGGAAGTATGAGACAGGGCCACCCATTCAGGACAGGCGACTGTAGTGACTTCTCTTCCCTCTCCTCAGGTCTGGTTCCAGAACCGCAGAGCTAAGCAACGGAAGCAAGAACGGTCACTGCTCCAGCCGATAGCCCACCTATCTCCTGCCACCTTCTCTGGCTTCTTGCCAGAGTCCCCTGCTTATCCCTACTCCTATACAACACCACCTCCACCAGTACCCTGCTTCCCTCACCCCTACAACCATGCTCTCCCCTCCCAGCCCTCCACAGGTGCCTCGTTCACTCTTCCTCCCCAGCCTGAGGACTGGTACCCCACCTTGCATCCAAACCCAGCTGGTCATCTGCCCTGTCCCCCACCCATGTTTCCCCTCAGCCTTGAGACACCAAAGTCCTGGAACTAAGTGGTGACAAGGTCACCCTCTATCCATAACTCTCATGAAACACAAGACAATTGGGGGCTCTCTTTTTTCCTGAGGGTGAAGTCAGAAAAGTGTGAGGGGCAGTTCAAGACTGGAAATAGGAAAGGGGGGATCTTGATGAACTGTCAACGGGGTGAGGAGCTGAGAGAGTATGAGGAGGTTAACAACCGAGGTGATGGGAGGGCAGTGTGATGGGGCCAGTAGATGCTGTTGGTGAGTGACAGTTGAATGGGAGAACCTGAACTGAGGCTGAATATCCTGCAGTCACTCTTTTCCATTTCAGCAGACACGGGGCTTGTAGCCCTACTTTTGTATGCATGACTCATCATCCTCCCTTTAGGTTCCCTCCCATATTCTTTCTCATCTCCAAAACACCTTTGCCAATCTGAACATCAAGGAACGCCCGATGTAAAGCACATAGACCAACTTGGTCTGCAGGAGCCCGAAGCATATGCCTTAACCTAATTTTACAATCAGCTGAGGCTTTAAACATTCTTTGCTTGGGACAAAGAAACCGTTTGACCTGAGGCCAGCTTGTCCCCAGACAAACCATCCAAGGCTCATTAGAAGTCATTTCCCAGGACAGGCTTTTTCAGAAGTGCCTTGGTTGCAGCCCTCCCCAAAGAAACACAATATAGCCTAGTTGGTGGTACCATTTCTGTTTTGTGTGGCTTAAACTTGTTTTATTTGTAACTCACTTATTGGTGGGGTCATGGAAGAACCTTTAGAAAAATAGGCCTCCACAGTTAATCCTGATGCTTGTATATTTTCTTATGTAACAGATGTCTGCAGTCAAAATTCCTGTAGGATACATCTAAATAATTATCTCATTATGCCAGACAAATGTCCAGAAATATTTTGGAGTTAGATTTTTAGATGCACAAGTTCTGCAGCTGACATTTCAACCTGTTACAAACTAAAAATATTCTCAGCCAAATATGATGAGCCATGCTTATAATTTCAGTTTTGGGGGGATCTCCAGTTGAAGGGCTGTGTGAACTATACAGTGAGTACTGGGCCAGGCTGAGATACACAGTGAGACCTTGTCTCAAAAAAAAATCCAAAAATATTCCCAAAGAGTTACATGTGTTCTAAGTATGTACAGATTTTTTTATTGGCATTATTGGCATTCAGTCTAGCAACAATTCATGTAGTATTACACGGCACTAGGTTTTAAAAAGAATACAGAAGTGATACAGGGGTGTCCATCTTTTTGTTATTGGTAAGATGACGTGTCTACAAATGTATTGGGAGACATTCATTGTTGTCTAGGGACTCTTGAGGCCCTTGGTCTGAAGGTGGGATATGAAAGAAATGCACATGAGGAGATGTGCATGGATTATGCAAATAGTATGCATGGAGCATTCTTGTAGCTGGGTCTCTGAGGAAGCGTCTACAACCAGTCCCACACAGATGCTGAGAGTGACCCCCACTAGTCCTGAGTCCATCAAAAATATTAGTTTCAGCACATCCTTGATGGTTTTTTGTTTTTGTTTCTTTGCCATTTTTGGCAATTGAGAGTGATATCACTTTTACTCATCTTTAAATTTTCCTTTATTTCTAGTGAGAGGTAAAAGGTTTTTGATTATTGAAAGTTTAATTTTTTTTCTTTCTTTGTAGCATGAGTTATTGATGTATCTGTGGGTTGATGTAGCCATCTTTCACTGGTTCTTGAGAATGTTGTAGGTGCTGCTTGTACATATGGAAACTGCTTTTGACTGTTTGTTACTTGTTTTCTGCCTTTTCAATGAGGGTTTCTTAAGAAGGTTGAACCCCAATTCCCCAGAGAGTTATTGCAAGTAATGACTTAACTTTCATTTTAAATGTCTAGACTTGTGCCCATTTTGTAGAACCAGTCATTTGATTCATTTTCTGTGTTCTAGGCTTTACTGAAGATCCCAGCTAATGAACTCATTGTTCACTGGCTTCTCCAAAGTTTTTTTCATCATTTAGACAAAAACAGCTTTGAACACTCTGAAATTTAATTTAGTATTTGCAGTAAAATAGTCCTGTGTATCCTCCCCCTCCATCCAATAGATCCAATAGCGGGTTGGTTATCCCTGTATCATTTCTTTGATGGTGTAACTTTGCCCTATGGCTTTGTAAGGTCATATGTTTTCATGCATGAGGTTCTAGTGTATATAGGGGCAGCTGTAGCCCCCAAGTCCTTTCTCTCTGTTCCAGCACCAGAACTGGAGTGTTCAACAATAAAATGTGAGAATACTGGGTAAAATTTAAAGGTCTCTTAACCAAACACAAGGTGTGTCATGTGATTTCTTTCAGACTTCTGTGATTCTCAGTAAAGTTCTTGTTTGGTTTAGACTTACTTTAATGAGCCACAGTCTCATTATGTGTCACAGGCTGGCTTTGAACTTGCTGTGCAACCCAGACAGACCTGGAACTTTCAATCCTTGTGTCTCAGCCTCCTGAGTACTGGGGTTACAAGCATGCACCACCACATCTAGGCAAGAAAGTTCTTCTGCTTTTTAAGGAAGACCCAGCTTAAAGATACTTTATACATATATACATATGTGTGTGTGTCTATGTATGTATATATGTATGTATGTGTGTGTGTGTTCTTTGTAACTCAAATGGGGATTTTTTTAGATAGTTTATATATGTGTGTATCTCTAAATTATAAAATCTCCTAGGGAGTTTTTTTTTTTTTTCAAAAAAACAATCTTCAATGTGTCATATCATTACATAGTATATGCAACTTTTATTTTAAAGTTAAAATTGACCATGGTATCATATCTTATAATACACATATATAAAGGGAAATATTAAGACCACACAGGAATAGCAAGCCCAGTACCAGGTAGGAGATCTGGGTGTTCACACAGAGGTGCTCTGTTCTGTGTGGAGTATCTGTCTATGGAACAGTCCTAAGATGTTTTGAATATGGAAATAATTTACGATAGTTGTCTAATTTAATAATCTTGCCCATTAACAATGCCAATCATCAAAGTAACTGTGTCCACAGTTTATTTATGATCATCAAAACTATGAGTATGCACACAGAAGTCCTTTCCTTTCTATAAATAAGGTGAGGTGCCATAGATACTAAATTCTTACTACCTTCTCAAGATTAATAGTTCACAAGCCCAGCATTGCTGGGGCATACCTTTAATCCCAGCACTAGGGAGGCAGAGGTAGGTGCATTTCTGTGAGTTCGAGGCCAGCATGGTCTACAGAGCAAGTTCCAAGAGAGGCTCCAAAGCAATACAGAGAAACCCTATCTCAAAAAAAACAAAACAAACAAACAAACAAAAATTTCATAGTTTACAGACAACAACAGGGTGGATTGTGTCCACCCTGTTTTTGTAGCTAGAATGTGACTGCTCAGCCATCTTTGAAACACACAAGAAGTAGAATTGGTTTGGTATTTGGTTTTATTATTAAATGCCACTGTGGCTTATCTCTAAGGAATAATTTTTGATAAGAAGTAAAATAATGATTCTCTTAGATAGAGAATAAACAAACAGATTTTCTTGAACCCAAGATTAAGGTGGCCATGCTTAAGGTGTTGAAGTAAATTCTGGGCCAGTCAAAGGAAAGACACAGTATGGATTTGGGGAGAGGGGGAGGTTACATAACTTGAAGCCGCAATGGCCTTTGTAAGCTGGGGAGAGTAGTCCATTGAAGTTCCGGGGTTGCTATTTACAGGTTGACTGAGTGATTTTTGCATCACTACACTCACAGAGTTCTAAAGTAGCACAAAAGCTAATGGCTTCAGAGGCTCTGTGGAATCAAAGTCAAATCACCCAGACAGGTCTTGAGGCATGTTTGTGCATTTCCTGTTGTGCAGGGACTTTTATGCCCATGCAATGAGGATCACTGTGTAGAAGGCTATGTGCAATTAAAATTGTAAGGCAGCAGAGGAAGGGAGATGATGTAAGATAAAATTGTAAGGCATAAAAGAACACTACAAAAAATATCAATGAAACAATTGGTCATTTGAAAAATAATCTAAAAAACCATAAACCTACCTGGTCAGAGGTGGTGCACGCCTTTAATCCCAGCACTGGGAGGCAGAAACAAGCAGATCTCTGTGAGTTTGAGGTTGGCCTGCTCTTCAGAGTGAGTTTCAGGACAACTAGGGCTCAATAAAGGAAAACAACAAAAAACCATAAACCCTTGGACAAACTAACCAAAAGAAAGGGAAACAAGATCCAAATTAATGAACTTAGAGATATTACAATGTATACCAATAAAATCCATTGAATCATTAGAGAATATTTGAAAACCCATTCCAAAAATCTGGAAAATGTGAATGAGATGGGTAAATCCCTAGATACACATGACCTTCTAAAATTAAATCAGGAGACTAAACAATTTAAACAGATTTATAATGAGCAATGAGATGGAAAGCCGCCATAGCATCTCAATAAAGAGACTACGACTCAGAGTCAGGATCTCAAAGAAGAGAAACATGGGTGAGGGGGCAGCATCTCAGTGGGGTTTCCATTAGGAGAGAAGAAAGGAATTGGGATGAGACAGGAAACAGTGACTAGAGTAGGGGGAGGGGCCAATAACAACAAAGTGCAATCACATCTATGTATGAAAACATCAAAATAAAACATTTTATGTCACTAAAATATTTAAAATAGCAATTAAAAAGAATTATGAAAACAGCCTAGGGGTTGGGAGATGTTTCCTGTTAAGAACACTGTTTCTCTTGCCAGAGGACTTGGATTAGTTTCCCAGCTCCCTGGTTCTGCAACTTATGCAACAACCTACAACTCCAGCTGTAGGGAACTTCTTCTGAACTCCTCTGGCAGTATGCAAACACGTGCATAAATAAATATAAACCTCTAAAAAACACTTTAAATAACTATTTTCAAAACCAACTCCCTGCTTTGATCACAGGAACTAATTGAAGAATTTGTTGCATGAATAAACCGGTAGATATGATCCAGTGTGGAACCCAGAGGGTGCCTAGAAACACAGGGGCATCTTGAAGTAGGTAGGCAAGCCCAGCAGAGAGGATGTGCTTCAGTCAATGCCTAGTGCCCTGCATCCCCTTGAGATACAGCATCCTTCAGGAAAAAGAAAGTTCAGGTTAATCTCAATAAACAAATGAAGGGACAAATGTTATAGTAGTTTAATACCTAGCTTTGGTCAAAATTTAAAAATGCTTTAGGTTATTTTTAAAAATTTTATTTTATGCCAGGCATTGATGGCTCATGCCTTTAATCCCAGCACTCAGCGCTCAGGAGGCAGAGGCTGGTGGATCTCTGTGAATCTGAGGCCAGTCTGGTCTACAGAGCTAGTTCTAGGACAGGCTCCAAGGCAATACAGATAAACCCTGTCTCAAAAAAACAAAACAAAAACAATAACAAAAACAAAAACAAAACAAAAAGACTTCATAAATTTTTGCAAGACCTTGACCACCCCTATAACAGAGCAAGGGAAGAGGAGGAGATCGGAGGTTTTCCTTGCATACGATAAAGTGACCCACAGAATGAGTTGAGAGTGAGTCAGAGATTGGAGTAATTCAACAATGATTTCAAAGATATCTGGGCAAAAATCCTGCTCAGGTGGTTGAGCCAGGATCTTCATTCTTCACAGCTGACCCTCCTAGGGATCCTCTACTCCTCCAAGTGAGGCTGATGTTCCTGGCAACAGCGATGTTTGGTCCCTTTAGCCAGAATCCCCTCTTCCCCCTCCTGTTTCCCCTTAGTCATTTTCTGCTCTCTGGTCTTCACTTTGCTCTTCTGTTATAAATTCAAATTCTTCCATCCAGTGAGCTCATATCGGTCCACACCAAAGTCTCTTTTCTTCTAATGAAAAAATACCTGGGATTAAATCTATTTCTCCCCTTTTACTACCCAGATCTAGTTCTCTTTGACAAAAGTCTTGCACATGCTAGGCTCTACAGGTTACGGCTTAGCCACGCCTTCCTTTTTTTTTTTTTTTTTTTTTTTTTTTTTTGAAGAGTATAAAAATTGGTTTATTGTAAAAGAAATTCAAGAATATCCAATTAACTTTTATGCACATGCTACCCATTACAGCCAGGAAGCATTAAACACTTTTCTATCAGGAAGGGCACAACAAGAAAGACAACATAGACAACGGTGTGTGGTGAGTGTGCAGGTGATAGGGCACTGGGGAATGCCTACGATTTGCCAGTGGGCCACAGAGTAAGTGCATCCTCCGCGTGGGCAGACTAGCTTTAGTGTGGGGCGAGTGTGGGAAGGTGGGCACGGCCTGGTGAAGTTAGTGGGGCCGTGATGGGAAAGCGTTTATAAACTTCTTTCTCTTCAGTGAAGACTTAACTCACATCCTGCTATCAGTAAAGATAAACTTACTAAACTTTGAGTCGCTTAAGCTGACCCACAAAGGGAGATGTGCCATCTTCCTTCTCCCTAGGGATGGATCATTGGCCAGCATCCCTCGGTACCTGACAGCTCTCTGACCTTATCACATGGTTTGTGCTGACTGCGGGGACTTGAGCACCCTTGAAGAAAATGTGCCAGGGATGTTAGACTCTAGCTTCCTAGAGACTTCCAGGGGCAGAAAAAAAAGAAAAAACAAAAAAACAAAAAACAAAAAACAAAAACAAAAACAAAAAAAACAAACAAAACAAAAAAAAAAAAAAAAACCCGCACTGGGCTATGCAGCTATTCTTGGAGCTTTCACGGGAATCAGTTTGTGAGTTTTTTGTTTTTTGTTTTTTTTTTTCTCCTCAGGAATAGTTTGTTTTGAGAATCATAAATGAAATAAGAGCCGTGGCTGCCCCCAGACAAGATAATGCAAGGGAATTTTCCCCAGGAGAGAGCTCCAAAAGTTGGGCGACCTCGGTGAGAGGGGTGAGAGGTGCTGTCTGAAGGCAGACCAGGATCACAGCTTGAATTCCCCACCCTTAAGTCCCCTAACAGGAGCAGGGTTTTTATTTTGGGTAGTCTCACCCACCCTTTCAACTTTTCTCAAGGTCTGCAGATACCACAAGGCTAATTTCCAGAAGGAAGCAGTGTTCTCTTACTGGACTGGGTTCGGAGACCTCAAGGACGTGGCTCGTGGGCTTTGGAAAAGGGTGCTGATGCTGCTAATGAAGGAGATCACACAGCTCTGGAAGGAGACACCCGAGAGGCCGCGTGTCTAAAAGTGCTGAGGGTCCTCCAACAATAAAATGTCCTCTGTGACATTAACCAACCTGTGTGCCCATCGATTTATCCCGCGTCCTCCATAAAATACAGAAATGATCCACAGAGCCTAAGTGTGGAAGAGAGAAGAGAATACGGGACGGTCTTATTTTTTGAGGAACGCTTGACCTAATGGAAAATTACAGAACTGAGGGGGCAGAACTCTTGCTCTTGTGTAATAGGAGCGAGGAGGGCAGATTGGAATGTGCCTCCTCGGCTTCCGCTTTCCCCCAGTCTCTCAGGAGGAGGTATAACTGCTCCGAGCCCCTCCTGTGGCTTCCACTTGAAGCACTATGAACTCCTATTTACACTTCCCTTCCTTGCTTTTTAGGCTCCTCACACTGCTCTCCCATCTTAGAGACCCAGGGGCCATCAGGGACAATGCCACGAATCCACTGGACGCAGAATCACCTATGACAGTCTCAAACTCTACCAAATCCCTCTGTGCAGGTCAGTACCCAACTCAGGCCAGAACTTCACAAGCGTGTGAACCAAGGAACTGCTCCTAACTGCAGCCCGGGCCTGGCGGCAGAGGCAGCCGAGAGCAGGTGCCCTGGGTAGACTTGTTGTCAAATATCACAAATGAAGGGCCATTGGGCAACCCACGGATGCAGCTCACGGGGCAATAGCATTAAGACAAGAAAACCGAAGTGCAGACCTTCCTGTCCATTCCCTTTTACACGCTGATTTCATCCTCCTTCAGTCAGGCTCCCTGGTGGGAGGAGCAACCTCCTGTTGACTTACATTGCTTCGTTCCTCCTACCTGCAGACTCTTCAGCGCTCTTCCAGGCTCTCGTCACCCACATCACAGAGGTCCAGAGGAAAGGAGGCATACAGAGTCGCTCACCCATCCCTGCTACATACACTACAGGCTCACAGGAAGTCACCCTCATCTGCCCTCTGGTTTGTAGACTTCTCTGAGGGCTTCCATGGTGAAGGTCTGTACTTCATACTTCATTACTTCCCAGCAGGAACCTAGAATCAGGGTTCTCTAGCCTAAAGCCAGTGAGCTTATTTCCTCAGTAAGTGAGTGGTTTCAGAGTGCATACCACTCCCCCAGCACAGTGGAGGACTCCTGTCTCTCAGGTTCAGTTTAGATTGTCAGATATACAGTGCTTAATCCAAGGGGCAGGGATGCCTTGGCCATGCACTTATTTTTAAAGACGTTATGTGTGTGTTTACGTCGGTGGGTGGGTGTGCATGTGTGTATGCAGTTGCACACAGGTGCACAAATGCAGAGGCTAGAAGAGAGTGTTGTGTGTCTTCCTCATCTACTCTGTCTGTCCCTTTAAGGCAGAGCAAATCACAGTGATCCTCCTGTCTCTGCCACACTCAGAGCTGGGGTTTCAGACTTGCAGGGGGTATGGAGCTTCTTATGTGGGTGCTGTGATCCAAACACTAGTCCTTGTGACTGGCATCAAGTGTTCTTAGCCACTGAGCCATCTCTCCAGCCATCCCCCCATTTTTTCCTTTGAGAGAGGGGTTCATGTCTAGCCTCAAACTAGCTGGGGGTGAGCCTCCTGTGTTTTCCTCCCGAGTGCTGAAGTTACAGGCTTGTGCCACCACACCTGTTTTATGCAGTGCTGGAAAACTGAACCCAGGGCCCTGTGCGTGCTACTGAGTCACACCTCCAGCCTTGCCATATGGTTTATAATAGATGTGTGGACCTTGCCCTAGAGAGCCAGATACCACGAAGAAGCTTCCCCCACAACCCTAGCCAACCAATGAAATGTCTTTTGGGAATAATGTACAAGGTTAGATTTTCTTAAATTTTGTTGAAAATTGGCCTCCATTTCTGCATAAGACACAGGAAGATGATGCCACAGCCAACGTCAGCTAACTTGACACAACAGAGTAAACTAGGACGAGGGAACCTCAACTGGAGATTGCCTTGATCAAACTAGCCTGCATCTATGTTTATGGGGCATTTTCTTAATCGTTAATCGATGTAGGAGCACCCAGCCCACCATGGGTGGCGCCATCCATAAGCACATGGTCTTGAGCTGTATAAGAAAGCTGGGGTGGTGGGGGAGTGCTCTACTGTTTTAAGCTCCTGCCTTGGTTTTCCTCTAGTATTGACTGTACCTGCAAACTGAAACAAACCCTTTCTTCCCAAATGTTTGTTCTGGTCAGTGTTTTCATTACAGAGACAAGAAACCAAACTAGGGAAAATGGTCTTATATTGTCCAATGACAGGCTACACACCAGTCCCTCGAGGGATCTAACAAGCCATCAGGGAGCTCTAGCAGAGGTGGGGAGGGGCTCGACAGGATCTAAGAAGCTGTCAGCAGAACTAGATGACAGGATCCTAGTCATTAGCTTCAGCTGTCAACTTGACACAGCCTAGAGCCATCCCAGGGAGTCTCAATTGAATTGCCTGGACCAGATTCATCTGTGGCCACATCTGTGAGAGATGGTCTTGACTGGTGATTGATGTGGGATGGCCCAGCCTATCATTAACCACAACATCCCTAGGCAGATAGACCTGGGTTGTGTAAGAAAGCTAGATGAGCACGAGCTGGTGAGTGAGCCAGAGCAAGTCAACAAGTGACAGGAATGTGGAGACAATGATGTCATCAGCCTGAGGCTGGCACAGGGATAGCTGTGTTAGTATCCTAACCTGACTAGCCAGGGTGTTTGAAGCTAACACTCAAGGGTTCTCCTCTCTGATCCAGGAGCCCAGGAATCGGAGACCCTGGCACACAAAAAAGGAGTAGGACAGCACTGTCCTCTGGTGGTCACTAAGCAGCACTGCACCGGGGAACACCTAGGTAAGTACACATATAGTTAAAAAACAAAAACAAAACAAACAAACAAAAAAACTACAGTCAGAGGTCCCTTAGACTGCCCAGGCCTTCTAACTGAGACCCATGTTCAGGGGGTCTGAGTCGACCCAATGCTGGATTCCCAGCTATCAGTCTGGGGGCCCATTAGCTCCTCCTTGTTCAGGTCAGCTGTCTCTGTGGATTTCTGCAGCCTGGTCTTGTCCTCCCTCTCTGCATCTGGATTCCACTTTGGCTCAGTGTTTAGCTGTGGGTGTCTGCCTCTGCTTCCATCAGCTACTAGATGAGGGCTCCATGATGGTGGATAAGTTAGTCACCGATGTCATTATCAGGGAGGGGCACTTATGGTAGCCTTTCCACTATTGCTCAAATTGTTAGTTGGGGTCAGTCTTGTAGGTCTCTGGACATTTCTCTAAGGTCAGTTTCCTCTTCAAACCTATAACATATAATGGCACCCTCTTTTATGGTATCTCTTTCTCATTTATTTATTTATTTATTTATTTATTTATTTATTTATTTATTGTTCTCCCATGACTCCAGGATGCATCCCTGGTGCATGAAATGACTTTGGGAGCTCATTCCCTATGGAGGTTTACTCTGTTAACCTAGAGGCAGGAGGGAGGGCCTAATCCCTACCCCAAATGACTTGACAGATTTTGTTGATCCCTCCTGGAAGGCATCATCCTCCCTGTGGAGTGTGTGTGTGTGTGTGTGTGTGTGTGTGTGTGTGTGTGTGTGTGTGTGTGTGTGTGTAGGGGGGATAGGATGGAAGGGGAGGTCACGGGGCATGGAAGGGAGGGAAGGAAGGAGGGAGGGAGAAGAGGAAAGGGAACTGGGATCAATATGTAGAATTTAAAAAAAAGAAAGAAATGCACACATTTATGGACAAAAAAAAAGCCGACTGAAGAGATGGTGCAGTGGTAAAATGATGGAATGAGGAATGGAGTCTGCGTTTCAGCTTCTGGCCCAGGTGATCCACATCACTTCCCTGTCATTAAAATAAGAACTTACAGCGACACCGGAAAACATCTACATTTGACAAGGCGTGATTAATACATAAAACATCATGACAAGATTATCATTGCTATGAAAGAAACAATCACTGTAGAAGGAGCAGCCCAGGACTTCACTGTGGGCTGGGAGACCAGGGAAGAAGCCAGAAAATAGGATAGAGACAGATGAATCAACCTTGGGAACAGACAACATGTAGAAGGATTCTTGAGGAAGGAATCAGATAGGCCTGGTCTCTCTAACAGAACTTGCAATGGGATCTGAAGGCTTGGGATAGTACAGCCCAATTCCTGTCACCTCAAACTCAATTTGGTGTCAGAATTGACTTGCTACAGGTGTGAATTGTATTGAAATAGAAGAACCCTTGTTCAGAAAGGATGTCTCAGAGAGGCTGAGAAAGGCTAATATCACCCTTGAGGTGCCTCTGTACTCCTTCCTATGGATCCTTGTGAATACCCACACCTACTCCAGGTATACAATGTACTGAACCTCTGAACTATAAACAAGTCACCCCAATTAAATGTTTTCCTATATAAGAGTTGCCATTGTCATGGTGTATCTTCATAGCAATAAAACCCCTAAGACAAGTAAGTATAGCCAACAGATTATAGGGAAGTATTCTGTCCATGATGGTACATGTGTTTAATCCCAACACTTTGGAGGCAGAAGCAGAGTTTGATGCTGGCCTGGTCTACATAGCAAGTTCTAGTACAGCCAGAGCTACATTGTGAGACTCTGTCTCAAAAAAAAAAAAAAATTGTAGGGGAGTATCTGAGTCCTGGCATCGAGATTTTCATCCAACAATACTATGTATGGCTCCTGAGAGTACCTTACTTTAAATTCCTGAACTGTCTGTCATCTTTGCTAATCTTTCAGATAATTTTTCAAATGTATAAGACCATCAAGGGTTAGCATAAAGAAATTTTCTTACAGAAGATGGGTAGAATCTCTGAAGCCCCCATCACTGTCCATTCTGAGCAAATGCCAATCAATTTTAGATGGCTCAGGGGATAAATAATAATAATAGTAATAATAATAATAATAATAATAATAATAATAATAATAATAATAATAATAATAGTTAGCAAGGACCAATACACCATGAAAGGATCACATCACTTCTGTCAGTTGTTTCATCAAAACAGCAATGTTGGGTAGAGTGAGATGGCTGGAAGACACTAGTCTAGCCCTCTACAATACACTTTCATTTTCCTGAAGTCACTCAGCGGCCTTATCCTGTAGTGTTGCTGCTGCTCCTCGTTTGCTTTCTCTTGCTGTGATAAACACTTTGACCAAGAGCACCTTGGGAAGGATAGGGCTTGTTTGTCTTACACATGCTGATCAGAGCCCATAGAGAAGCCAAGGCAGGAACCCAGAGGCAGGAACTGAAGCAGAGACTGTGGAGGGACACTGCTTACCACCCGCTACACACGGCTTGCCCAGCCTGACAACTCAGGATCACCTGCCTAGGGACAGTGGTGATCAGAGATGGCTAGAGCAACCACATCAATCATCGACCAAGAAAAAGCCCCACAGGCTTGTCTACAGGCCATTTAAATGAGGTGTCTCCCCAGCTGAGCTTCCCTCTTCCTAGTTTGTGTCAAGCTGATATAAAAAATGAGAAACCACTAACCAGAACAAAGGACATGCTATAGCCTGCTGTGCCTGCCACTGGAGCTGGGTCCCCTATTGTGTAGACCTTTGTTTTTCCGTCAACTGTGCTGGCTGGGAAAGAGCCTTGGACTAAGTGGCCAGTCTTCCCATCCCCCAGTATACTTTTGGGCAAGTGGAAACTGCACACTCTAAGCAGTTAACCACCCACTTCTGGAAGCGCTGTTGTTTTTTTACTATTTTGTTATGGCTGCCTCCTGCATGAACTATTGCTCAGACTTGAAGGGCTTTCAGAATTTTAATGAATAGTGCTTGATTTTTCTGTTATTTCCCCCCCCCCTGGGAACTCTAATGACACCAAGTTACATTTGCCTATGAGAGACCCTGGCAGGTCCCTCTGTCTGCTTTCCCCTGGTTTTACTCTCAAATGGTTGCTTTAGCACATTAAATTTACACCCTGATCTGCCCTTCACATCTCCCAAAGCTTATTCTACCCCAAAACCATCATATCTCACAAAGAACACAGCAAAGCCATTGAAGCCCCACACCAGGCCTGGGGCCCCAGTGGAATCAACCTTAACCCTCTTGCAAAGAGTGCCCTTCCTGACCCAGTGAACTGGGCACCACACACTCCTTCTCTCACAACCTTGCCTCAGCATGCCTGTCTTTCTGTGGTATTCCAAGCCCTCATATTCATGGATAATTCAGCAAGTAATGAACCAATGTCCCTCATGTCCCATGTGAATTTGGAACAAATTTGCTTTGTGTTGCCTTGGGTTTTGTGGCCTCTGTCTCAAAGAGAATTGAGCGGTGACATTGCTTCCATTTTCCACCCATGACACTTTTCCTAAGCTTTGTAAGTGTTACAGAAGTTAAAGCTAAAATCTGTTACTTCAAGACTACTGGAAGTGTCCTTCTGGGTGTTCAATAACCAAAACTTGGAGGCTTGGACCAATGATGATAAAGGAACAAACAAACAAAAGCCAATATTTTGTTCTTTGCCTTCTAAGTCACCTCGCTTTTGGTTAGAGAGGACATGAAGATGCCAGAGTTCTAACCAGTGCACGGCTTGCAAAGAGAAAGCATAATTAGAGGGGGGAAATATCACCTCTGCTCCATGGTAAGCCACAGGGTCAGAAAAATCCTGACACCAGCTGCTTCATATGGCACAAGTGATAGAGCAAGTCATACATCCCTAAAAGCAACACCCAAGAAGCCTGGAGTAGTTTTAACAATTCCTTAAAGGTTGCTTTTTGTCACCTAGATTGTTTTAAGGAGCTAGTGATGAAGTCTCTTAGGGTTTCAATTGCTGTGAAGAGACACCATGACCAAGCAACTGTTATAAAGGAAAACATTTAATTGGGGTGGTTTACTGTTCAGAGGTTTAGTCCATTGTCATCGTGGCGGAAAACATGGTGTCATGCAGGCAGACATGGTGCTGGAGAGCGAGTTAGGAGTTCTATATCTGGGTCCACAGGCAGCAGGAAGAAAGAATTACACTGAGCCTGACTTGAGCTTCTGAAACCCAGTGACATGTTTCCTCCAACAAGGCCACACCTATTCTAGTAAAGCCACACCTCCTAATAGTGCCACTCCTTATGGGCCTATGGGGGCCATTTTCACCCAAACCACCACATAAAGTCTAACAAAAAAAGAAGTTGTATTAGAAAACAAAACTCTACCAACTCCTGGTAAAATGCTCAAACAGACCCAGTTTAGTCAGGAACCCCAATGCTCCTATAGCCCCACAAAGACATCCAAGGAATCAACTTCATACAATTTATATTTATTTTTAAATTATGTGCATATGTGGGAGGGGGGATCTGTGTATGTGTGAGTGCAGGTGTCCATGGGGTCTAGACAAGGGCATTGAATTCTCTAGAGCTATAGTTATGAGGGGTTGTGAGCTACCAAGTAGGCTTTTCTGAAGGAATACAGAAGACTTTGGGACTTTGGGAGTCAAAGGTGCTTGAATGTTGCAAGTGGAGTTTAACAGGCCCTAGTAGGATCTTGAAAGAAAGTAGTGTTGAGTCTGTTGTGCCAGGTTCAAAGAGCCCTAGACCAACCCAAGGAGCCAGACAATTCCCATGCAAATGCAAAGGTTTCTCTTTATCGTTCAAGCTGGCCAGCTTGGATCTTACTCCATGGTGGGGGAATGAAATGCCAACCAGTCATAAAGGGAAGCTTTCAAAGGGGAAGACCTTGGGGTTGAAGGCCACAAATTCCAGAGTTTCCATGATTTCAGAGATTTCTTAGTGCACAAGGTTACAAAGTTACCATACAAGGTAATTGAGAGACAAAGGGTATTTAGCAAAGGTGCCTTAACTGTTGTCTGCTCAGGCAGGGTTGATTAACACATCCTAGGGTCTGGGAGAGGTTATCTAGTTTCCTGTTTCTTTAAGGATATCCTGGGGTCTGGGGGATTTATGACCAGTAGGTCAGAGAGGCTACCTGGTTCCTAGTTTTCTTAAGAGACAATGGGGTTGGGAGTGATATTTACACAGTTGGTGATGAGCTCAGGCTCCCCTCTTCTTGTGGGAACTGTTTATGACTTCCTGTCCCATAGCCTAGAGTCAGGGGTTCCTTTGCTTAGTTTGGGTCTTTTTATTTTTCTCATTACAAGACCAATATGAACTGTGGAGGCCCTGCTCAGATGGTTTCAAAAGGAAACAATATTAGCCACTGACTCAGAGACCATTCTTGTGATGTTTTGGCAAACAACGTGACATCTTGTGAAAGACTTAAATTAGCAAAGAAATGATATGGAGCCCAAATAATTGGAATGCAGGGCAGTCTGACCCAGAAAGCTGACCAAGGCCACTGTGACTTAGTTCCTGGAATTTGCTAACCGCCTGCAACCTCTTCCTTACAAGGCCCTAAGATAGCCGGATACGAAGAATTTCCGGGGACCTAGAGAAACAAAGAGATAGCTGCAACATCTGTTTGCTTAGGCAAGATTGATTAGCACACCCTGAGACCATCTAAAAAGATAAAGAGCATGCTAGAGCCCATGACTCTGGTCACATACTCAATGGTCAGAGGGCCACGGCCCCTCCCTAAGCTTGTGGGTTTTGCCTTTAAAAATACCCACGCCTGGAGAATGTTGTATCTCTCTAGCCTGCATGCTGAGGGGGCCCGTTTGTGCAAACGTTTCCCATTCATTAAAGCCTCTTGCTTGTGGCATCAACTGGACTGAACATTGAGTTCTCGGGGGTACCAACCACCGAAACGGGGAGACTCCTCATTCTGAGGGTCTTACATTTGAAGGTTCCACCAAGACCTGGTTAACCCCCAGACTCAATTCCATCGCCAGTTGGAGGTAAGATCAAGTTTGCAACCTATATGTTTGATGTATGTCTGATGTTACGTGTTTTTGACTCGAGTTTGATTTGAATCTGTGCCTGAACAGGATTTGTATTTGGTGGAGGACCACAGGGAGAGACAGACGTGTCCTGACACCCTAGACGAAAGTCCTAGGGTTGTTTGGAGGAGGGGAGGAGACGAGGTCTCACTTCTCCAGGGGTTTGGCGCCATTTGTCTACCGCGCGGATTGTCCTGTTTGTCGCATCTGTCCTTCTATTTCTACTGTTTGTGTCCATTTCTATTCTCCCCATGGGCTAACAACTAACTAACCCCCTAAGTTTGACTTTAGATCACTGGCAGGATGTCTTAGTCCGGGCCCATGAGTCACTGGATGTCCGGAAGAAGAAATGGTGTTTAATTCTGAGATTATCCAAGGCAACTGCTTTTCAGGACCTGACTCTCATCCCGACCCGCTGCTGGAGAGCACTTTTCGGGTCCATCTTCGGGGCTGGGAGACCCAGCGAGGCTGTGAGCACGCTTGTCCCCGTCCCCAGGGGCTGAGCTGCCATGGGCCAGCGTGGCAGGGGAGGAGCCACGCCAGAATGGACGGACAGGGTTATGACCCTGCTGCTGCAACACTCCAGTGTCGGGTGGCCAGATTGCAGCCTCCAGTGCTTGCTCTTCTCCCCAGATCTTTGTAGTTGGAAAATTAATCATCCCCCTTTCTCAGAGGATCCCCAACGCCTTACAGGGTTGGTGGAGTCCCTTATGTTTTCTCACCAGCCAACAGCTGCTGCAAACACTTTTCACAACCGAGGACTTGGAATTCCCCTTGACTCACCCCAGTTGGGACTTCAACACTGATGAAGGTAGGGAGAGCTTGAAAATCTGTCACCAGGCTCTGGTGGCGGGTCTCTGAGGTGCCATGAGACGGCCCACCAATTTGACTAAGGTAAAGAGAGCACTCCTTTTGACCCTACCTCAGAAGCCCAGAGAGCTTCGGTGGCTCTGGCCTTCATAGGGCAATTGGGCCCCGGATATTAGAAAGAAACTCCAGAGACTGGAAGGGTTACAGGAAGCTGAGTTATGTGATTTAGTGAAAGAGGCAGAGAAAGTGTATTACAAAAGGGAGACCGAGAAAGAGGAGAGACAGAGAAAGTGTACTGAAGGGACAAAGGAGAGAAGGAAAAAGAGAGGAAAAGAATTTGACTAAAATCTTGGCTGCAATGGTTGAAGGGAAAGACAGTAGAGAGAGAGAGAAGTTAGAAAATTTAAAACAGGGAAGCTGGGCAACAGGACCCCACTCAACAAGGACCAGTGTACATATTGTAGAGAGAAAGGACACTGGGCAAAGGACTATCCCAAGAAGACAAACAAGGTATTGACGGTCCTAGCCCTGGGGAAAGATAAAGATAAAGGGAGACAGGGTTTGGACTCCCTCCCTGAGCCCAAGGTAACTTTAAAAATGGAGGGGCAACCAGTTAAACTTTTGGTGGATACCACAGCAGAGCATCCCGTGCTGATACAGCCATTAGAAAAATTAAAAGAAAAAATCTTAAGTGATGGATGCCACAGGGCAACGGCAGTATTCATGAACTACCCGAAGAACAGTGGACCTTGGCATGGGCCGGGTATCCCACTTGTTCGAGGTTACATCCCACCAGCCAACTGCTTTTTGCCTTTGAATGGAGGGACTCTTACACAGGCAGAACCAGGCAGCTTACCTGGACCCAACTGCCCCAAGGGTTTAAAATTCCCCGACCATCTTTGATGAGGTCCTTCATAAAGATCTGGCCAGCTTCAGCATCCATCACCCCCAGGTGACCCTCCTACAGTATGTGGATGACCTACTTCCAGCGGGAGCCACCCGACACGACTGCTTGGAAGGAAGAAAAGCACTGCTGCTGGAATTGTCTGACCTAGGCTATTGAGCCTCAGCCAAAAAAAAAAAAAAAAAAAAAAAAAAAGCCCAGATTTGCAGAAGAAAGGTAACGTACCTGGGGTACAATCTACAGGATGGGCAATGATGGCTGACCGAGGCTTGGAAGAGAACTATAGTCCAGACATTGGCCCCAACCATGGCCAGGCAAGTAAGAGAATTTCTGAGGACATCTGGGTTTTGCAGGCTATGGATCCCAGGGTTCATGACCTTAGCAGCTCCACTCTACCCGCTGACTAAAGAAAAAATTCTCCTGGGCCCCAGAGCATCAGGAGGCATTTGATGCCATTAAAAAGGCCCAGCTGAGTGCACCTGCTCTAGACCTCCCTGATGTAACTAAACTTTTTACCCTTTGTGTGAACGAGCGTAAGGGTGTAGCCTGGGGAGTTTTGACCAAATCCCTAGGGCCATGGAACAGACCAGTTGCTTATCTGTCAAAGAAGCTTGACAGATAAGGGGATAGCCTGGCTGTCTAAAAGCTATCGTGGCAGTGACTTACTAGTCAAAGACGCTGACAAGTTGACCATGGGGCAAAAAGCAACTATAATAACCCCCTATGCATTGGAGAGCATTGTCCGGTAGCCCCCAGAGCCATGAAGAACCAACACCTGCATGACTCACTACCAAAGCATGCTTCTCACCGAGAGGACTGTGCTCGCTCCACCAGCCACCCTCATCCTGCCACTCTTCTGCCTCTCACCTCCTCCCCTGGGCCCCCGCCCGGCACCCCTGCCTTCCCATGTCCCAGGCATTCCCACACTCTCAGCCCCTCCTTCGACCTCTTCTCTGCTTCCCTTGACAACGCCCCAAACACCTGACCATAGGCCCAAAGCTCACCTCCTCCTGCCAGATGCGCAAGAGGATCTCCTCCTAGAACCTCGTCCCCCATATCCTAATCCCCAGCTGGCAGCACCCCAACCCTCAGCACCTGCACCCGCCCAGGGACTCCCATCCCAAGCTCCACCTCGGCTCTGGCCACCAGAGGCCCTCAAGACCCATCACCACCATCCACCCGACTACAACCCCACAGAGATAGAATGCCAGAAGAAACTGACAGCTCTGGGGTCTCTCAGGCCTTTCCTCTCCGGTCGGTGGGGGGAGGTTTCTTTCAATACTGGCCTTTCTCCTCTGCAGATCTTTATAATTGGAAAACTCATAATCCCTCCTTCTCGCAGGACCCCCAAGCTTTGACAGGTCTTATTGAATCCATCCTCATCACCCACCAACCCACATGGGATGATTGCCAGAAGCTCTTGCAGACTCTCCTCACAACTGAGGACACTTGGTTCAAGTTCAGGAGCAGTTTCTTGCAAAATGGCATACAACGAGCAGAGGTGGTGGTGGTAGATGGACAAACCATAATATGGTCCAGTGCCTCAACACCAGGAACGTCAGCCCAAAGAGCGGAGCTCATCACTCTAACCCAAGCACTCAAGATGGCAGAGGGCCACAAAGTTACCATCTACACGGACAGCTGCTACGCCTTCGCCACAGCCCACATACACGGAGAAATTTACCGAAGACGAGGCCTCTGCAAGAAAGGACATCAAAAACAAGACTGAAATCCTGGACCTTTTGCAGTCTCTCTTCCTGCCACAGAAGCTGAGCATCATGCACTGCCCAGGACATCAGAAAGGAAATAACCTGATAGCCAAAGGGAACCGGATGGCTGATGAAGGGGCCAGAAAAGCAGCTTTGGCCCCACAGATTCTCCCCTTAAAGACTTCTGATCTAGCCTCACATACACCACAGGGATTTGAGTACACTGACCAGGACTTAGGAACAGTCCAGAGCTTGGGGGCTGAGTATGACCCAGAAGCAAAGGTATGGCACTACCAAGGCAAAATCCTGCTACCCCAGATAGTGGCTAAAGAGCTTTTATCCCAGCTACATCAATGGACCATCTCGGAAGCAAGAAGCTCAAAATCCTCTTACAGTGTGAAGAACATACCTATTATATTCATAACCTCAATGCCCTCCTCCAGCAGATCACTACCACCTCTGTTCCTTGTGCAAAGGTGAATGCTGGGCAATGCAAGCTGCTGGAGGGAATCAGGGGCAGAGGGGAATGGCCAGGGACCAACTGGGAGGTTGATTTCACAGAGATCAAACCCGGTAGTTTTGGGAACAGGTGCCTTCTAGTTTTCATAGACACCTTTTCAGGATGGACTGAGGCTTTTCCTACTAAGCTTGAGACTGCCCAAGTGGTGGCCAAGAAAATACTAGAAGAAATCTTCCTGCGGTTTGGACTGCCTAAGGTAATAGGGTCTGACAATGGACCCGCCTTTGTCTCCCAGGCAAGTCAGTTGGTGGCCAAAACATTGGGGATTAATTGGAAGCTACATTGTGCATATAGATCTCAAAGCTCAGGACAGGTAGAAAGAATGAATAGGACAATTAAAGAGACCCTAACTAAATTGACCATAGAGACTGGCACTAGAGACTGGGTGCAACTCCTGCCCATGGCACTGTTCTGAGTTAGGAACACCCCCTCGATACATGGGCTTACACCCTTTGAGATCTTATTTGGAGGACCCCCACCCATAATGAACATGCTCCCCCCGATCCTAACCATCTCACTGATTCCCAACCCCTCCAGGCCTGGCTGCGTGCTCTTCAGATTATTCAGAACCAGATCTGGAAGCTGCTGGCTGCAGCATTCCAGGCCCGAGGCCCTGTCGCCCCTCACCCATTCCAGATTGGGGACTCTTTATACATCAGGTGTCACCAATCCAAGACTCTTGAGCCTTGCTGGAAGGGCCCTTCCCTTACACCGTGCTCCTGACCACCCCCATGTCACTTAAGGTGGACGGAATTGCAGCATGGGTCCATGCCTCACACGTCAAGGAGACCGGCACCATCAGAGATCAAAAGAGGGACAAGACACAGGGATGGTGGCTGCAACGCACCCAAAACCCGCTCAAGCTAAGATTTTCCCTCAATGCCTAATTGTTTTGCTTTGCTTACTGTTCCCCCATTTCCTGGTCCCTAGTAAGGGCAACCTGCATGCCCCTCAGCAATTAATCTGGCAAGTGATTTCCTAGGCGGGAGAAGTTGTCTGGTCCACCTCTGGCTATTATCCACCTGGCACCTGGTGGCCTAGCCTCACCCCTGATTTTTGTCAACTGGCCAATGGACTGGAAACTTGGGACATCCCTTAAGAAAAAAATGCCTAGGACAGACCTAGGGGACAGACGGTCTCGGGGCTGTAGCGACCCCAGGGCCCAATGCTACTTGACTCAATCAGACTTCTATATCTGCCCTCAGCAGGGTCAACCCAGGGGATCGGGATGCGGGGGATACCAAGAATATTTTTGTAAAAAGTGGGGATGTGGAACCACTGGGAGTGTCTATTGGAACCCAAGCTCATCTTGGGATCTAATAACTGTGTGCTGAAATTATACTCGCCCCCCTTTGGGCAGATCTGGCTGTGCCTCTCCCGCCTGCTGGGGGACTTGGACCTGTGAGTCGGGCCTTTGTCTCCCCTTAAGAGTTGACTTCACCACCCACAGGAAGAAAGACTATGTTGCCTGGATAAAAGGCAAGACTTGGGGACTGAGATGGTACTTGCAGGGGCCGGATAGAGGGCTTATCTTTAAGATTTGCCTGGAGATTTGGGACCCTGCTCCACAAGCCATAGGGCCCAACCCAGTTCTTAGAAACCCAGGGACGCCTAAATCCCCCATACCTAGAGTCCTGATTCCGGTCACTACCCTAGTCCCAATCCCCATCAGTCCCTCTCAGGGTACCCCCCCCAGGAGAAGATACCCCCACAGCCAGCCAGCGGGCCTTTGAATTGATCCGAGGAAACTTCTTTGCCCTCAATCGAACAAGGCCAGATATGACTAACCCTTGCTGGCTATGCCTTGCCTCAGCCCCTCCTTGTTACGAGGGCATAGCCACTGTTGGGGCGTTTACTAACACCACTGAACCATCCCAATGTGACTAACTCTCACCCAGTTACAGGAAGAGAAGAGGCACCTATTTAGGATCTGTTCCCCAGTCTCACCAGGATCTCTGTAACAACACTCTCCCACAGCCTCAGACCGGTACGAGCCCCACATACCTAATACCTGACCCTGGCCTATGGTGGGCCTGTGATATGGGGCTCACCCCTTGCATACATACAGGGGCCCTTGACCTAACCAAAGACTTTTGTGTGCTGGTTCAACTGATGCCTCACGTATTTTACCATCCAACAGAATACCTGGAAGAACTATATGGTTCTCACCCAACCCAATACAGGAGAGAACCTATATCCCTGACTTTAGCCGTTCTACTAGGAGTAGGGATTGCTGCAGGGGTTGGCACAGGGACTGCGGCCTTAGTTCAAGGGTCACAACAATATAGTGAACTTAGACATGCTATGACAGAGGACCTAAAAGTAAGAAAAGTCAGTGACTAGACGAAGAATCGTTAGCCTCCCTAGCAGAGGTGGCCCTTTAAAACCGGAGAGGATTGCTCCTAAAAGAAGGAGGACTTTGTGCTGCACTCAAAGAAGAATGCTGTTTCTATGTTAATCACTCAGGAGTAATTAGGAATTCCATATCTAAACTCAGGGAGAGACTAGCCCAAAGACAGAGAGAGGTTGAGGCCCAACAGGGATGGTTCGAAGGATGGTTCAACAGGACCCCATGGCTGACCACCCTTAGTTTCAATTCTGACAGGACCTCTGTTCATACTCCTCCTGCTCCTAACATTTGGCCCCTGTCTCCTCAACAGGCTTTTATGGTTTATACGAGAGAAATTATCCATTACTCAGGCCCTTGTCCTTACTCAACATTATCAGGCTATACTGAACACTGAGGTCCCTTAAGACTTTAAGATTAAAATCTTGCAGAAAGAAAAAGGGGGGAATGATAGACAAAACATAAAGTCTAGTTAAGGAAACCTCCCACTTGGAATGAAGGGCAGTCTGACATGGAAAGCTAACCCAGGCCACTATCAGTTCCCTGGAATTTGCTAACCACCCTCAACTTTCCCTCACAAGGCCCTAAGTTAGCTGGATACCAAGAATTCACACTGTCTCCCTGTCAGTGTGTCAGCAGGTGGTAAATAGGGTCCTTAAGAAACAAAGAGATAGCTGCAACTCCCATTTGCCTAGACAAGACTAATTAGCACACCCTGAGGTCTGCTGACCTGAACAGTGAGACCATCTGGCCTCAAAAGAGAACCTATGACTCTGGTCATATACTCAATGGACAGAGGGTCACAGCCCCTCCCTATGCTTGTGGATTTTTCCTTTAAAAATAACCGCACCCGGAAAATGTTGCTTCTCTAGCCTGCGTGCTGAGGGGGCCCATTTGTGCAAACGTTTCCTGTTCATTAAAGCCTCTTGCTCGTTGCAACAACTGGACTGGACATTGAGTTCTTGGGGGTACCGACCGAAATGGGGAGACTCCTCATTCTGAGGGCTTGCAAAGATGAGTGGGCATGGTAAGTTATTTTTGACTCAGGGCAAATCATCACTGCCTCAAGATCAGGTTGTTTTTAACCACAATAATCCCCACATGTACTTGCTCCCGGGCACTGTGATACTGGAACACTGCTTGATTGCCTATGTGGAACACCCTATAAACCTTTAGAATGCCTCTATGCAAACCAAATGGTTCACACTTGTAATCCCAACAATTGGGAGGTAGAGGCAGAAGCACTGAATCTAAGGCCAGTCTTGTCTGTATAACAAACCCAAAGCTAGCCGCTTGAGACCCTCTCTCAACCCATATTAAAATTGGATAATGGCAGAGTTCAGAGGATTATCAGAACTCAGAAGAAAATTTAGGGGATATTAGAGAATTGAAGGTAATTAAAATAATAGTAGAGGTAGAGAAAACTCAAGAGTCAGTAATGAGAAGAAATATTCTAGGCTTTTGTCTTGAGGAATGCTAGCATTTCCTGGGCAGGGAAAGGGACCCATCAGGAAGACAGTTCAGCTACAGGAGAATTAGGAAATACCTGTCTCTGTAGTAAAGCATACAATAGCATGTTAGCAGTAGGGATGAAAAATAAGGGCTAAGGATATTCACTCATACCAGTGTGTGTGTGTGTGTGTGTGTGTGTGTGAGAGAGAGAGAGAGAGAGAGAGAGAGAGAGAGAGAGAGAGAGAGAGAGGGTATAAAAGGACTTGTGTTAGCCTCACCTGGCTATCTTGGAAATGGATTTCTTGGCAAATTGCTGCCAATAAAACTGTCGTATGTTGTAAGTTCATTGTCACTCAATAAGTTCTGACACAAACATATTTATCTCTGTTTCTGATATAGTGCCCTCAGGACAAAGATAAGGAGCAAATACAATAATAATGCTTGCTTAATGACAGGTGTACATTTCTGAGAAATGTGTTAGTTCTTTAAACAGCAGAACACATTGTAATTGTTAAGTGCTAAACTTATATATGACTAGAAATACAAGGTGTACTTACCACAAAAATATGAATAATGTGCTAAAATTTATAAAAGTTATAACTAAGGTGTAGAAAATATTAAGTTCTAATTTCATGATACCATCATCACATACAGCAACAGAAAACAGGCTAAGACAATGCATTTCATGTATGCATGTATATCATCATATGCAACCACACAATACATACTCTCTCTCTCTGTGTGATGTGTGTGTGTGTGTGTGTGTGTGTGTGTGTGTGTGTGTTGTGTGTGTGTGTGTGTGTGTGTGTGTGTGTTGCATTGTGTTCAGACAAGAGGTCAAAGTCGGGCATCTTCTATCATTATCCACTTATTTTATTCATTCATTCATTCATTCATTCATTCACTGTAAGTTCCAGAGCTCCAGGTTTCAGCTAGCCTGCCCTTCTCCTTTTAGTCTCGTAACTCCCTTGGAGTCTAAAGCAATATATAATTCTTTTCTCAGCTCATTGTCTACTCTCTATCCCACTAAAAAGCACTGCAAACCAAATGACGTTCCCTTTTGTTCTCTGGTCTATTTCAAAAGCCTTACAACGAAATACGATTGCAGGTAACTGCAGGAGAAGTCGGTCTTTTCAGGACAGTGCTGGCTGGCCTCACCACCATTCATACACATGCATTTACAACGCACTCCACAGCCAGATTCTACAAAGGTGGTAAACGCAGGGCCCTTTGTGAGGCCTCCACTGCAGCTGTGCACCAGAACTGCAGAACAGGTCAACTTCAAATCCCAGAATCCCTGGATCCCAGAGTGGACTACATTTCCCAGAGGCCCGTGCTTCCGCCGTCCTCGGACCCCCCCCTCCCGCCCCGCCTCTCCCGTGAGCTTCAGCCGGCTGCAGGGCGGCTGTGGCTCGGTTTGCGGCTGGGGGCCGAGCTCTCCCTGCTGAGTCTCCACGCTCGCGCGGTGGCTCGGAGCCTTCATGAGGCGTGGCGGAGCCAGAGGGAGGTGAGCGGCGTGACCAGGCTGGAGGACGTGGAGGCCTATGGCGGCCCCAGCCTGGGCCGTCCTGAGCCACTGGTCCCCTTTCTAGAGTTTTCTCTAGGAATCTGGAAATTGACCCCTTAACAGCAACTACGCAGCTGGGTGGGCAGCACGTGGAGTGAAGGAACACTGTTTTGGGCCGGTGTCAGATCTGAGCAGGTGGAAACGGGTGCGTCCCCACCGTGGTCGCACTCTGGCCTCAGTTCCTGATGTGAAAGGTCCAGGCAGCACCAACTGAGCTGTGGTGAACGGTGTAGGGTGATGCCTGGCACGTGGGGGCGCAGCGAGTCCGCTCTATGATGGAGTCCTGTGTCACCTGAGTCTTCTCTGATGCCCATCCCTAGCTCCTGCCTCCCTCTCTCTCTCTGGAGGCAGGAGAACCAGGCTCGGCTGATCCTGATGGGAAGCGTTCGGAGATGGTGCTTCTGAGGGGTGCGAAGCAGTCCTACTTTTTTCTCCCCTCAGATCACAGTTTTGGAGACTGTACCCATCCTTGAGAAAAGCCCAGAAAGACAACATGGCTCCAGAGCAAAGGGAAGGGAAGTCTCAGGTGAGCGTGTTGCCATCTTAGTTCTTAGCAGAAGATGGTTTTTGTATGGTTTTGGTTTTCCTTCCTGACTGAAACCCTGCACCCAGTACACCCTTCACCAGTAGAGGATTTAGTGCCCATGGAGGAAGTGGTCCTTCTTCATGAGATGTTTGTGTAGGGAGCACACCCCATGCTTACAGTTATCTAGCCTCGCCATTGGCTGATCCCATTCTGCTGTGTTCTTACTAAATTGACAGTGACATGCAAGTGCCCTCTTACCACTAGGAACACACCTGGCAAAAGTCCTTTCTGGTCTGCCTCCTTCCTTCATGTATGTTTCTCGAAACCCTCACCAAGATTGCTCATCTACTTCTATTTGCCCTTGAAATGCTTATGCTCCTCCAGCCTTCTCCAGCCCATAGTTTCCCCCTTCACTCTTTGGATCCTAAGTTTCTATTGTACTATTCTTGTGAAAACTAATCTTGACCTGCCACTTTAAGGTGCAGGAATTTAGAGATACCCCTGTCTAGGTGAGACACCACATGGACAAAGAGAAGCCGTACTGTGGGGGTCACAGTTCCAGGAGCCTGACTCTGAAACAGGGAGGCAACTTCTCAAGAAGCCAGGAACAGGGTTTCATGGGATCTCTGGCAGAAAATCAGTGAGCACAGTGGTCAGAAAATGGGATGCCCAAGACAGATGAATTTTAACCCATCCCATCTGTTACCATTTGTGGGCCTTGTGAAAGCAAGTCTAACTCTCTATGACTCAGTTTCCTCTCTAATAAAGTAAAAATAACAACCCTCGTCCTCTTCTGGGATAGGTCAGAAGATGACACAGTTAGTTTGTGGAAAGTGTTTCATGTCGGAAATCTTCAGGTGTGGTGCTGCTGTCAGTGCTAACGCTTGTGACATTAGGTGTTGGCAGCTCACATTCTTGTCTCTGAAGTGAGGGTTGAAGTAGGAGATGGTGTTCGGGTTTAGTAGTCTAGCTATGCAGCTTTTTTTGCAGTGCTGAAATTTTATGCATGTTCCTGTGTGCTGGTTAGATCAGAAATTCTTCAAAAGCAAAGACCATCTTCTGTATTCTCTTCATAGTAAATTATTTTTCCTCTATTGGCATTGCATGCATGTGAAACTTAAGAATAAACAATCTTGCTGGGCATGGTGGTGTATGCCTTTCTCAGTACTAGGAAGGCAGAGGCAGGGGGATCTCTGTGAGACTGAGGCAAGTCTGGTCTTGCATATCAAGTTTCAAGTTCCAGTTCTATGAAGAGCTATACAGACCCTATCTCACAAACAAAAACAAAATAAAAAAACGTAAAAGGAGGTTTCTCAGAAAGATTTCTACTTACCATGGTGTGCACTAATGGCCTTAATTCCTGTACACAAAGCCAGGCTGCTACTCACTGCTGCTCTTTGTGTATTTCTCACTGGTTGAATTGATTAAATGGATGACCTGGCCCCTTTAGAACCTTCAGTGACATCAGGCAGCATTTCATTGATGGCCTGTCCACCTTCTACTTTGTCATCTCCCTTTGCTATATGAGGCTGGTCCTGGATGAGATGGAATGGCTGTTCCTCACAGGTGTCAGTGACGTTTGAGGATGTGGCTGTGCTCTTTACTCGGGATGAGTGGAAGAAGCTGGATCACTCTCAGAGAAGCCTGTACCGGGAGGTGATGCTGGAGAACTACAGCAACCTGGCCTCACTGGGTAAGGGAGCTCGCTGTGGGCATCGATCCAGACATGAGACTGTAGCACCTCCTTCCCTGAGTGAAAGCGGTGGTCATTGAAACACCCTAACTGGGTTTTGCTCTAGGACTGCACAAATCAGCTCTCTATAAGTATTGCAACTGTTTTCCACTTCAGGTGGTTAAGTGCCCCAAATAGAACAAGGGGTTGATGCCCATACTATCCCCCACTGACTGTAGTCTGACAGTAGGAATTCCTTCATTGTTGAAGCTGCATTTCCACATTATATTTATTCTGTGTTGCCTGTAAACAAAGACTCCCTCAACCCTCCTCTCCTACCTGTTTCCTCCCTTTCCCACTTCTCTTTTGCAGTCAGGTAAATACTGTCTATTCTGTCCTTGAAACAGACTCAAGTAGGCTTCCCTTGCTTTGAACAGGCTACTTGATACCCTATCTTTCTCACAGATACCTGTTTGTAAGCTTTTATTCTGCCTGAACAACCCAGTGTTCATATTCTAGAACTGCCTGCTGCTTATCATGCTCCCATAATGTACAATTTCTTCCAGCCATGTCCTGTGAGCCACTTGGCCTCTGCTCAACACACCCCATCGGATGACAGGGACAGCTTAAGTACCCTGTAGAAGTGTCCTGTGCCATCTTCTGAGCTTCCTGTGCAAATAGGCAATGCTTGTTCATGTTACACCAAAACTAAGTCTTCTTATTGTTAATTCTGTTTGTGGTCAGGATTTCCATTTACCAAACCAGAGATGATCTCCGTGTTGCAGCAAGGAGAAGAGCCCTGGAAAGTAGAGAAAGGAAGTCATGACTCCTCTCTCGGTGAGTGGGTGGGTCAGAGATGCCCCAGAATCTCTGAAAATGAAAATAAAAGGTAGTGTCAGTGACTGGTGAGTGCCCTAGACCGTCAGGTTGTTCTTTAGTGACAGGGCTGTTAAGTGGGAGGACCAAGGATGACAGATAATGAGGATAGGAAAGCTGGGTCAGGAATGTCTATGCCAAGCAAGTTTATTAAGAAGTACAGCATCTTATATTCTGTTTGTGGTGGGGAAAGTGAGAGTCATTGGAAAGCTGTCATACAATGGGACAAAGTCAGCAGGAAGCGAATCAAACAATATTGCACAATGGGAACACAGGATATCTTAAAAGTGTCACAGGGAACACAGGGATATCTGAAGATCGAGCCCACAGCAACCTTGTGACTGATAACCATAGCTCTTTGAGATCAGAGCGTTGCATTCTCAGGATCTGAAGCTAAAGCTCCCCAAAGCCCTGGCCCCATGCAGTTACTGGCTCTGCCAAGCATGTTCACTCTCCATATTAACAGCTTCAGAAAAAGCCTTGGATTGGCCTATCCCTCAACAGTAGACTTCTTCAGTACTTGATCCTCAAGCACTGATGGGAAAGGGAAATCCCAGGCTCCTAGGCCCTAGCTTCCCCTCCTGTCTCTGTTCACTTTTCAAACGAGTATCTCAAAATCTCTTATTCTTTCTGAGGAGGCTGCATTTCATGTACAAGAAATCAGTATATTTAAGGGTATATTGGAAGTAATATATAGGTAATGTATAGGGAAAGGAGGCAAAGGAAATGAGCTTGGAAGGCCTCACTGCGCTTTGGTTCGGTTTTAAGAGATTTGGAGTGTCCTGTGAATAATAAGAATATATATAAGAAGTTTAAGGAGAATGTTATGATCCCTGATATTTTTTTGTGGGGAAAACAGGATCTGGTGCAGAAGTAAAAGCCTCAAATAAACACATAACTAAAAAGGCTCTGATGTGTCCTTGCTCTGGCTTGCATTACCCTACTTAAGATGAAAGAACACACTGATGTTAACAGAGCTCCAAGTCAAGCTGAGGTGTGAAAAGGTTACAGAGCTCTGTGAAGATGTGGCAGCATCTACGGTAAAGAAAATGTATTGTTTACATGAGTGATGCCTGTATAATCAGGAAGATGAGGACACACTGTCTCCTCTTGGAATCCATCTGTAAAAGGGGGCTTTATTCATATGGGTAGTTTTTGCAGACACAGTTAACATTCATGAAGTTCTGATGTGGTTGGAATTCACTGAGACTGACTGTGTTGGAAATACTAGGAATACAGATTCAAAATGAGGTGATTATAGGTGGGGAGCCTCCTGGAGCCACTTCAGGAAACCAGTAGGGCCTGGATGGAGAAGCTAGCTTCAGGAGTCATGGCAGTGAGGGCTCTGTTAGGGGAGAGTGTAAGAGTCTGTGGTTTTCAGTTTTCAGGGTAGTTGTTCACCCACAGGTAGTTGTATAAGGTAAGACAGATGTGCTTGGGACCCACCTGAGAGGTTAGAGCCCCTCACAGACCCATGAAGGTAGCCTTGGGTTGACTGCAGTGGGCAGGATCTCAGGAAGGCCATTGCACCATGCTTAAGAAGAGGGATGAGAGATGAGAGAGAAATGGGAGAGATGGATGTTTGGGCAGCTGAGAGTTGAATAAAGGAGACTCTCTCACTTGAGAGCGGGACTCCCAGTTTGTCCCCACCATCTGGCCGTGTCTTTATCTAAATGAGCTGGATATAACAAGGCAGCATCAGACAGGATGAGGCCTGGTCCTGCTCTTGTGTAATCCAGTGGGGACAATGAGAGTGAAGATGCTGGGCACACACGGGACACAGAATGAAGGTCACACAGAAGTCTAGTGAGGACTAGGGAACAAAGACACAAAGTGCTGTGAGAGTGCAGGGCGGGAGCTCTGCAGCCAGGACGTCCCTGGGCATGAGGACTCTAGTCTAGGAAGTATCGGGTGATGGTCAGCAGAAGGGAGCCAGTGTTGATCCAGAAGACAGCAGTAGGACCAGATCCAGCTGAGGCCCATAAAAGGGTGTTATCTGAGGTTTTTGAGAGTCTTGCACAGGGCTGAGGAGTCATGAGCAGCCTGGAGCTGGACCCAGCTCCCCTTGCCCCCTTCAGAGAGCAGTCCCCTGCCCCCAGTAGAAGAGCTTGAGGGCTAGGAAGGAGCCTGGGATGGGGATTCTGGGGGACTGATCTGAAGTTGAGTCAGGTCAGACAGTGAGGATTAGGGAAGAGCTGATAGACCCTGAATAAGAAAGCCTTTCTCCTTTAGTCTGAAATGACGTTGCTGATGTGGAGACCATGGCCATCTATCTTTGAAACCTTTGTTTGGAGAAATACAGTAATTCCATGGAAACTGCCAAGGCAACTCATAGAGGAAATAGTTTATTTTGGACTTACAGTTTCAGAGGGCTAGAGTCCATGATGGTGGACTGGAGGTACCAGGAGGCAGGTAGCTGGAGCAGCAGCTGAGAGTTCACATCTTAAAGAGCAAGCAGGAGGTGGAGATCACTGGGAGTGGAGGGAGGCTTCTCAAGCCTCAAATTGGCCCTTGGCATACCTCCTCAACAAGTCCACGCCTCCTAATCCTCCCCCAGTAGCTGCCAGCTTCCCATTCACCTCCATCTCTGCTTTCATTTTAAAGGTTCTAACACACCCCACCTCCGGTTTTCTCCACCTGCTCCTTCCTTCCCTTCAAATGGTCCTGGACCTGCATGGCTTGCACACCTGTGTTGGATGAGTTTCTTCATAAGTAGACTCAGCCAATCTAACCTTCCTTCCGGACTTTGTTTCTGTTGTTGCTGCTGCTGCTTTGTGGTGTTTTTGGGTTTTCTTTTGTCTTGGATAGCCTGACTGGCTTTGAACTCCTTTGCCTCCTGCCACTACTTCTCAAGAGCTGGATTATGGCATGTGTCACCATGCCTGGTTAACATTGTCCGTACTCTTTATCCCCTTACCACCTTTCATTTTCTGTCTGTATATTGTCACTGCATGATAGTATATTTGTATTTAAAATCTGTTCCTTCCTCTGTGTTGCATGAGCTCCATGTAGCAGTTGACTGTAATTCATTCCTGTTTTCCTAAGACCTGAAACTGTCTGGCCAAGGTAGTCTTCTAGTTAGTTCCATGGATGCAGAAGGACTTGTCCCTGAGTTTTTTGGGAGACAAAGCATCAGGTCATGGAAGATAAAGGAGATGGGAGTTGAAGAGCTGCTGTGAGAGGTGGTGGTAAGCATTGGGAGGATGGATAATTCCTGGACTTTTGATCTTTTTAAAAGGATATTCTATATTCACCATTTTCGTGTCATTGTCCATATTTTCCTTTAGCTCTGTGGACTTTTTGTGACAGTTATTTTAACGTCAATGTGTACCATGCCACCATCTTGTCTTTGAGCAAGATATTTTCTGTTTATTTTGTTCTTTTGTTCTCATTTCTATTTATTTTTTTTTTTATTATAGTGTTGGAGACTCAGGCCTTGTGCTTGCTAGGCAGGTGCTCTACCACCAAGCCACACTTCAAGCTGCATCTTCCTCTGAAAGGACCTATTTTCCTGTTTTCTTATGCCTTGTGATTTAAAATATTTTCATTTTTATGTGCATGGATGTTCTGCCTGCAAAGGGGTCTGTGCACCATATGCATACAGTGCTCACAAAAGCCACAATAGGTGTAATAGGTGGAACTGGAGTCATAGACAAGGGTGAGCTGCCATATGGATGCTTCCAGAACCTCTGGAAGAGCAGCCAGTGCTTAGCAGTTACTAAGTCATCTCTCCAGTGTCCTGCCTTGTCATTTTTTAAATTAAAATTTAAGCATCTAAATCTTCCCCTGTCAGGGCCTGCTGGGGTTGTAGGTGATTTTTTTTGTTATTTGTTATATGTTGTTTCTGACAAATAAGGCTTGCTTGGAGCTAGCCACTAGCTGACCATAGAAGTTTGCAGGACTAAAGAGAGAAGCAGGACGTAATAATGTGGGGCGGAGAGAGGATCTCAGGCCTTTTGGATGGAGGAACTATTCCCCTGCTCCTCTTCCAGGTTTTTACCCCAATATCTGACTCCTGAGTTTTATTGATAAGGTTAATTAGAGTAATGCTTCAGTTATTAGGTGCTTCTGTGACAGTAATTCAGCTGAGGCATAAACTGCAGACCTTGTCTCTCTCCTTTAACACGTGTGGTTGGCTTTCTGAATCTCCCTCAACTCCCATGCATAGGGCAGTTGTCCCTTGAGTGTTCTTACCCATGAATGTCTGGCTCTGAAAAATGAGGGAGGAGCAAGTAAAGGTGGGAAAGGGCACTTGCCTTTAAATCGTTGGGTGTCCACTCCTGCGGTGGAGATGGGGTGGTGTCCTGCTGTGGTAGATTGTCTTTCCTGTCCCTTGCCTCTTAGGGCTGTTGTAGGAATGCTAGTACGTAGCTCCTTGGAGCTGGTTGCTGAATGGAATGTACTTCAGTTTACTGCCCAGGCCTGCCTGTAGAAGCTGCACAGACTCCAGGGTTTCAAAATAGTTCTAATAGACAGATTTAGCAGGTACATTTGTTGTCTAGATAGGGATTCAGAATTCTGACATCCATACCATTACATCTGCCATATTCCCTGATGTCCACTTTTCCCCACCTGCATCACATTTGTTTTATAGTTTGGGCATTCTCTGCCTTGACATGACATTAGAGATGAGGTCTTGCCAGAAGTGACTCCTTACTGCTTGGGGAAGAAATTCTGATACACTGCTTCCTACTCACTCAGCATTGTGCTCTCTACATGCTTTAGAATTTACTCTTTAAACATGAGTTTTATTGTTCAATGAATGGTTTTTTGTCTTTACTTAGGAAATACATTTCTAAGTAAATATACATTTTAAATAAATTTTTAAAGATTTTTGTTCTCTGTGTATTTTTTAAAAGTTCACTTTGAGAAAGCAGTTTTAAAATGGAAGTTTTCTTAGTAGGTATAAGTTATATAGGAAGAAGATTAGTTCCTCCTGATGCAAGAAACACAGGAAGAGGAGTAAGACAATTTTTTTTTTTTACTCATTATACTCTGTGTGTGGGTGTTATGTGAGGGAAGTTATTACTGTCTCCCAGCCAGTGGATGCCAGGAATGCTATTTTATGTCCTGTAATGTGGAAGACAGTCCCATACAACAGAGAATTATCTGTTCCGGAATGTCAGCTGCTACTAAGAAATTCTGACCTATATCCTGACTTTATTTACTTATATATTAATATGACATTGGGTGGTTAACACCCAAGAGTTAGCAGAGGTATACTCCATTTTCATTCAAGATGCTAACAAAAAAATTTTTTGTATAGGTTTCTCATATTTCTTGTTGTATTGCTCTTATTCTTTATAAAATGATGACTATTACATTTGTGTGTCAATTCTATGTATATTTCTTCACTGAATGAGTTTTAAAAGATGGTGTACCATCAACAAATACAAGTAATTTTTTAAACTCCTCTCTAATTTACTTGTTTGATTGCAATAATTAATATTTCCTTAAATAAGAATAGTAGGGAAAGTGGATATACTTTCCCAGAGTCTCTTCATTAAATAAGGTATTAGTTTTAGGACTAAAGTATTTGAATTTTATCACATCATGGAAACATTCTTTGCGTCCTATTTCTGCTTATTACCTGTGTGACACATTTTTTTAAGGCTTTCTTTCTTGACATCATTAGATACATATTTTCCCCTTAAATACATATAAAGTACTTGTACAGTGGAGCTGAAAATGAGCTGTTACTTTGTGACAGTGCAGCCATTAAAGGTTAATAGAAGGGACTAGAGAGATGGATCGGCAGTCAAGAGTACTTGCTGCTCTTGCAGAGGACCTGGATTTGTTTCCTGGTAATCACATGGTGGTTCACAATCACCATAACTCTAGTTGCAGAGCTTCTAATGCCCTTTTCCAACTATTGCAGGCACTTAGCATGTATGTGGTATGTATACATAAATACAGGCATTACCACATAAAATAGTAAATCTAATTTAAACATTTTTGAAAAATAGAATGCAAGCTAGTCAAAGTGATGTACTGCTTTAATCCCAGTACTCAAGAGGCAGAAGCATGTGGATCTCTATGAGCTCAAGGCTATTGTGCTCTCCACACTGAGTTCCAGACCAACCAGGGTTATACAGTGAGTCCTGTCTCAGTAATAAATAAAGAAAACTAAACAGAATGTATTATTCATGTGTTTGTAACAATGCTGAAAACTTGTACTGATAAATATACAAAAGTATAGCACTAGAATTATATGTAGTACATAATATTTGATAATAACAGTAAGGGATTATATTTCTGGTTCATGACTACTGTGCATTTTATTATGTCATATGAAAACATACTTGTACTTATGGGAAGAAAGGGTAAGGAGGCTGTATTATACTTAGCAGCAGTCTCATATATCTCATGTTTACCATATCTCTTGATTGCATCAAGACACACGCATAGCATATCCAGTGGCTATACCATCTAGATTTGCATTAAGTATCCTCCGTGATGCTTACATAATGATGACCTCACTTAAGACCACATTAAATGATGCATTGCTGTATCTTACAATAAGTGCTATATTGAGAGGAAGGATGGGATTGTTAGACTCAGTCAGGAAAAGATGCAACAGAGGGGTTATTTGCATTGAATTGGAAAGCCACTAAGGATTCTGACATGTAGAAAAGGGGAAATAAGATTCTTAAAAAAAAAATGTCAAAAATACCATAATTTGTGAGTCCAAATCATAGGCTTTGGATATCAGACTACATTTTCCAATTCATACTTCTCTAACTCCTCTAGGGGTTACTTTTAATTCTCACCTCCTTAAATGAGCTTTGTTCACTTCAGTTGTTTAGATCTCATATACTATTTTATAAGGTGGTGTTTTCCATTTTGTTTTTCTTGCTAGTATCTTTGGGCATATAGTATTTATTTAGGTATCACTAATATTCTTCCTATAAATTTAGTGTTAGCCATTCATACCCATAACCATCAAATTTTTTTCTTCTAGGATGCAATAGCAGTCTTCAAACCACAAAATCAACTCAAACTAAAGATTCAGCATTTCAGAGATTAATGAAGAAACAACTCAAAAGAGACAAATCCTGGGGCATCACATCAGGAAAATTCTGTAGCGCTGAAAACCATTTTAAAAAGCAGGACAAAAGTGAAAGCTTACAAATAATTTCAATCACCCATACAAAAATCCTTGCTGTAGATAAGAGTCATAAGAATTTTGAATTTCGTCCAAACATCAGCCTGAAGTCAGTTGGTAAGCAAAAGATTTCTAGAGAAAAAACACAAAGAAATAGCTTTAAGGAAAATTCAAATTCTCTTAATCAACCAAAAATCAAGACAGCGGAGAAACGCTATAAATGTAGTACTTGTGAAAAAGCTTTCATGCACAACTCATCCCTTCGAAAACATCTGAAAAATCATACTGGAGAAAGATTATTTCAGTGTAAAGAATGTTTGAAAGCTTTTAGCCAAAGTTCTGCTCTTATTCAACATCAAAGAACTCATACTGGAGAGAAACCCTATTTATGTAAAGAATGTGGGAAAGCCTTCAGCCACAGTGCATCCCTTTGTAAGCACCTAAGAACTCATACTTTGGAGAAATCTTATACATGCAAAGAATGTGGAAAATCCTTTAGCAGACGGTCTGGCCTTTTTTTGCATCAAAAAATCCATGCCCGAGAAAATCCTCATAAATATAACCCAGGTAGGAAGGCATCCACTTCCCTTTCAGGATGTCAGAGAATTCATTCCAGAAAGAAGACCTACTTGTGTAACGAATGTGGAAACACCTTTAAGTCTAGCTCCTCCCTTCGTTATCACCAGAGAATCCACACTGGAGAGAAACCTTTCAAATGTAGTGAATGTGGCAGAGCGTTCAGTCAGAGTGCATCACTTATCCAACATGAAAGAATTCACACTGGAGAAAGGCCTTACAGATGTAATGAATGCGGAAAAGGCTTCACTTCTATTTCAAGACTCAATAGACACCGAATAATTCACACTGGGGAGAAATTGTATAATTGTAATGAATGTGGCAAAGCCTTAAGTTCCCATTCCACTCTTATTATTCATGAGAGAATTCACACTGGGGAGAAACCATGTAAATGTAAAGTTTGTGGGAAAGCCTTCAGACAAAGTTCAGCTCTGATCCAACATCAGAGAATGCATACTGGAGAAAGACCTTATAAATGTAGTGAGTGTGGGAAAACATTCAGGTGTAACTCATCCCTCAGCAACCATCAGCGAATTCATACTGGAGAGAAACCATACCAGTGTATAGAATGTGGCATGTCATTTGGTCAAAGTGCAGCTCTTACTCAACATCAAAGGATTCACACAGGAGAGAAACCCTTTAAATGTAACACATGTGGGAAGAGTTTTAGACAAAGCTCCTCCCTTATTGCACATCAGCGAATTCATACTGGAGAGAAACCCTATGAATGTAGTGCATGTGGGAAGCTCTTCAGCCAGAGATCCTCTCTTACCAATCATTATAAAATTCACATTGAAGAAGACTCCCTGAATGCAGATTTGCATGAGTAAAAGCAATTAACCAAAGTTTCTGAGAGAATACATACTTTATATTGACTTAATAAATATAGTGAATAGGAGTTCACTTCAACTTAGTCCTATGAGATTAAAATTACAAAGAAATCTTGGGTATATAATAATAGGGAAAATTTTCCTATCTTTCAGTCACTTTTTAAGATCAGACATTAACATTAGCCATTTGTAAGGTAAAAGGAACACTTATTTTGTCTGCATAATATATAATAAATATATTGCAATATATAAACTAGAAAAATCAGAGTTCAGGAGTGCTGTGCTGTTATTAGCAAAAGAAATATCTATTAGCATATTTACTACAACTAATATTTTAAGTCAATAAAATATATGCATTTTTAAAGCAAGAGATGAAGTTTTAAAAATCTACCTCATGGTCTGAAATTTTCCTTTTCCTATGCTATTGTCAAACTGCATGATTTTTATTAAAAAGAAAGAAAAATCATTCTCAAATTTTTGTGCTTTTAATTTTCTAACTTCCCTACAAACGTTCCACACTTAATATACATATTCTAATTTTGTGCTGTGAATTATTTTCCTTCATTGTCTTGAATCATTATTAAGCCGTGTCCTGAATGGTAATATTAAATACTTGTCATAGTTATCTTGGATCAAGCAGGATAGCTAAACATGCCTAAATAAGCTTTGAGAGAGCTTTTAAGGAAGACACTTGACATTAACTGGCTCCCACATACACACACCATACACATGAACCTCCAAACATCCTGACCACACACAGACATACATAGGACAAAATTACATTTCCCAGTGCTAATATATCGACATACTTGATTTTTACATATTTGCCTTACATAAGTGACCTAGTTAATTTATGTGTGTATGGTATGTGTACATATGAATTTCTTTTTAATAGTGTATTTGTAGATGCTTTGCATTCACCATCATGTCATCTACAAATATAATTTTTTCCTCTTCTAATCAGTGTCTTATTTTTCTTACAATGTGACACTGCCTATATATCATTCTAGTTTTTCTCATCTGATCCAAGTGGCTTTTGTCTATTCCTATTTATAGCACTGTACAACATAGCACCAAACAGTGAAAATGATAATACTTTCCCATTTAACAAACTATTTTCATATTGTGGATGCTTGTTCTGAAACTGACTGAACAGCTCTTGTGCTGTGAGTTTTATCATAAAAAAGGAATAGCATTTTGTTAATCTACTTTTTGCTTTGACTAAACATGATAGTTTTCCTTTTCATTGTTTTAAGAATAACACTGTTTCTGATTCTCACATCACTAACAGGGTGTAAGCCCAGACTTGCCTAGACATCAACTATGCAGCTGTCTTTCTGTTTCAGCTTCCTGAATGTTAGATTACAGGCATAAACAATTGCACACAGCAATTGTCCTAATTTTGATGGTGTATAAATTAAATAAATCCTTATTGGCCATGCTATATCATAGTTTGTATGTTTGTGTGTGAGTTAGGTTTCTTCCTTAAGAAGTAGAAGCTGAACTGAAGGGAACACAATTTATCTTATAAGAACTTAGAGCTGAAAGTATACTTATTTTTGTTTTATGTATTTGAGTATTTTGCCTGCATGTATGTGTGTCATGTGTGCAGTTTCTGAGATCAGTAGAGAATGTCTGAAAACCTAGAACTAGAGTTACAGTTCTGAGCTGTCATGTGGGTGCTGGGAACTATTGTGGGATAATCTTTTTGTACATTGTGAAGATGTGTCTTTGCCAAGGCACCTTCTGATTTGTTTAATAAAGATCTGAATAGCCATTAGGTAGGCAAGAGAGGATAGGCAGGACTTCTGAAGAGAGGAATTCTGGAAGGAATCTGAGGTGCAGAAAATTTACCATTGAGACACTGGGGGCAGGAGTAGGGAGGAGTCACCATACAGTATGTGGCAGAACATAGACTACTATAAATAGGTTAAGTTATAAGAGCTAGCTGGGAACAAGCCTAAACTAAGGCCAAGCTTTCACAATTAGTAAGTCTCTGTGTCATTATTTGGGAGCTGGCGTTCCCAAGAAAGTTCAACTACAGGGAACCAAGTCAAGATCCTGAGCAAAAGTAGCCAGTGCTCTTAATTTCTGAGTCAATTCTCCAGCCCCAGAAAGTTTTATCATGCATGCCTGTTCAATAAATGCAATAGTAACAACACCTGGACAGGAAGGGGAAACTTAAACTCCAGTTCCAGGGCATCTATCTGACTCCCTTTCATGGCCTCTGCAGGCCTGCATCAGGCATGCACATGGTGCACAAACACACATGCAGGCAAAGATTCATACACATTACTGCTGGGGGGAAAAGTCCGCAGGAAGTGTGGACCTAGCAACCATTGGAACAGTGGGAGACAGCCTTCCTAGTGTAGAGGGTTCTGGCTAAAGGAAAGAAATTAATGCTTGAAATGAAAGCTGAAGTTAGGCCATTGGAGATCTTGAGTTGTATCTGTAGTTTAAGGCTATAAGAAATGTGTACATGATCATGAAGATAAAATGGCTGATTTGAAGATTTTTAGGAAAAACATCTGAAAGCAAACTGTTCAGAGATAATTCATTTCTGGTTTGAAAAACTGCCTTCTCTCCTAGTCCCACTTATCTTGCTTTTCTATTGTCCAACAGTGCTTTATTCATGAACCAATACAAGAAACATATTTACAGAATGACATCTCCCATCAATACCCTGCTCAGAACATGGCAAATAGCCTGAGCTGGCTTGAAGATTTTCTGTATAGTATCCTTGAAGCCACAAGAGCTATCTGTTTCTCTGTGGTTTTGGAGGCTGTCCTGGAACTAGCTCTTGTAGACCCACCCAGACATATTTCCAATTTGTGAAAGAATCTAAAGAAAAGCTTGGAGCTAGATGGGGGTGAGGGCACATCTTTATTCCCAGCACTGGGAAGGCAGGGCTTGGTGGAGTTTGAGGCCAGCCTGGTCTACAGAGCAACTTTCAGGACAGCCAAGCAGTTGGTAAAGATGTAATTGAACAATGGGGGGCATGTTCCAGCCCTAGGAAGCAGAAATTGGCAGCTTCAGCTACATGGTTCTGGGTTAATGTTAAGAATAGAAGGAAGGAATTATGGAATAAAACCACTGTGGTCAGGGCCAGGCCTTAATGGAGGCCTAGTAGAAAGGCCGTTTTGTGAAGCTGTTAAGTTGAAGCCTGGATTGTCTTGGAGAACCCAAGGTGTTAAAGATGCCAGATCTGTTGGAATTTCTATCAAGGAAAGTTGCTAATAGGGAGTGGAACCAGCCCAAGAGGAAGAAGTGTGTTACAGTCAACAGACCTGAACAGAGTTGGAGATCTGAATTTCATTTTGACATCAGACATGGAGCTACAGAGATTGGAATTTGCCCAGCACATTTTTGGTCTTGCTTTTATCCAGTATTTCCTTACTATGTCTCTTCCCTGCATTTTGAAATGGTAATGTATATCCTGTGCCATTATATGTTGGAAGTATGTGATTTGCTTTTTAGTTTTGATTTTTTACAGAGGATTACAGTTAAGAGATTGCCATGCATCTCAGAAGGGACTTTGGACTTTGAAACAAGTTTGAGACTTATAGACTGTGGGGACTTTTGAAGTTGGACTGAGCTTTTTTTTTTTTCATTATGATATGGCTATAAACCTTTAGGGGCCAGGGAGTGGAATGTGGTGGTTTGAGAGACAATGGTCCCTAAAGGGAGTGGCACTATTAGGAGGTGTGGTCTTGTTGGAGGATAGAGGTCTCTTGTGCTCAAGCTTCCCACGGTATGACTATCAGGTGACTTCCTGCTGTCTTCTGTAAAAGATGTAACCAACACCATGCCTGCCATGCTCTCTGTCATAATGATAATGGACTGAACCTTTGAAACTGTAAGTGAGCCACCTCAATTAAATGTTTTCTTTGTAACAGTTGCCATGGTTATGCTGTCTCTTCCCAGCAATAAAAAATCTAAGACTCTGAGTAGGTGCAGGGGCAGATGCCTTAACAATCTGGCTTCTTCATGTATGTTACAACCTCCAAGGCAAAGGAAAACATTTGAGTAGATAAGTGTATCTTCCTAAAAGCTGGAGGGGTAGTATGCTCAAGACCTCTCTGAGAAAGCTTAGGAGTATTCCTGTTTCCTTTCCATGTTTCCATACCGACTCCTCTGACTCTGCCCTTCTTCCTCATGTCCTTAGTCTGGGTTTTCCACCTAACCGTATCCTGTCCAGTTATTGGCCAATCAGCTTCTTCATTAAATCAATCACTGTGTAACTTATATAGTATAAAGGAGTATTCCACAATGTATGGTATGTACGTGTTAATTCAGGTTTCATGGAAGCCAGAGGTATTAGATGCCCTTTGGATGGGGTTACAACTGGTTAGAGCATTCTGATGTGGGTGCCAAGAACTGAATTTGGGTCCTCTGCAATAGCAGTACACACTCTTAACTACAGAGTCATTTCTCAAGCCATCAATTGTGTGGGGTTTTTTGTTCCATTTCCTATATTTTTAAATAGTCCAGTTAAACTATGGGAAAAGAGCCAGAGACTACTACTGAAGGGTAATAAACAGATTTTTGTTCAGTATGTTGACAACAGGGGTAGCCACTTGCATTAAACAAGAGCTTAACTCTGAACACACACACACACACAAGACACCTAGAGATTTGTAGTCAACAAGCAAAGAACATGGTGTACATCAAGGAGGAGCTTTCTGCTAAAAGTATGTCAGAGACTTAAGACATAAGGGATGGGGTTTAAGGAATTCGCTCATAAGTAGAAGGTAGGAGTTTTAGCAGGTTTTTGAGCCACATCAAAAAGTGGCCTCCAGAGGCCTCTCCGAACATTTGGTTCAGGACCCAGTTTTTGTCGCAGAAAACAGAAGATTTGCATCCAGAAGGGAAAAGAAGGTGGGGAGGGGGCAAAGTGTAGAAGGGACTATTGGGGAAGGAGGTCAAGCGAAGCTTGATGAAAGAGGATGAAAGAGGGTAGCAAGGGGGGGGGGGAATGTGACCACAGTGCACTGTATCCAAGTATGATTATGTCAAGTTTTTCATGAAAACCATTAAAGACACAGGCAACCACCTTTATTTAGTTTTAGATAAAACATTACTTTTTATCCTAAGATGCCGCAAGCTTCTTCAAGTTCCACAGCGGCGGGTGCCGCCGAAATTACCTAAGCATCCCCGAGTTTCATCCACGAGACAGTTTGTTTTCCTCAGAGACAATCCTGCAGCCCTAGGAAGAGCATCTGATAGGGAACCCTAGCTCCAGCTCAGGGAGCGTCACGAAGTCTCTAGGACATTACATTACTAGCTTATCTCTCATGCTTCCTTATGCAAAAGGGTGTCCAAGGTCCTCTTACTTTAGGGAAAGAAGATTATGGAATCGACTTCTTTAAAAGAACTGGTTTAGGGTGGTCCCAGACTTGACACGTACCCGAGGACCCACCCCTTGCCAGAGCCTTCCAGGAGCGTCTGCGCAATGGGTTGCCTTGTCGAGTTCGCATGGCCTTGTGGGAAATGTAGTTCAGCGCGCCTGGCGCGGCTGCTTGTGCCGCTAGCCTGTGGTTTCTTCTGTGATTGGGGTGAGTGTGGCGCCTCGGGCGGGTGGTCTGCTAGTGGGGAGGTGGAGGCGTTCCCACTGGGAAGCCCAGGGCTGCGGCCCGAGGGCGGGGCCGGCCGGGCAGCCCTCCGCGAACATCGTGGAGCCTCAGGTTCGCTGCACACGCGGGCACCAGGCCGCAGGCACCCTGACCGAGACCCCGGCTCGGTCCCTGCAGAATCCCGGAGTCAGTCGCACCGACTTGCTCGCGAGCTCTACCTAGCCGGGCAGCTTTGGCCCGGTACGCGCTGCGAACGCGTGGGGGACCCTCTCTCGGAAACCCGGGAAGACAGGAGGCCGCCCGCAGTCGGGGGCTCCGGCCTTTGTGCACACCGCTGTTCCGAATCCGCCCTTGCTTTCAGGAGCATGCTTCCTTTGCTAAGAGAACGTACCCTCCGGATTTCTTCTCTTTAAGCTCACTATTGGTGGTCAACTAGAAAATACACGAGCAAAGTCATTCGAAATATGTCAAAAATCCGTGCATTGTGTAAATGTGTATATGTATTCATAGAAACATTTTACTCCTAAAAATAGGAATGGTAGTCACATTTACAAATTGAGTTACGAAATGCATTTTATAAGATACGTGAAGTGCTTTTAAACCATGGTACCACCACTCAATGAAGATAGAGAGTGCGCTTAAAACACTGATTTTTAAGGACGGTTAATAATAAATAAATGGGAAGGAAAGTATGAATGTTACCAAATCTAATTGTCTCTTTGGACTTTTGTTATTTTCTATTTTAATGCTGTAAGTGGTACAAGTCATCTATTTATGTCATTCTTTGGATCTTCAAGTGAAATTTCCAGGTCAATGTTACAGTAAGACCTTTGGACACCTCCTGTCTTTTTCTTTACAGAAAATAACAGTTTATAAAAAGGGTTGACCCTGCACCAACTTGAAGTGTTAATACTCTTTTAAGCCAGCTGTGTAGTGTATGCCTTTAACCCCACAGAGTCAGGGGGATCAGTATAAGGCCACTGTGTTCTAGATAGTTCTGGGCTAGCCAAGGCTACATAGAGCCTGTTTCAAAAAAATATCCCAGAACTAAACTCTAGCTCATTTTATTATTAATAATAATTAATATTATTAATAATATTATTAAATTATTAATTTATTAATAATATTATTAATATTAAATTAATTATTAATTTAATTAATAACTTTTACATCTACAAAAAGGTTTCATGAATATAAAGAAAAGTCACATATTCCAATACTCATATGAAACTTCCCTCTGTTTTCTTTTTCCATTTTCAAATGTATCTATGCATATGTGTATGGGTACAGGTGCACATGTGTCCAAGTACATGAGACCATCCTTGATCTTCCTCCAAACCCACAGGTGTTCTGTCTTCTTGCCTGCACCCTTGGCCTCATGCCTGCCCAGCAAATGCTTTATCCATTGAGCCATCCCCAGGGCCGCCTCCCTCCATTTCCATTGTATGTAAATAACTAGAGAGACCTGTTTCATCACATCACAAAGATGTTCATTTATAGTTTCTTACAGAATTCTCATTCCGTTCGTGCATCCTTATTCTTTTCCTGGTTGTAAGTTATTGAATAATCAATCCTTTCATCATTGGTGAGAGATGTCAGCTTTCTCATAGTCTCAGTCCACCCCACCTCCCTCTTGCCTTCACTGTGGTAGGGATCAAATCCAAGGCTTCCATTGAGCTATAACTCAGCCCCTGAATCCCTCCCTCTCTCTCTCTCTCTCTCTCTCTCTCTCTCTCTCTCTCTCTCTCTCTCTCTCTCTCTCTCTCTCTCTCTGTGTGTGTGTGTGTGTGTGTGTGTGTGTGTGTGTGTGTGTGTTTTCTGACCTACTTGTACTGCTAGGATTTGGATTTGTTGTATTGTTGTTTCCTGTTGCTCTGTAATATCCATGAAGGTGGAGATTTTGCCTGGTGTATATTTATGACTGAACTCACTATTACTTGGCATGCTGCTAGTCTCACAGTAGGTGTTGACAGGCATTTAATTATGTCAGACGTTCTTTGGTAATACTGTTGAGCTGATTGGTTTTGTGTCAACTTGACACAGGTTGGAGTTATCCAAAAAGAGTGAGCCTCTGTTGAGAAAATGCCTCCATAAGATCTAGCTCTAGGGCATTTTTCTTAATTAGTGGTTGATATGAGAGAGCCCAGCCCATTATGGGTGGTACCATCCCTAGGTTGGTTGTCCTGGGTTCTATCTTTTAAAAAAGTAGGCTGAGAAAACCATAATGAGTAAACCAATAAACCATATTCTTCCATGTCCTTTGTGTCACCTCCTGCCTTCAGGTTCCTGCCCTGTTTGAGTTCTGTTTTAACTATTTTTAGGAGTGAACAGTGATGTGGAAGTGTAAGCCAAATAAACCCTTTCCTCCTCAAGCTTTAGTCATGGTGATTCATTGCAGCAATAGTGACCCTAACTAAGACAATTGTGTTCTAGTTAATGTCATTTAAAACTCTGGTGGCCAAGTTCTCTTTCATGATAATAACTGTAAATAATGTGTATTTGTGTGTTATGGTGTTATAATTTGATATGTTATGCCCAGTCCATAAGACTCCCATAGAGACCACCAAGGAGCCAACTCACCAAATGCAAGCCTACAAGGTTTCTTGATTAAATTCAAGTCTAGGATCTTGTCCCACAGACTGCTGGTCAGGTACCTCATAAGAGAAGGGTTTATAAAGGCAAAGATCACAGAATAGGATTAGGGGAATGGGTTTGAAGCTGATTGGCCGCAGAGTCCAGGGGCCTGGGGACTTTCCAGGGGGTTATCTCTTGTACCCTTTGTTGTTTCTCAGGGTGGGTTGCCCTGGCCAGGGCCATTAGTCTCCCCTTCCCACCTGTCAGGCCATTTGTAGTTATCTCACCTTCCTGCCGGGTGGATGGTGTAAGCCATCTGCACAGGTTATGGGATCAGCTTCTCATATAGTGCTGTTTTTGGCCCCCTTTTCTCTAGGATAGCTCTGGTTTGGCCTTTCAGATTATACAGTATATGATCAAATGAGAGTAATTAGCATAAGCCATAGCTCACGTATTTGTCATTTCTTTGTATTGGGAGTATTGAAGAAGCTTTCTTCAGCTGAGTGTAATCAGCACCAGGGTGGTGGGCAAAGGTTGAAGGTCATCTTCTGTTACACAGCAAGTTCAAGGACAGCCTGGGCTGTGTGAGACCCTATGCCCAAAATGAGAGGGTAGTGGGCTGAGAGATGGTTGGGTAGGTAAAAGTACCACTGTGCAAGCATGAGGATCTGAATTCAGATGGCAACGCCCATATAAGAATCTGGGTGTGGCTTTAGAGGGGTGTGTAACCCTAGTGATGGGGAGGCGAGGCACAGAGGCAGGAGGATTGCTGGAGTTTGCTGTCCACCAGCCAACCAGACTCAAAGGAATAAGGCAGAAACTAATAAAGCAGGACCCCAAAAATCCTTCTCTGGTACCTACATTCATCCACACCCACACATGTGTGAATATACCACACATACATATACCCACACATCTGAATACACCACAGACACATGCATGTGTGGATACACCACACACATGTACAAACAAACAAACAAAACCCTCCTTGCTAATTTACAAATAAACTAGTGTGAGTTAATTATAGCTAAACTTTTATGCTGTAGAAGGTTAAAAGATATTTCTCTTGCTTAACTTTATTCTTGTGCTGAGCTCCCTATATGCCTGACTCAGCTTCAGTGTCTGGTAGCCACTATAGTACTCCTGCTTCCTTAAAATCAACTTAATCAGCTTCCACATATATGTGAGAATATCTGGTGTTTGTCTTCATTAGGCTCCTTTAAAAATTTTCTTTTTCTAAGACTGGGGAGGAGGCTTAGCAGCTAAGATCCCTTGCTGTCTTGTAGAGAACCCAGGTTCCCAGCACTCACATGGTGACTTAAAACCATCTGTAACTCCAGTTCCAGGGGATCTTCTTATCTCCTCCCACACCAGACATGACCGTGGTACAGAACACTCATACACAGAAAATGAATCAAAAAAAGTTATGTAACATGATCAATAATTTTTCCATAATTAACTTTAAAATTCTGTCATTGAGGTCTGTAAAGGGAGTAATAGCTATGAATCCTGAGCCATCCTACCCATGAATACAGCATGCCTCTCCATTCATTTCTGTTTATATACCAGTGTAAACTTAACAAGGCAAAGTTTATAGGTAAAATATCCAATTGTATTCATTTTGATGCCTCACACTTCTTATTTATTTGTAGGTATTTTATTTTTTATTGCGGCAGGAGTCTTTGTCATGGCTTCCTTTCCTCCCCTCAGCTCCACCTCTAGAGACTGCACATTCTCTAGGAAGGCCCCACAGGAAGGAGGAAGGCAATGGCTGCTGGGCCATTGGTAGCTCAGGTGAGACCTCGTTGTCAGACATCTTTTACTCCCATAATGTGAATGAACTGCATGTATTAGAGTGTTAGAGCATTGGTCCCTTCAGTGTCCCTCACCCTTGCTCTCAGCTGACATTGGAGTTCTTGATGGTACTCAAAGGCTAGAGAGGGATCCAAAGTCCCAGGAGGGATGGGTTGGTGTTTGTAGGGCTTATGGACTGCCCGGAGTCAGAAAAGCTAGGAGAGGGAAAGGTGGGGGTGTGATGAGGGAGTATCTGCCCATCTCAAGGTCTGGGGAAGGATGCCTTAGGGGATTTGCTGTAATGGAGGTGCAAGTTTCAGTCTGGAGTCTTAGCAGTTATAAGTCACATCACTCCCCCATGGTGCTGATAGACGTCACTGCCATTACCTGAGTGTCTGCATACACATGGCATGGTTAAGTCTTGTGGCACTGGCTTCTGTTTAGCTGTGATGAAGACTGCATACTGGATGGTGTCACAGTGTCAGGAATGCAGGTGAGAAGGTGAGAACATGTAGGAAGGGCCAGCAGCAACTTCCCACTAGGCCCCAGTCAGTAAAGGCCTCACCACCTCTGTGTGCATGCGTGCGTGCGTGCGTGCGTGTGTGTGTGTGTGTGTGGAGATGTACATACCCATGCTTATGTTTACAAAGGCCAGAAGAGGACACAGGTTTCTTCCTCTGTCACTTCATGATGTATTTCTATTTAAACAAGTTCTCTGAACCAGAAGCTAGTTGGCCAGAAAACCACCATCATCCACCATCTGTAGCTATCAGTGTTAGTGTTACAGGCATTCTGTGTTAGTCCTTGGTTCTGAACTTAGGTCTGCTTGTTTGCATCGCTCACTCTAAGCCACAACTCCACCTCCCCAGCCCTCCCACACCCTCTTAACATTGCCACTGTGGGACCAGGCAGGTTTCTCTAACACTTGAGCCTTGGGGCTCATTTAAACTAACTTAGGAGCCAAACCATAGCATTCCTGCCTGTCCTTGTTTCCTGAGATGGTCAGTGTTAATTGTTACCTTGACAGAATCTGGAATCACCTGGGAGATGGGCTTTGAGGCATGCCATCTTGATTGGGTGATTGGGTTGAGGGAGAAGACTGTCCCATGTTGTATGGCACTGTCCCCTGTGCGGCACCGTCCCCTGACCCTGGGCTGTGTATGAGGAGAAAGGGAGCAGAGCAGCAGCATTCATCTCCCCTCCTGATTGTGGGTGTCATGTGACCAGCTGCTTCTTGCTCTTACCATCTTGACTTTTGCATCATGATGTTCTGCACTCTTGAGCTGTGAGCCAAAGTAAGCTCTTTCTCCTTTAAGTTGCTTTTGTCAGAATATTTTACGACAGAAACAGGAAGCTACAACAATTCCCAGTGCACTCCCTGTGTTATTTTTTTCTCTGGCTCATAACGTCTGTCGTTTGCTGCACATGCTTTGTTTTTGTTAGAATGTAGTACGGTTTTCCTCACATAAACCTATACCATGTTGCTTCTGGCACTGCTTGGTCTTTTTTCAAGGCAAAATCCCCCGTTAAGGAGGAATTTGTGGTTTCAGGAGTCAGCGACGTTCAAGGATGCATCTGTGGACTGCGCTTGGGAGGAGTGGATGCAGCTCGGTTCTGTGCAGAGGAGCCAGTATGGCAGAGTGAAGCTGGAGAACTCCAGGCACCTGGTCTCCCTGGGTGAGAACCCCTTTTCAACTCAAAACCTGACTCTTGCCACCTTCCCCCTCCAACCATATGCCATATGGAATTAATGGGTTTGAGTTGAAACCCCAGTTCTCCAGGGCACTGTTTAGGATAGTCCCATCTTTCTAGGTGAAGTCTATAGAGAATGGAAAAAATGGTAATGGAGGGAATCTGAACTGTCCTGGGATTGGGTGTTGACTAAGTTCATGACCCAAACTCACTCTCTGTCCTCCAAAGTAGGACATCAGCTTTCCAAATCAAATGTGATCTCTGAGCTGGAACAAGGACTGAGCCTGAGAAAAAAAGAACTCCCAGGTTGCATCTCTCTGGGTAAGTGTAGGATGCAAGGACTTGTAATGTGACATGGGTGTCTTACTAAGAGGAACTGTGAAAGGGATCTTGGGTCTCTGGAGAGACCGGCTCCCACAGATGTGTCCTTTATGAGGACAGTGCCACTGTGTTGATGAGACTTGTCCTCCCTTGTTAACCTTATGTCCTGGTCTTAGGGGGAGGGGATGGATGTATTGTAAGGCTTGAGTCACTACACAGTAGCATTTGTGCATTGTCAGGAGCCACTGAATATTTGGAAATGTTCCTCATTCACCAACTGAGACACCTCCTTTTACTGTCTTTGTTCCCAGGCCTAGCCTATATTCCCAGCTTCCTTCTCTTTGTTCATGTAAACAGTTGGGAACTTTCTTTTCTTCATGCCTTGATAGGCATTTTGAGTAGTCTGCCTATTTTAAAAAGTGAGAAATGATGGTAATGTTGTTTGTATTTCTAGAAGCTTTACATTTTATATATTCTATTTATCACTCCAGAATGCCCTATCTGTGTCCACCATCCATTCATTCCCTGCCATGCTGCTGTTAATGCTTAGTGCCTTGGTCAGTCCCTGTCACAGCTGTAAGTTCTCTTTGAGATGTTATCACTGACTTTTCTCTGCAGAAAACACCTTTTACATCTTGTTTTTCCCATAGTTCCTGACTCATTGTTTTGAAATGTTTTTTTCTTTTAAACTAAAGAGTGAGCAAGAGGCCTAGAGATGGCTCAGTTGAGTTCCTTCCTTCCTTCCTTCCTTCTTTCTTTTTTTGTTTTTTCTTTTTGTTTTGTTTTTTTGAGACAAAGTTTCTGTGCATTGCTTTGGAGGCTGCCTGTCCTGGAACTCAATCTGTAGACCAGGCTGGCCTCTAACTCACAGAGATCTGCCTGCCTCTGCCTCCCTAGTGCTGAGATTACAGGTGTGTGCCATCAACGCCTGGCTGAGATGGCTCAGTTAGTAACATGCTCTCTATGTAAGCATGAGACCCTGAGTTCAACCCCCAGTGCCCATGTAGAAGCCAGGCTATAGATTGCACACACTATAATCCAGCACTAAAGCAGCAGAGATGGGAAGATCCCTGGGGCTCTCTGGCAGGAGTCTAGCCAAATTGGTGAGCTCCGTGTTCAGTGAGAGACCGTGTCTCAGAAAATAAGGTGGAGAGTAATAGAGACACCTGACATCAGCCCTGTCTCAAAAAGAAAAGAATGTATTATTGCATTAATAGTGATGTCTTGCCAGTGTCCGTATTATGTAATTTATTGGAAATGTCCTTAGGAGTAGTTGCTGGGGTGCTCAGGGCTAGCATGTCACACCAGAGAGCTAAGAAGTATTCTAGCAAAGCCAGTATGTATGCACAACACAGAGGAACAGAGTAAATATGGCCCCAGTATCTGCAGCCAGAGAATCTGAGTGAGGGTAAGATGTGTTCATTGTTCTCTCATTTTTGTGGGTTCAGACTTTCAAAATAAAAAAAGCACTAAGGAAGCTGAGGAGAGATTGGCTGTTGTCTGACTTCCACATATGTCCCTGCTTCTCTCTGGGGACCCCCCTGCAGACTTACAGGCATCTGTGGTCTGTGCAGTTTGTCATGGAAATAGGAAAACATTTACTCTGAGTCTAGGCACACAAGTTACCATGGATGCATTTTCTGAAGGAAAAGAGCTTTTATAATTTTTATAGGCATAAATAAAAGGAAGTTATCAACATTCAGTGAATACCTTGGTGGGAGCTGTATATAAGTTAGTTAAGGCAAAGCAGAAACGTTGTGGCTACTGGACTGTGTTGGTATTGCACTGTATTCTAAGAGAGGTTGTTGGTCAAGGTAGAGGTCAATTCTCAAATGTGTCCCCAAAGTTTAACTAACAGTAGTGAGGACATGAGGTCACACACAAAAGTCAGGACTAATTCTCTTCCAGACCTCAACAAGCATGCATTTGTTTATATCTCCATGCAGAAGTAGCCCGTCTGGTATTTGCATGAGGAAATTGACAAAAAATTTCCTTGTGAATGTTAAATTTTACAACATGAATAAAATGTCATAACCACCACTGCTGGCTTTTAGTGAGCTTCCTAGAGTGCAGGATTCTAAAGAGGACTTGCCTGCCCGGTTGAAGGGTATATGCAGTTAGAGGTTTTGCTACTTCTTGTAAAGCTTCCAGTCCTATTTTATGCTTGTGATTTGCAGCGTTCATTTATCTGGTATAACACGATATCTTTAAGGAGCTTAATTGCTTTCACTATAGATTTCTGGGGTGTTGATTACTGTTGTTATTTGTGTTTATTTTTTTGTAAGTAGTTTATTCATTCCACAAATACTCATTGTGTACTAGGCTCTCTTTCTGGCCCTGGGAGTATAGCAAGAAAGCAACATGGGCAGAATTTCCTTGAGGCACTCATGTCCTTTCTGGTTAGGGAGGTTATATATTAATAGAGAAGGGAGAGGTCAGGGGAGAAGGGAAGGAGAAGAAAGCAGAAGAGGAGCAGGGAGTAGCACAGTCAGTGAGTGGGTGAGAGAGAAAGAAAGAAAGCAGCCTAAGGGGCAAGCCTAGTTCTGCTCTATGGCGGCCATGACTTTGAACAGAAGAAACTCAAATAAAAACCGTAGGTCTAGGATAGTATTCTGAGCACAGGGCAGCAAGTGGCAAGGCCCCGATGTGGGAGATTGCCCTCCTGAAGGAAAGAGTGCCTTGGGTGCAGAGCCCGTGTGACTCAGGGGAGAGTCTGCTTAGTGCCGAGTGGGTGTGCTGTGTGTGGGGGAGAGTGAAGGAGGACGTACAGCGTGACATTTCATCAAGGTTGGATGGAAGGGAAGAGAGAAGGGAAGAGCATCTCTGCTGTGTTCTTCACTGGAGTGGATCTGTATTACACTCTAGAGGGGAAACTGGGGAGCTAGGAAAGCGGAGAGCGCGGTAATGTCCAGAGAACGCAATGTTGTGCAGTGCGGAGCATGCTCATCCCTGCGAATCACTGTCAGGTTGGCAGGTAAGTTGTGTCGTGTTAGCAGGAAAATGCCTGACTCTACAGAGGCGTGTTTCGGTAAGTCCCATGGGTCTTTCCTCACCTTTGCAGTTCTGGCGCATTGTCATTTGCCATCCTGTGTTCCCGCGAGGATCTCCCAGACCAGTTATTAAAAGTCTGTAGGTAATCTTTTTGTTTTTCTTTTTCTTAAAAATTAAGTCCTGAGAATTTGCACTTAAGTTAGGCATCTAAATCTAATAAAGACTATATTGAACCTTATTACATTTTGTATAGTGCTAAGATAATTTGACTTTAAAACTTCTCATTTTGCACAATAGCAAAAGCTTTATTCTTTTTCTTGATTTTTGGAATGTATATAGACAGAAGGATTTATAAATTATATATGCTATTTGACACAGCGTACATTCTGTTAAACCTTTAATAAATTAATGCTTAATTATTTTTCTTATAAATGATACACATATCGTCTAACAGATGAGGAGACTGGAACACAGAAAGGTCAAGAAACCTGCACAAAGTCACACAGCTAATGGTGGTTGAAATCAAATTTGAACTAGATAGATAATCTGGCTCCAGAGTTGTTACATAACCACTATGCCATCCTGATTTTCTGTGTAGTTAGTGGTGATGAAAATTAGTGAAGAGTAAAGAGAACAGACACCCGGATCCAGAACCTAAATCAATAACCAGCATCCCACTTACCCTCCTGCCTCTGCCTAGGACTGACCACTTTTCTGATTAGTCACAGCTCTCTGGAGCAACAGAAGGGGGTTTGTTAGAGTGGTTTACAGGCTGTGGTCTAATTAGTCCAACAATGGCTGTCTCTTAAAGGAAAGTCCAAGAATCCAGTATTATTCAATCCATGAGTCTAGATGTCTCAACTGCTTTTCAACCTATATTGGAATGCCAAAGAAGTGGGTTCTAATACCAGTAAAGAATACCTCAGGGCACGGATAGATGAACTGTTAGAGCGAGGGCAATCAGGCACAAGCTTCCTTCTTCCAAGTCTTTTCTTGTGGACTGCCACCAAGTGTGGGTCTTCTTATTTCAGATGATTCAGAATTAGGGTGAAGGATCCAGTCAAGTAAATCCTCCATAGGCACACCCAGCTGTTTGGGGTTAGTTATTACAGATGTAGTCAAGTTGACAACCAAGATCAGCCATCACAAGTCCATCCCAACTTGACACACATCACATCTCCTTCTGTCATGGCCAATTTCCAAATGAAAACAATAACGAGGTCATAATTCTACCTAACATGATATAACTACCCTATGTGCAATTGTAAATATATTATAGGTGGCAATATCCCTTGAGGAATGGTTAGTCTTTTAGTGTCTTATAACTTAAATGCAGTAACCATAAATATTATCTCATTTGATATTACATGATAAAGAAACAGGAAAACAAATATCACTTATTGTAAGTGTGTGTGTGTGTGTGTGTGTGTGTGTGTGTGTACAAATACGTTCCTTTTTTGGTGTGTGTTTTTACATCCCAACACAAACTCATTCTTAACATAATAGGACAGAAACACTCATGTCAATTGCAATTTATTTTTCAGTCACATAGCTTTAGATGGTATTTATTTATAACTACCTTCCTCCACTACCCATTCTGTATTTCTTCTGTTCCCAGCAAGTACCTCAGAAGGTCTTGATTTTTTTTTTTTTTCAGGAGGAGTGATCCATACTTTCATTCCTGAGGGTTTAGACCCTTTGTCATCCTGCCTGGATTATGCTGTTGTAGTTTCATATTGACTTTAACCACAGACATGCTAGCACCAAGAGACACCCTAAAGGATCTCCTATACTCCAGTTACAATCTTCCTTACCTCCATTGTGGAGAAACAATCCAATTTCTTCCTGTATTCTGGGATTAAGGGGATCAGAAACTCGAAGTGGCCAGGTAGAAATCTGAGCTTCCAGTTCAATGGAATATTTGTTGTATCTCTTGGCAGGAGTGCTACTCCATCTGGATCCAATAATTCTAGGCCAGCAGAATTTAAGGTCATGGGAACAGGAAGCAAAAATTTTTCAGATGGGTCACTGGGGTTGATAGAGAGGGAATTATTCCCATTTCCATCCCCTTGATTCCTGGACCTGTGGATCCTGACTGTGGGAAAAACTATCATATATTGGATGATGATTCAAAGCATATACCATCTTCTGGAGAACCCTGTCCTAGCCATCCAGGCTGCTGCCACCTAATTGGTACTGTAACTGTATCTTCAAAAGGCTGTTCCACCATTCTATCAGGCCAGCTGTTCCAGGATGATGGAAAACATAAGACCTGTGGATTCCATGAGCACAGGCCCACTGTTGCTCTTCTCTGGCTGTGAAGGGAGCTGCTCGGTTAGTAGTGATGCTTTGTGGAATGCGTGACCATGAAGAAAGCATTCTGTCAGTCTGCAGATGATAGCTTTGGCAGAGCATGCCATGCAGGAAAGGCATACCCATAATCAGAATAAGTTATCTATTCCAGTAAGTGTCAGGTGTTCAAAGAAGGAGAGTCACTCCAGAATGTAATTTCAGACTCTCTTGCAGCAGGGAGGAACAGATCCTGTGAACTGAGCCTCAAACCTCCAATGAGAAGCATATTTATTCATTGTATACAAAGGTTGTATTTGGGGTACAACAAGTTCCTTGTACCAAAGCTCCTTTTATCTTTTCTATATGTTCTCTGAAGGAAATCATCACAGCCTGCAACCTTTAGTCCTTATTGTGTAATGTTTGCAGTACTCAAGAATTCAGTGCACTCCAAGTGTGCCTGGATAGTCTTGTTACTAAAGAAAGTCATGCAACGGATGAAAACCTTCCTCAGAAAAATAACTCTACAAGTCATAGAAAACAACCACTCTTCTGATTTCTTCAAGGTCTAGTTAACTTCAACAGATGCTAATGCATTCTAATGTTACTCTAGAGACAAACAACTATTACATTCTAATGTTTACCATAGATAAAATGACTCTACTAGGTTCCCACTGCAAATAAGGACAAAGAGGACATGGCCTTTCCATGAGAAAGTGACCCAGTCCCTTTCCAGGCTCTTCTTTACAGGGTTGCCGTCTGTCTGTGCTAATGGATTTCCCCCTATACTTTTTGTTGGATTCTGAGTAACAATTCAATTATTCTCAAAGAAGGTTAACTGGAAAACTGGATGTGGCCAGAGTGATCTGGGGCAAGACAGGGCTGCCAGCTCAAACATTGCTTGCTGATACCACTAGATAGACATTCTCTCCAGAGTTACTTAGGGACATGTATTTTGGTGGTAATTCCTGCTAGACTTATCATTTTTCTTTTCAATAAAGCAGGTCAGCTTGGAAGAGAGAAGCTCTGTTACTTGTATTTCTTGCTTCGGAGCCTTTGGTTTACTGTGTGCTGTGTTGGCCTCTGCTCTGTTGACTGATGAGCAGTCCTAAAACGGATTCTCAGATTTCAGTTTTCTGTCCCCTCTCCTCACTGCCTCCAGGCCAATTTGTTTCGGATAAGGTGCGGGATCTTACAGAACCTGACAGGCTCCTGGTCCTTTCTTCTGTGCAGTTACCTCTAGCATCTCAACAAATCCTCTTCACAAGTTCTCAACTTCACAGAAAGAAAACTTAGGAGGGAGTAGGGAGGTTTGGGCCTGTTACGTCTGTTAGTAGAACACTGCTTAAAGATTAGGGAGAAAAGCCTTTAAGACAGCATCCTCCTCTAAGACTGGTGAGCTCCAAATGTATCTTGTCATTTATGTGTAGATGATTGTATTCTCCAGGGGTAGTTTACTTATAGTTAGGATCTTACTCATTATCAGATTATTTTATCCTCTTTTATATCTGTGAAAACTCAAACCCAAAGAAGCAAGCAAATCATTATGGTTTTGTTAAAAATCCAGTTTGAACTTATATGTGTGACTCAAGGGACAACAATCTTTTCACACTTCATTAAATTAATTTGGTGTGGCGTTCTAAGCAACCTTAAGAGAGGAAAGAAACTGCTAGTAGGAATGCCACATGGATAGGTATCTTGGTTTCTTTTCTGGCTGCTCTAATAAAGCAACCTGGGGGAGAAAGAGATTATTTCAACTCACATTTCCAGGCTACAGTCCAACATGGCAGAGAAGACACAGTGGCAGGAGACTGAGACAACTGGTCCCATTGCATGCATGGTGACGAAGCAGAGAGTAATGAATGTATACATGCTAGGACTCAGCTTGCTATCTCCATCTTATAAAGGATTCCCATCCACGCAGAGATCCCATCCAGTCGATATGGGTCTTCCCACATCAACTAATGAAATCAAGATAATCCCCCATAGATATGTCCTTAGCCAACTCAACCTAACAATTCTTCACTGAGGCTTCCTTCCCAGATGAATCTAGAGTCTGTCAACTTAGCAACATCAACCCTAACAATTCTCCCTCTTGTCCATTTGATAACAAAAGGAATCAGTTTTAAGACATAACCTCCTACTCCTTGTCCCTGCAGACTCATTACCATATCATAAAATGTATTTAATCCAATTTTAAAAGTTCCCATTGTATTTAACAATTCCCATACCTTAAAAGTTTACTCTCTTCATCAAGCACTAATTTTCTTAAGAAAGGTATATACTTCCAATATATAAGGACCCAGAGTAAACAGGGCATAAAATGATCATACCAAAGCAAACCAAAATATGGTATCTGATATCTGAAATTCTTAATGTAATGTCCAGGGCTCTGTGTGTCTTAGATATCTACTCCACCAGCTTTGCTGCCTACATCACTCCCCCTCCCTCTCCCTCCCCCTCTCTCTCCCTCTTCTTTCTCCCTCCTCTTTCCACCCCCCACCCCAAGACCAGCTCTACTTCATTCCTTCACCTCACCTTGGCAGATATCCCATAGTCCTGGCCATCTCCAGTATGCTACGGTCCCCATTGTAACTGAGACTCCATTTTCAGTTTCACACAATAGTGTATTGAAGCCTCTATGCAGAGACTGACCTGGCCATGTACTTCCTGGCTTCTGCTAAAATCCATAGCCCCTCACCCCCACCTTGCATCTTTCATGCCTTCAACACTAGTATATGCTGCCAAGCTCTGCCCCAGCTCAAGAAGGAGCATAACCCCCTTGGGCCAGAGCTGTACCAGCTGCTGTGTACTAGTCCTGGAGCAGTCAGAAGAGAACAATGAATGTGTGCATGTTAGTCAGCTTGCTATTCCTGTCTTATACAGGATCCTCTGCCCAAGAGAAGGCCCAGATGAGCCTCACATCAATTAATGTAATTAAAATAACCCTCCACAGTTCAATTCAATCTAGATAATCCTTCACTGAGATTCCCTTCTCAGGTGACTCTGGTTTCTGTCAGATTGAAAATTAACACTAATCATCATAGCACATCATTCTGATCTGCTTTCCCTCATCAGTCTTTTCTGTGTATTTTCTCTTAGTTCTACGTTCATTATTGATCCATCCATCCATCCCTCTTGGATGAGCTAACCACTTCTCTACTTATCCAGTGGATCTGCCATTCTCTTAGTTCTTCTGTTTTCTGTAGACTGGTACACTATTTTCAAAAAGTCTTAATTGCACTTAACAGTTACTCTACCTTTATCCTCTTATTCTCCTTTATGTAGTTTCTAGTCACTCAGCACAGAAATCAATATGCATTTGAATTATTTACTTTTTTTCAGGCTGAGACAAGACTTGAAACCAAAGAGTTAACTCCAAAGTCCAACATTATTGAAAATTTGCCCTATGGGATCATAATGGAAAGGGAAGATCTCTGGCATTCAACTTTAGGGGCTGTCTGGGACCCCTCTTGTTGGTTAGAGGGGCAAGAGGAAAGATATCTGGGCCAAGTGGCAGTGGCCCAAAAGGAAACCTTTAATGAGAAGAGGGTATGTGGAGGTAATAAAACTGAAAAATGTTCTATTGAAGGTTCAATACTTAATCCACAAAGCATTTCTTTGACGAAAAGAACCTACAATTGGAATTCACGTGGAAGAGATTCTAAACAAAATTCTGAGTTAATGAAAACTTCAAGAATGTTTGTAGGAAAGAAAATATATGAATGTGATCAGTGCAGGAAAACCTTCAGCCAGAGTTCATCTCTGCTTAAGCACCAGAGAATCCACACTGGGGAGAAACCTTATAAATGCAGTGTATGTGACAAACACTTCATTGAACGCTCCTCCCTCACAGTACATCAAAGAACTCATACAGGAGAAAAACCCTACAAGTGTAATGAGTGTGGGAAAGCCTTCAGTCAGAGTATGAACCTTACTGTTCATCAAAGAACTCATACTGGAGAGAAGCCTTATCAGTGCAGAGAGTGTGGAAAAGCTTTCCGTAAGAATTCATCCCTTATTCAACATGAAAGGATTCATACTGGAGAGAGGCCCTACAAATGTAATGATTGTGGGAAGGCTTTTACACAAAGCATGAATCTTACAGTGCATCAGAGAACTCATACCGGAGAAAAACCCTATGAATGTAGCGAATGTGGAAAAGCCTTCAGTCAAAGCATGCATCTTATCGTTCATCAGAGAAGTCATACTGGAGAAAAACCCTATGAGTGCAGTGAGTGTGGAAAAGCCTTCAGTAAAAGCTCAACTCTCACTCTCCATCAGCGAAATCACACTGGAGAAAAACCCTACAAATGTAACAAGTGTGGTAAATCATTCAGTCAAAGCACGTATCTTATAGAACATCAGAGACTTCACTCTGGAGTGAAACCTTTTGAATGTAACCAGTGTGGAAAAGCATTTAGTAAGAATTCTTCTCTTACTCAGCATCGGAGAATTCACACTGGTGAGAAGCCCTATGAGTGTATGGTATGTGGAAAGCATTTCACTGGGAGATCATCACTGACTGTACATCAGGTTATACACACTGGAGAGAAACCTTATGAGTGCACTGAATGTGGAAAGGCCTTCAGCCAAAGTGCCTACCTGATTGAACATCAAAGGATTCATACTGGTGAAAAACCCTATGAATGTGACCAGTGTGGGAAAGCTTTCATTAAGAATTCATCCCTTATAGTGCACCAGAGGATACATACAGGAGAGAAACCCTATCAGTGTAATGAATGTGGGAAAGCCTTCAGTAGGAGTACAAACCTCACAAGACATCAGAGGACTCATACATGAGAGAACTTTTCACTGGCACCTTCATCTTGATTAATTTTTAAATAATAACCAGATGTCATATTAATGTAGATATTTAATAACCATAACTAATGTGGAAACCTTTTAGTTGAAGCACAGTATCATATCAGATAATAAAACCATAGCAGAGTAACCATATGACAGTGGAGAACACTTTGGTTCAGATGGTAAAATTTTATATCAGGTTTAAGTAGCTGATACATAAATGATGACTTATGGTGGAGACAAGCTCTGTTGTGTCATGCTGGGAATTCTGATTTGGGCATCACAGAGTTTTGACACTGTAAAATGTGATAGTGCTTAACTGGACAACCCACCAATCTGGTATGTAGTTCTAACCCCCATTAACTTAAACAAGTCACCCACTTTCATCAGGTCACAGTGTCCTTGTGTGGTAAATGAGAGATTTGGGGTTAGAAGGCCTCTGGAATCTGTTTTAGATAAAATATCCAAAAACAAGATGCAGAGAATTTTTTTGGTCTTTTGCTGTTTATCTGTGCAGTGGAGATACTTTTATTTCATATTGTGGTTTTCCTTAATGTTTTAGATTAAAATCCTCTACCTCTAACTTCTGTTGTTCTTCAAGTTCTCTCTTTTCCCTACATTTCTCCTAAAATGTAGGCTAGTTGCTACTCGGTGGTAGATAAATTGTGAATATTTTAATGCCATAGCATGCTCTTTTAAATTCTCAAGTAATAGTCATTAAACTGTTGTTAAATAAGCTGGTTATATTTAGATGACAATGTGACTTAAAATATAATCTTTAAATACTTTGTGTGTTACTGACTGTCATGGAAATTTAAAGACATTTGGACTGAATACTAATTGTGCAGGACAGTTTTATGTCAACTTAACATAAGCTAAAGTCATCAAGAGGAGGGAACCTCAATTAACATCTCTATAAAATCGGGCTGTAGGCAAGCTTATAGGTAATTATTGCCTGTTGAGGTAGTGCCATTGTAGCCATTGTGGGTGGCACCATCCCTGAGCTGATGGTCCTGGGTTCTATAAGAAAGCAGGCTTGGCAAGCCAGCAACAGAACTCCTCCATGGCTTTGCATCAGATCCTGCTTCCAGATTCCTGCCCTGTTTGACTTCCTGTGCTGATTTTCTTCAATAATGAACAGTGATGTGAAAGTGTAAGCCAAATAAACTCTTTCCTTTCCAAGTTGCTTTGGTCATAGTGTTTCATCATAGCAGTAGAGACCCTAAGATGCTAATACACATAGGAATTCAGCAAATTAACAAAACATTTGCAACTCAAAACATACTCAGGAACACCATAGGAATAGTTTATAGATCGTGATAGTAGCTGATTTATTAAATGCATTAACTGCAGGCTTCCTGGGTGGCAGAGAAACAGTCCATGAAGAGACAAGGATGAAACTCCATTCATCCCGACTTTGACACTAATGCCGGCCAAAACCTCCAGAGTCTGACACCAGTTCATTTATTTTAGCCATATTGAAGCACAGCGTGATTTTGGAAAAGGGGATTTTCTGATAACAACCCAGTCCCTTGAGTGCAACAAAGCTCAAGACATGTTTATATAGGAAGCTCTTAACAGAGTACATATGCTTATTCCATAAAGATGAGTCCTATTGACTTAGAAACAATGCTCAAGATAAGGGTCTGTTGAGAATGACCAAGGTAAACAATGCCTGTGGGAGTCAGGATTTGGCCTGGCCCTCAGATAACAGAAATCACTTAGGTTGTTGTAAAGTATCAATGAACAAGAAAGAAGAGTCTACAGTGATTTGAATTTCCTACTTGTGCGAATTGGATTTCATAATTATAAACACATAAATTGCACAAGTTTTGTGGGACAGTGATGGTCTCAGTTCCCCTAACAACCTCCAACATCTGGCTGTTAAGGGGCCTTCATCTGGCTCTTGATCTTGAAGAAAGGAGGGCACCCTGACAGTTGATAAATCCTTAGGACATAATTGAAGTGAGTAGGTCATTTGCCTATATTTACACTGACCTAATTGGCATTGCTCAGTTGTCCCCACAAACCATAGGCTTGAGTACTCACCCCAGGCTGCAGGTTGCAGGCTGGAATAATGACGTGAGTGCAACACTTCCTATTCATGGTACATAGATCAGCTTCAAGAGTTCCAGGAAGAAGGACTGGAAGTCTCTGCTGCTAAGTAGCTCCTAGCTCAGGGTGCCCAAGGGAGAGCCAGCTGATGCAAAGCCACAAAATAATGGAAAGATGGCTCAAAGAAGCCAGTACATCTAGGAAATCAAGAGCTTGGTGGTTTGAGTGTATAACAGTCAAGTGACAGGAAATTAAGCCAAAGGAAGATGCTGCACCCTACCTCTGGGCTAGGGTTAGTGGGCTCTGCAAACCAGTGCTAAGAACTATAAATAAGTGGCCACTCTCTTGAAGAAATCAGATTGGCCCTACATAAACATTCATTTCCATATCCATAAATCATAGTGGGAGCAGACAGGGAAACAGTTTTGGTTTATCCTAACCCTTTTCATTCTTAGACTGGATTCTAATGAAGAAAAGTCCATGAGAGAAACAGAGGTTGCCCTGGTGAATGCTGAGAACAGTAAGTAAAGCTAGTAAGGGAGCCCTAACTACAGCCAGAAGGTTCGAGGATTATATGTCAAAAGTGTTAATATGCTTGGTTTTGGGTTGTTTTAATTGTTGAGACAGTCTCTTTCAGACTGCCCTTGAACTCAGAGTGTTGCCAAGGAAAAACCTTTAACTTCTGATCCTCTTGCTTCTACTTTCTGGGTGAATTACAGGTGTACTGCAAGTTTACAAGTTTACACAGCACTGGGTATCAAATGCAGCTATTCATGCAAGCACTCTACCAATTCAGCTACATTCCAGCCTTGTTTAGAGGTTATAGGCATAGGCATAGGCATACGCCGCGCGCGCCACACACACACACACACACACACACACACACACACACACTCACACAGGATACCCGTAAGGTATTCACATCTTAATGATTTTCACTAGCCCCAGCAGAAATAAATCAGATAAATGAAAGTTTCATTTCTTTTATTAGAACTTTTGTTAGACATGTCTCTTCCAAGCCAGCCTGAGCAGCCAGTGTGGTTGTCCTTGTACCTTTCTTCATTAGCAAGAGTAACTTTCCTGGTTCCACCTATTTCACTTGATGGGACCTTCCTTGCTCAAGGCATTTCATACATCAGTGCCTATTTCCTCATTTGTTAGTGGTGCAAACTTAAGTGCTTTGGGTTGTGTTAGATAATAAAGTGCTTAGGAAAGTGCCTAACACAATTAGTGCTAAAGACCTGTCAGGATCTACAATCATCTAGGAGAAACACTAGGCTCTCAAAGCAAATGTCTTAGAAGAAAGTGAAAGAAAAAATATTGGCTCAGGACCCCCAAGACCAAGTTCTCAGCACAAAGATTTATTTGCCCCAGAGGAAAAAGGCAAGAAATAAGAGACAAAGACAGGAGGAGATAGATGATGAGGGAGAAGGGGAAGGGGACAGGAGTATTTGTTCTGGGGGGGACAAAGGGAGTGAGTACATCTAGATAAAGAGGAGACAGTTTGGCCCATAGGCAAACAGCAGTTTATAAAGGTAAAATGGGAACCCCTGTGTTAGGATGAGGCATTTAATTTTAATTGGGTGTATTAGTTGAGCCAAAGGGGGCTTCTCATTGCTATACTTCAATACTTTGCCTGCTGGACCTCTTCAGGAGTAGGAAGAGGTCAAATAAGGGAATAGATCTTGGTGGATAGCTTTATGAATACAATCTAACAGTTTTAGGAATTGGGGAGAAGGGTGAGGCCTGCCAGAGCCATGCTCTTCATACTCAAACTGGCCAGAGTCCCTTCAGAAGGAATATAATGGAGAGAGGCTATGCCACACACCATATGTTGCAGATGCCTCCAGACTTTCCAGTGACCTTTCCATCAACCACACTATGGTCTGGGCTTTTCATTTGTGTATTTTACTGTTATTTTGGATGAGTTTTGACTATTTTTTCAATGCTAGAAATCAAGCTAGCAGATGCTTGTTACCACCATCCCTAGTCCCTACCCTGAATCTGTCCTCCCCGGAACTGACCACTGTATACAGATATGCTCATCTGTCCACTTCAAACTTCCAGCTCTTTCCTATCACACACAGAATGGATCCTATTTTTCTACCAAGGCTAGACTATGAAGACCTCAGAGTCGCACATACTCTCATCTTGAGCTGTTTTCTTTCCTTTCCACTGGCGATGATGCTAGTCTTGCTAAGCATCAAATACACCAAGCTGCCTTCTTTGTAGGCAGCTCTTCCTGGGAAAGTAAAATCTCCCAAACAACCCTACCCCTGTTCTGCCCATAACTCACTAACACGGCTTTTCTGTCTTGTCATTCCATGATGAATATTTTCTGTTTGATGGACCTACATCTCTAGTCAAACCAACCCTCCAGTGCAGGGTTCGCTGTTTCTCTAGCTTCTGCACAGTGCCTGGCACCTATGTGATCCCTAAATGAGAGAACGACGCTTTTTTAAAGTACCCGATAGTCGCTGACATTGCATCCTAAAGGGTGGCCAGCAGTCCCTGAAGTGCTAATCCTCAAGTCATATTTTAAATTTAATTGTTCTTATTATTTTGCGGACTGGAAAGTTGCTCCATGAATACTTACTACGAATTAAAAGGCAACTAGTTGTCTCTAGAAGGAGGCCCTGGTATGTCACCCCATCCTCTCCGGCTCCACCTGGCGGTCCCAGAGAAGAAAGACCTCCAGGGTCTTTGCTCCTGTCTCTTCCACCTCTCATCCCAGAGTATCTGGGTGACAGCCAGGCAGCCCCACTACCGCCACCTGCGCTGCACTGAGGGGCGACCGTGAGCCCCTGCCTGGTCTCCACACGGACCTAAGCGCCTGTCGAGAGCGCAGTCCTGGCGGTCTCTTCAGTCCATTCCCTGCCGCTCGGCTCTCCTACCGCGGAGACACAAGGAGTCTCCACAGTACCCGACAGTGTCTCTTCTCGCTTAGTGAGTCAGTGCCCCCGCGGAGGCTTCTGGGAACTGTAGTTCAGCACGCAAAGCCACTGCGCGCAGGCGTAAGTCATCACTTTTGCCTTCCACTCGCCCTCTGGGAAAAGGAGTCCCGAAGTCCTGGAGTTGCAGCGCGGTGATTTGTGGAATTAGGGTCCTGGCTCCCTGAGCAATGCGCAGGCGCGATTCCGCATCAGGCTGCAGGGTCCAGCTCATTGTGTCCTGGCTGCTCTGTGGTTGCTATGCTCTGTCGCCGCCGCGATGGAGGTGCCTCGAAGGGCAGCCCCAAGGTGACCAGCAGCGTCCAGAGCCAAGCGGGAGGGCGACGGTCAGGTCTGTCGCGGGGGGAAGGGGAAAAGGGGCGCCGAGCAAGGCTGGGTTGTGGTCCATTTTAGAGGACAAGGGTCCCATGCCCTTAACTTCGCAGCATCTGTACTGAGATTTGACTCCACACAGAAAAAGGACCGGCAGAATGGTCTTGTGATCCGAACATGATTGCATATGGAGAAGGGTGGTGGGTCTGGACCTCTATTGTGTCTGGGGGGGCAAACTCAGGAAGGAGTTTGTTCCCAGTGGTGCTTCGAGTCCTGTCTGAGGAACTTGAGAACAAGGCAACTGTAGTGCTGCCCCTGCAGTGGAGAGTGACTTGTGTGAGTGGTTCTCCGCGCCGCCCCCCAAACCCCACACCACCCATCCACACCACGCAAATACACTGCCTTTGACTCCAGGTCACATACCTGAACCAAAAGGAGAATTCTGAGACCACACAACTGTTTGGCCTGCAAGGCTTCGGAGATGAAGATCTGGCTTGCTTAGCTCCCTTCCCTTTTCATGGAGAAAGAAGTGGACTCTTCCTCCCCCCTCCTTCCCTCTCATCCGGATCAAACAGTCCCAGGAGGAAAGAATGTCTTTAAGACTCCCAGGCGGGCGGGCGGGGTACCTTTAGGGAAAAGGACAGAGGATGGGTAGAGTTTGAGAAGTGCGGCTGGGACAAGCTTTCTGCAAGGGCAAGTCAAAATGTTTAAGATGAGGAATGGGAAGTATGGAGGATCTGACCAAAAGATGCAAAGGTAAATGGCATGGTGAACAAGTCACCTTACAGATTAGGTGAGGGCAGAAACTAACCAAAGAACTCGTTGCCTTGGGGACACAGAGGATACCGGGGATATGAATGTTCAGGCTCACACCCTGTGACTTTTGACCCAACCCTCTCATCACAGGTTAGTTCAGCTGCCTCTAGTCTGCGGAATCCCACAGTTGCAAAGCTCCTCGTCTGTGTCCTCAGTGCCTCCGAGAGCTCACCAGAGGAGAAGAAATGGCAGTCAGCCACCTCCCAGCCCTGGTCCAGGTGAGTGGAGAAGGAGTGTTGAAGAGTACACGGTTGTTTACTCAAGCCAGAGGCTTTCCCTCTTACTCTGGTCTCCCCCAAACACCTGACCCCACTTGCTCTCTCCCACCCCATACCTCTTCCTACTGGACTTTGAAACTTTACTTAAGTCGTGTGAATGGTACAGGTGGGCAGGAGTCTAGTGTAGTCTGGAATGAAAACCTCTCACTTTCTATTAGCCAGTAAAATGGGAATCCAAAATGGTAAAAAAAAAAAAAAAAAAAAAAAAAACAGGCCCTGGTGTAGGAGCCAAGAGAAGGAATTTGAACTTTTTCCTGTGAAGATGGAGTTTTCTAGACTCCTTTCTTTTCAAGATAGTATGTAACTCTTGTTTCAGGGGACTTATTTTATCAGCAAAAATATTCAAAAAACTACCTTTAGAGGCTAGAGGTGTAGCATTGTGGTATAGGACTTTGATGGTTTGTAAAAGGCCCTAGGTTCATTCTCCAGCATCAAACACACACACACACACACACACACACACACACACACACACACACACACACACAAGAGAGAGAGAGAGAGAGAGAGAGAGAGAGAGAGAGAGAGAGAGTAGCTTATACATGTAATCCTAACACATGGCACGCTTCAGAAAGAAGATTGAAAGTTCAGGACCAGCCTGGGCTACACGGAGAGCCTTCTGTGTCAAGCTCAGAGCTGAAGAGTATTCGGAATGGTGCCAGCCTCTTTGCAGCCAGGTTCATTTGGTAAAACATGTTCCAATCCCTTCACTTTTAGGCCTTTAACTTTGTAGGGCAGGAATGTGTGAGAGGTGAGAAGTTGGGTGAACAACCAGTTCTAGCTTGCTAGCTGCTCATTCTCCTCTTATTTTTGTAAGCAAAAGAGCTTTACTTAGAGGCTGAAAGTTCAAATTTGGGTAGCCATGGGTAGCAAGGGCTCTATGCTGCATTATATGTAATAAATGGCCCCGCAAGGCAGAAAAAAAGGTGTGTGGGGAGTGTTGTATGGTAACAGGAAACAAGAAAGAGTGCCAGAGGTGTTAAATTCAATTTATAACAACATGCTTATTATAGCCACTGCAATCCAGCAAGACATGCCCCATCCCTCACATTCCCACAAGAGGTGCATTCACCCTCAGAGAATGGGACTCAAGTAACTCACTCACTTCCCATATAAGGCCCACCTCTTACAGATTTCCTGCTTCCCAACACATTTACACTGGACACCAGGCACATGGATGTGGAAGGAATGAACCATATCTGAAGCAAAACAGTTAAGCACTATGTTGTTTACAGGCTGCCATGATTTGGCTGCCATCAGGCAGACATAACTTAGGGATAGATATAAAATGTGTCGGGTCTATGAGCTTGTTAGAAACCTGAGATGAATAACAGTTCTTGATAAATCAATTCCTGGTTCACTTTAGCCAGTGTTTCTTGGTTCCTTGGTTACTGAGGCTTTCGGTACAGGTAATGAACTTAATTAAGCTCTGGTAAGCTAAAGCACTTGACCCTTCTTCCTCAGTGCACACTAGCTCCCCGTGAAGGCCACACTGTGAGAGGAGCTGTTTTCCATGCTAGACTTCAGGCTCCTGACAGAGACTCTTTCTGTCCTTGTTCAGAAATTCACGGGAAGGGATGAGTTATGATCAGAGAAGACTGTGTGTGTGTGTGTGTGTGTGTGTGTGTGTGTGTGTGTGTGTGTGTGTGTGTGTGTGTGTGTGTGTGTGTGTACGGTCACACAGGTGTTGGGGTGGGTAGATGAGCAGTGGAAGAAAATTAAGACTTATTGAAAGCAATGGTCTTGTGCCACGGAAAGACATGGGTGCTTTCTGAGAAGTGCATTGTGAAGCCGTTCATCTTATGTGAGCACAAAGGGTATTTCTCCCTACCTAGATGGTGCAGGTCAGCCTTTTAATCTGGCCTCCTAGTATATATAATCCAGAGTTGTGGAAAACATAAAACACATGAGGTTGCTGCTGGTGAAACACACAATACTATTCTATAGTAAAGGTTTCTTGAATGTACTGGAATATACTCTAAAATAATGATTTAAAAGAGTACAATAGGCTTATCAGCCAGGCAGTGGTGTGCATGCCTTTAATCCCAGCGTTTGGGAGGTAGAGGCAGGTGGATCATTGTGAGTTCGAGGCAGGTGGATCTTTGTGAGTTCGAGGCCAGCCTGATTTACAGAGCAAGTTCCAGGACATGCTCCAAACAAAGCTACACAGAAAAACCCTGTCTAAAAAACAAAAGAAAAAAGTGTATCAGTGTTGTTTGCCATCATTATCAAGTGTTAGCTGTTGTACAATACTGTCTGCATTATGCTTTTATATTACTACTAGCCCAATATGTTTATTTAAACCATCATCACTACAAACATGGAAGTATGTGTTATGCTGACACTACACCATCTACACTAGGGCTGTGAAGAGGGACAGGAGATGTAGGCAAAGTAAACAAGTTCACAGTCTCACTATTTCTCTGTAATTGGCATCAAAGTGGGAGACAAAGTATGTTTTCAGGACAACGTTAGCCACTAGGAGGGAGATGCTGAAGAAATGCCTACTTTGTCCCTAAACGCCAGCTTCCTGCAGGCTAATGGTCCCCATGAGCTGCTGGGAAAGCCAGTATCAGCTTTCCTGTGGTATCTCCTGGTCGGTAAGAAAGGCTCTCCGTTACAGGACTTGGTGACCTTCAAGGACGTGGCTGTGCTCTTCACACAGGAGGAGTGGGGGCGGCTGAGCTCTGCACAGAGGGCCTTGCATAGGGATGTCATGCTGGAGAACTACAGTAACCTGGTCTCGCTGGGTAAGCTGGACACCACAGATTTGCCCTCAGCTTTGTGGATTTGCTTGGACTGCCATACGACAGATTGGGTTAGAACTGGGTGTGCTGAGGTACTACCTTCATTCCTGCTATGTGTCTGTCCCCTTGGTGTCCCCAGAGCTCTGGAGGTGTGTCACAATTGAGAGGGGTGTGGGAACAGACTTTCTGTGTCAGGTCCAAGCCACCCCACACACAAACATGCTTGGCTTCCTGTCTCATCACCATTTCCAGAAAGTTCTGAGGACCAGGTCCCATCCTTATGATGACTTTTATCTCCATTATCATCAGATAAGGTCAAATTTTCTTCCTCCTTCTAAAACAGGACTCTTAGGATCCAAACCAGATGTGTTTTTCCACCTGGAAAAAGCAGACAAATGCTTGTCAGAGGGTGCTCCAGATTGCTTTGTTCTCGGTAAGAGTCACGCATGCGGGACATTGGGCGGAGTCCAGTCAGTGTGACAGGCCTGGGTCACGTTGTCCCAGCATACTTATCCAAACTGGCATTCATTATGGAAGTCTGTACATGTCTGAGCCTTCCTTCCCTCGTTTCTTTTCTCTCTGGAGAGGTGGCTCAGCCGTTTAGAGTGCTCGCCCCTCTGCCATAGGACCGACTTCAGTTCCCAGCACCCACATTGGGCAGTTCACAGTTCTCTGTAACTCCACCTTCAAGGGTTCCAGCAACCTCATCTGGCCTCCATTCATACACATAAATGAAAATAAATTTTAAAAATCAGCAGTCCTCTTCCACCACTCCTGTTGGGGCGGCCTATCTTAATCCCATGTGCAGGAGCTGCAATGTGCTTCTCTAGTGAGGAGCCCCTGGGGCTCTGGAGACAGGTCTGTGCTCGCTGAAGCTCTTCTTTTTCTAGCAAAGCCCCACGCGTGTCCTCACCTCCCTCTTTTTTCTCTAACCACATGAAGTATATTGAGCCAGCATTTACCTGCCCTCCTGTGCCAGGCTCTAGCTTGGCTACAGGTGCCAGAAGAGCCAGGACTGTCATATACTGTGCTATATTGCTCATGCTTAGTGCAGTATGTGGCTGCTATTGAGACTTGCTGCCTGAGATGGAGAGAACATGACAGCTCAGTGGCCATTGCTTGTCCTGAGGAGTCCCCTGGGGCTTGTGATTTCAAGACAGGGATATGTCTTTCTGCTACTTTGAAGTATTCTAGAAAGCTCCCTGTCTTGCCTAAGATGCTATAACATTAAACTTTCCTGTAGTGTGTTACAGGCTGTAAAATACCTTTTGTGTGTGTGAGAAGGAACAGAATCCCTTTCTATATAGCCCCAGCTGTCCTGAAACTTGCTATGTAGACCAGACCAACCTTGAACTCACAGAGATCCTCTTGCCTCTGCCTCCCCACTGCTGGGATTAAAGACATGTGCTACCACATTACTATTTTTCACTGTAATCCAGTGATATAGTCAGAGTTTTATATTTTATAGTTGATATCTACCCACCTCAAATGTCTAGGGCTCAATGTTTGATGAAATTTAGTTATCGTAATTCAAAATTAAATTTATTAAAAATATTTAATTTACCACTGATACACAGCTCAGTGATAGGACATGCATGAGGTCCTAGGTCAATGTTTCTCAACCTATGGGTCAAGACCCCTTTGGGGGTTGAATGACCTTTTCACAGGGGTCACCTAAGACCATTGGAAAACACGATAATCACAGTTCATAACAGTAGCAAATTTACAATTATGAAGTAGCAACAAAAATAGTCTTTTGGTTAGAGGTCACCACAGCAAGAGGAACTGTATTAAAGGGTCACAGCATTAGGAAGACTGAGAACTAACTGTCCTAGGTTCGATCCCCTGTACAAGGAAATAAAATCTTTAACTCACCGCTATAGAATATTTGTTGTTCTTTGTCAACCAAATGCCTTAACTCACCAAGCCATCTTGCCAGCCCAAAATCTCTAGCATTTTGAGTACTGACAAACCAGCACATCTGACCTCAGATGACAGGTCGCAAACAGAACTCAGACACTGAAACGATTCTATACAATTACCTTAGCTTGTGTGTATAAAGTATACATAAACATAAGGGGGCTTCTCTTTTAATCTTGGGCCCCATCCCCAAGGTTTTTCATTATGCTTGTGTAGACATCTGCCCTTCCCCCCTATAAAAAGTGAAACACTCTTCCCAGGCAATCCAGACAAGGGCTGCTCAGCTGTGTTGCATTACATTTTTCCGTTGGTGTGCCTATTACTCTTGGCTTAGCCGTGACAGTTATTTTTCAATTAGCATACATAGCATTAGGTTTCATTATCTTCAAACAAAATTGATTTTGTTGATTCTCATCCTCTTTACCCCATCCCTCTGACCCCTCTCCCGTACTCACTTACCCTCCCCAACCTCCTTTTCCCTTTTATGTTGTGTGTGTCCTATTGCCCGCCCCTTCTCAGCATCTCCTTCCCCCTCTCATGGTTTCCTTTCTTGTTTCATAACCTATACCCACACTCACATACAACACACAGAAACATACAAGCTGGGATGGAATGAGTGAGGACATGTAATTTTTTCCTTCTGAGTCTGAGATACCTCACATAATATAATACTTCCCCTTTCCTTCCATTTTCCTGAAACTTGCATTTTATATGGTTTCATAAAATTCACTATATATATATATATATGCATACATACATACCTATCACATTTTCATTATCATTACCCATTGATGGACATCTAGGCTGCTTCCATTTTCTTGCTATTGTGAATCAAGCACCAATAAACATGGGTGAGATGTGCTAGGATGTAGAGTGTTTTGGGTGTCTGTTCAAGCATGAGACAGCTGGGTCATGTGGCAATTCTATTTTTAAATTTTTTTGAGAAATCTCCTTACTGATTTCCATATGGCTGTACTTTACTCCCACCAGCAGGAAATAAAGCGTTTTCTCTGTGCCTTCATCTTTGCCAACACTCATTCTTAGGCAGTTATTTTTAATCACAGAAAGAAAAACATCATGATAGCTGGTTTTGTATTTTATGTTTTCTGTCCTCTCGACCACGAGCTGACAGAGAGCTGAGAGTTAAGTGCTGCCCAGGGCAGTCTGGGGTTAGGCATTTGTGCTTGCTGACGCGTTTAATCTTTAATGTCTGCAAAGCGAGAATGATGAACACGCTCTGAAGCTGACCCCACCCAGTGGGGAGAATGGATCCGATCCGCACTGATTTTTTTGCTGCTCTCGGGTGGAAGGTCGATGAGCACAGACCCACCTGGCTCCAAAACTATTGCATTTCCTTCCCTTTTCCACATTCCTTTGCATCATGCACAATCCCAAGGGAAACCACAAGACCTCTTGTCTCAAGAATCTGCTGGTCATTTTTATACTTCCTTCCTCGTTTATTAATCTGTTGTGTCTTAATGCCTCATACCCTTTACCTCTCACTTCTCTTTTTGGATCAATGAATGTGTTTGTTTATAACCATGACGAGTTTCATTTATAATTTCATTTTTTACTTTATTGTGTATGCGTGTGTGTGCGCGTGCGTGTGTGCAGGTACCCACATATGCAGTAGCCAGAGGATGTTGAGCATCCGTTCTCTCTCATTCCCTTGAGGCACGCTGTCTCACTGGGCCTGGAGCTTGCTCTTTTTTGTTTTTGTTTTTTCAGCTAGGCTGGTGGCCCGCAAGCCCCAGTGATTTTCTTGACCCTGACTGTTACCCTCCTCCCCAGGGCTGGAGTTGCAGCTGCTTGTGGCCACACTCAGCCTTTACATGGCTAGGGACCAAAACTCAGGTTCTCATGCACCCGCAGCAGCTGCTCTTACCTACTGAGCCACCATCACTACCCCCATTTATCATTTTAATTTTTTATTATGTCCTCTTGTTCTCCATCTTCATTGCATTTTTTCTCTTAAATTTATTGGCTATTTTTTTTTTTTTTGTAGAGTTGATATGTTGGCCTTCCATATTGTAATTTTATTTCTGCACTTAGCATTATCATTTCTCTTTTGGCCTTAAAATACATATATTTTGAATATTGTTCACTGCCTATAAAAATAACATAATTTGTGAACAGCTTAATGTGCTAAATTATGTGCTCTTTTGCCCAGCAAAAATCCAACTTTTACTTTTCAATACTGAGGATTGAACCCAGAGCCTCATGCATGCTCTACGACTGTGTACCCAGCCCTAAGGAGTTTAAATAATGATAAAGATGCAATACTCATATTCTACCACCCAGTTTAAGAAATGAGAAACAACCCCACCTTGAAGTTCACCACATCTTCCTCTGAGTATACCAGAAAGCCACTAGCTTGGTTTTAAATATGGTAGTTGTTGTTGGTGGTGGTGGTGTTTTTTTTCAAGACAGAGTTTCTCTGTGTAGCTCTGGCTGATATGGAACTTGCTCTGTAGAGTAGACTGGCCTCGAACTCAGCGTGATGTGTACCACCATGTCTGGTTTTGTTTTATTATTATTTTAATGGGGGGGGGTGTTGCATGTGTGTGCAGTGCTCTCAGAGACCAGAAGAGGGCATCAGATTCCCCTGTGGCTGGAGTTACAGGCAGTTGTGAGTCAGTCCCCACCATCACCACCTGTACTGGGAAGGGAACTCAAGTCCCCAGGGTGCTGAGCCTTCTGTTCAGCCCCACAAGTTTGCTTTGTGCCAGAATTTCCTGGACTTCTTTTCTGAGTCATTTTGTTGCTGTGGCAAAAGACCTGAGAGAAACAACCCAGAAGGAAGGTTTATTCCAACTCAGGTTCAGAGTTTGTAGTCCATGGTGAGAGGGCGCCATTGCTTTTGGCCCCATGGCAAGACAGAAACACCATAGAGGAAGGGGGAGGAAAGATTCCACTTCATGGTGGCATGGAAACTAAGGGACAAAACAGGAAGGGATCAGGAACAAGGCATGCTCAGGAGTAACGGGCTTCCTCTAACCAAACCTTGCCTCCTAGTAGCTCATCCTACTAGGAACTAAGAATCGATGAGGTTGAGACTGGGGGATGGCTTGGTGTGTAAATGCTCACTGCATGAACAGGAGGACCTGACTTCAGATCCCCATCTCTTGGGTGAAAGCTGTAGGTGACATCATACATCTGTAGCCCCAGCATTGGAGGGCAGAGACTGGAGCCTCCTGGATCCCACTGTCCAGCCAGGCTAGTGAAGCAGCAAGCTCCAGGTTCAGGACACTGTGTCTCAAAAACAGGGTAGGAAGTGACTGAGGAAGCCACCCAGCGTTAACCTGTGACCTCTACAAGTGTTCTGACTAACATTCTGGTTGGATCCCTAAATTTTGCATGTGAGATGATGTCGGCCTTTCCATTCCCAATGAGTGGTCTCTAAGTTATATCCCCCAAGAACTGCTATCATTCTTTACCTTGTTTTTTGTTTGTTTGTTTTCGTAAAGGTAAATCTAAATTTTCTTTGAATAGATCATGGTATTGAGACATAACTTCTGGTATTAAGATCATCTTTACCCACTGAGCCATTTTCCTGGTCCTATCCTAGATTTTTTGAAGTAAACTAATTTTGAAGTAATATGTAATACAAAAAAGTAAACATATTTTAACTGTATAATCCAATAAATTTTTAATAAACACATCTGTATAGTCAACATTCATATAAACAAAAATGACGGTCATCCCTAACATAAACACATCTGTATAGTCAACATTCATATAAAGAAAAATGACGGTCATCCCTAACATAAACACATCTGTATAGTCAACATTCATATAAAGAAAAATGACGGTCATCCTTGTAGCCCCTGCCCCTTAGTCCCTTCTCTTTCTTTTGACCCGATGGTAACACATTTATTTTGTCCTTCCTGAAATTATGTAAATGGGGTTGTGAGGACTTCACTCTTCTGTGTCTGCCATCTTTTTTCCAAGTCACATGGCATGAAACAGCAGCTCACCCTCATGGCCCTATTATGATTTACCACATAACTGGTGGCAGTGTGGGGATTCCTTCTGCCTTGAAGCTCTTAGGGAATGACCACTGTGACCTTTTCTTTGACTTACAGAAAATGTATGTGTACGTTTTGGTCCAGTGTGTCCCTAAGAAGTTCTGTGTTTATGCATCTTTTGAGTCTTGGTAGACCTGGGGAAGTAGTTTCCCCAATGTTTGTGCTGACTTAACATTCCAAGTCCTTGGAGTGTATCAGCCTCATTATACTTTCATTTATATTAAACACCTGAGCATCTTCTTGTGTAAAGGCTCTATAAGCTTCTTTCCCTCTCTGTTTAGCTTCCTGACCTTCTCTTGTTGATTTGGAGGATTGTCTAGTGAGGGTTTCAGTTCCTACTCTGAACAATGATGCCATCTGATTGGTACAAGTTTTCAATAATTAGGGTAGTTTTGTGTATTACAGTTCTTTTCCTTCCCTTGGCCAATGCTTGTCTTTTTAAACGTGTTGTAGAGGGGTAGTGGGGGAGGAGTTCAGAGGACAGCTTCTCAGGATTGGATTCTCTCCTTGCTTTTGAGCCAGGGTCTCTCCTGTTTCTGCTGCTGAACTTGTACTCTAGGCTAGCTGGTCTGCAAGGTCCCAGGCTGTACTCCTGTTGCCATGTCCTGTCACCCCATAGGAGTGCTGGGATTACAGATGTAAATGACTATATCTGCCTTTGTGCCTGAGTTCTGGGAATTGGGTTCGAAGCACTTTTACCCACCTTGCCATCTCCCTGCCCCCTGTGTCCCTTTCAAAGGTATCTTAAGCTAATGAAAATCTGTTTATTTTGATTTTTCTCTCTGGGTATTCAGCTGACCAGGATCACTTACTAAAAAGACCATTCCCTCCCCCCCCCCCCAGTGTACCATGCCCTCCTTGTCAGGCATACACCAACTGCTAATGTGTAGGTCAGTTCCAGGTCTTTTAATCTGGTCTGTGAATCTGTTTGTAGGCCATCGTGTTTCACTCTCTGTCTAATCTCCTGCTGTTCTAACACTTCCAATTACTCTAGAGTTGTAATGAGTCTTATTCTCATCAACAGAAGTTTTCCAGCTTTGCTGTTGATTGCAATTTAGAATTTTACATTTGCCCATTCAGTTTCTGCAAAATTCCTGTTAAAATTTTGGACAGAATTCCCCAGAGTATGTAGTTTTAAGTGGGGAATTTAGAGTAGCCCATTCCTTTGGCTGTGGTATATTCCTACTGTTTTTAAGTTTCTGTTAATTTCTCAGAAATGCTGTTCAAGGGATTCAGTCCTGTTCGTCTTTTATTGTGCCATATTTGCTTCACAGTGTTGTTGCTTTTGATGTAACTATTCATCTTTTTGGAGTATCACTTTCTAATTATTTATTGCTGGTATATGATATACTATAGTTTTTATATTCCCTAACCAATTCTTATTTTGCATTTTATATGAACATAGTCATGTCAAATGATGACATTTTTATTTCTTCTTTTCCAAATTTTGTTTGTTTATTTGAGGTACGATCTAACTATCTAGCCCTGGCTGTCCAGAAACTAGTTCTGTAGACCAGACTGGCCTCAAACTCACAGAGATCCACCTGTCTCTGCCTCCCAAGTGCTGGGATTAAATGTGTGAGCCACCAGCTCAATTTTGATTTTTTTGAGGTAGGGTCTTACTATGTAACTTACTATGTAGCTTGTCGGGAACTCTTTATATAGCCCTGGTTGACCTTGAAGTTGTGATTCTCCCGCCTCTTCCTCCCGAGTACTGAGGCTATAGGCTTCTCTAACTCAAACTATTATGTAGTTTGTTGTCATCATTGTTATTTAGGGGCATGGTGTGTGTGTGTGTGTGTGTGTGTGTGTGTGTGTGTGTGTGTGTGTGTGTGTTTGTGTTATATGTGCATGTATAGATGCAGGCCAGAAGAAGGAGTCATGTCCTGCTCTGTCACCCTCGACTTTACTCCTTTGAGAAAGTCTTTCAGCCTGTAGGTAGCCTGGTGGCCATCTTCCTATGTTCCCTTCCCACCCTGAGTGCTGGTGATTCGAACTCTGGTCCTCAAGCTTGTGCAGCAAGCACTCTTACCCGTGGACCCATGTGCCTAGTCTTCTGTTTACTTTTTATTTACCTTGTATTATGATTTATAGCATAGTATTTAATAAAAATGATAATAGCAGCTTGGTTATTTCATTTTAGTCTCACGGAGGTATTTTGTTGTTAATATTTTGCGATTAACAGTAGTTAATGTGGTTCCTGTAGGTCCTCTTTCTTGAATTACAAGACTTCTCTCCTGCTTTGATGTGAGTTTTCCATGACTTGCTTTGAACTGAGTCAGATGTCTTCCCAGCACCTGTCAAAAGACTGATGGGGTTTTCCTCCTTTATTCTGCTAATGTGGATGACTGAACGTGACCTGGACTTTTAACTGATTTGTGATAGATTTGTCCATTCTGGGTCATCTGGTTCTTTTGATGGGTTTTGTTGTTGTTTGTTTGTTTTTTCTGTTTTGTTGACGAAATTTGTATTTGTGTTCACAGAAAAGAATGCCCTGTGATTTTTATCATTGTGTGTCCTCATCAGATTGTGGTGGCTTCCACTAGCTTTATAAACCCAGTTGGAGATCTTTTTCATTTCTTTGGAAGACCCTGTACTGTGAGTGGTGTTATTTCTTCTTTAAACATCTAGAAGAATGCACTCATGATGCCATCTCCCCCAGGAGTTTTCCCTGTGAGATTGTTGAAGTTGATGATTCTATATATCCCATTGATAGAGGCCCATTTAGATTTCGTTTTGTGCACTTGGTCCTAGAGCCAAGCCATCGTTATTGCCATACTGTCTCTGTTATATTTTTATCTTACACACCTTTATGGAATCTGTCCTGATGCTGTCTCAACACTTGCAGTACTATACACTCTAAATGAGGGGAACACAGAGAAAATCCACATGAACACTGACAAAAACTGCCATCAATAACATGGGCTTCTTTTCTTGTCTCCACTGGTCTTGCTAGAGGCATATCACTTTCCCTCTATTTGCTTTGATGTTGACTTTGAACATTTTGAAGTTCTGTCCTCTATGTATACACAGGGGTTGGGAGGGATGGTCCCATTGCATTCCTGGAGTATTGCCTCTTTGTTTTCACTAATGTTGTGGGATTTTTCCGATACTAATATAAGCACCACCTTTCTTTTACATTTGAAGTCCTTCCCATTCTTTTATCTTTACTGTTTCAGTGTCTGCATTTTCCTATTTCTGTTCTAATGTCCTGTAGCTGGGCTTTATTTATTTAGGCTAGTTACTCTGTATGTGGAGTTTGGTGTCTACTCCCCTATTTATACTGTATATTCATCTGCTTTGAGTTCTTTTGTTATCTTTCTTCCCTTCTCCTGGATTGTTTTTATTGTTCTACTTTTGCTCTGTATTAGTTTGTTGGTTTATAGTCTTTTGCCTTTTAGTGGTATACGTGATACTTAAAACTAGCTTCTTATTATCCAGATTGATGTCTTTACTTGTTCTAATTCTCACACAGAACTGGGAATGTAGTTCAGTGGGTAGAGTACTTGCCTAACTTACACCAAGCCCTGGTTCAGTCCCAGCGCGGCATAAACTGGGCCTTGTATGTGTGGCACGTCTTTTATCCCAGCACCTGGCAGGTACAGGTAAGAGAGTTAGAAGCTGCATATATCAGCTGCATATTGAGTTCAAGGCTGACCTGGGATACCTGAGATGCTGTGCTGTCTCAAAAAAAAAAAAAAAAAAAAAAAACAAAAAAAAAAACCAATTATTGTCCAAAATTTACTTTTTCTACTACTTTTCCCTACATTTCTGTATTTCCACACGTCTTTTATCCCAGCACGTGGCAGGTACAGGTAAGAGAGTTAGAAGCTGCATATGTCAGCTGCATATTGAGTTCAAGGCTGACCTGGGATACCTGAGATGCTGTGCTGTCTCAAAAAAAAAAAAAAAAAAAAAAAAAAAAAACCAATTATTGTCCAAAATTTACTTTTTCTACTACATTTCTGTATTTCCATACGTTTGTTTGTTTGTTTGTTTGTTTGTTTTTTTTTCATCTGTCAGGGACACTTGTGGTTTTCTCTGAATTTAGGCCAGCTGTTGACACTGTCTCTTGTTTACTTGTAGGCTAGTATCTACTTCATGTTTACTCTTTAGAAATGTTTTCTCAGTTTGGTCAGCTTTCTCTTTTGAGTTTGGCAATTCGGTTCTTTTAACACTTGTGATGTTATGTCATTGTCTTCTGGGTTCTGTAGTTTTCGTGGACAAGACTTGCTTTTGTCCCCTTACGGGCACTGTAACTTGACCGCTGGAGCCATTTTCCAAACGTCCTTTGCCTTTCAATTGTTCTTCTGAGATGCACCCAGATGGACTTCAGCTTTGGACATGCTTGTTTAAAGTAAAGGCCTATCTTCCAAGCTCGTGATTTAAGCCTTACAATGTACCTGCTTGCTTTTCTCTTCCAGATATTTTTCAAAATTATGGTTGTTTTGTGGTTCTCAGTGGAAGATTATCTGGGGTGAGTGGGAATGGGAAATGCTAAGAAGAGCTTGTTCTTGATAGGATTTCCTTGAACTCAGATTATCCATGTTTAGTGTCCAACCCTTACTATTACATTCTTCAGAGCTTTAACTAGACTTTTCAGAAGGCAGAAAATGGCATGGAATCTCAAACTCGCCTTCCAAATATCAGGATACCCATGAGCCCAAGTGAGAAGGTTTTTGAGTAGGTGTGGAATTGTCATGTACAACAACAGATTGTTTGGTCAAATAATCCATGGCACTATTTCTACTTTTGTGCTAAAAATCCCTTGTAAGTGATCATTATGCTCCTTCCCCCAGAGTCAAAGAGTCCCCTTCCTAGAGATACTAGATGCTGACTAGCAGGTGGGTTTCGTTCCTAATTTTCTGTTCTTGCTTTTGTGTCATATGGTGTTTTCCTCTCGTAGATGTCACAACGTCACGTTTGGGACCATAGCTTCTGTGTGCAGTTGAGCCTCCTTATTTCATTAGTATACATGAGCACTTTACACAGCCAAAGGACAAGTGAACTTCTGATTATCTGATTGAGTATTCATACTCAAATAAGTCTAGAAAATAGAAAAACATTGGTTTTGGTCTTTAGGGTTTCTTCCTACTGAGTGTTGACCTCTAGGTTCAGAGTGTTGTTTTGGCAGCATTGGTGTTATCATAAAGATCTCATCACTGGACAAGATAGCTACACACACCTCTTTTATGTTAGCATAGTATGGTCTACATTAGAAATTTTTTTAAAGTCTTTTTTTTATTTTTGTGTGCTTTCTTTGATTCATTAAATTTTTCATATACTATATTTTGATCATACTTTTTTTCCTCCCTTCTAGATCCTCCCCGTCCAAATTTATGATCTCTCTCTCTCTCCCTCCTTCCCTCTCTCTCTCTCTCTCTCTCTCTCTCTCTCTCTCTCTCTCTCTCTCTCTCTCTCTCTCTCTCTCTCTCTCTCTCTCTCTCTCTCTCTCTCTCTCTCGAATTTTTGAAACAAAATCCTCTCCCTCTCTCTCAAGAGATTTTATTATTTATGTGTGTATATATGTTTGTGTACCACATGTGTGCCTGGTACATGCAAAGGCCAGAAAAGGCTTGGATGCTCTGGAACTGGAGTAACAGACATATATTAGCTACCATGTAGGTATGGGGAATTGAACTTGGATCTTCTGGAAGAGCAGCCAGTGTTCTTAACCACTAACCATCTCTCCATCCCCCAAATCTTTTTTTCTTTAATTTAATTTTTATTTTACATCCTGACTGCTGCCTCTTCTTCCTTATCTCTTCCCACTCCACTCCCCCCCCACCTCTCTTCTGCCCCTTCCTTCAATCCATCCCTTCTCTGAATCCATTCAGAAAGGGACAGGCCTCCCATGGGCATCAACAAAAGCATGACATATCAAAGCTGCCATAAGATCAAGCACCTTCCCCTGTATTCAGGCTGGACAAGGAAATACAGCATGAGGAATAGGTTCCCAAGAGCCAGCCAAAGCACCAGGAACAGCCCCTGCTCCTATTACCAGGAGTCCCACAAATAGGCCAAGCTACACAACTGTCACATGTACTCAGTCAGCCCCATGCAGGCTGTCTGGTTGTTGGTTCAGACTCTGTGAGTGCCCAAGAGCCAAGCTAGCCATTTCTGTGGGTTTTCCGGTGATGTCCCTGACCACTTGGCTCCTACAATCCCTCTTGCCTCTTCTTAGCAAGACTCCTTGAGCTAAGTTCAGTGTTTGGCCCTGGGTCTCTGAATCTGCCTCCATCAGACACTGGAAGGCTCTCCACTGACAACTGGGATAGTCATCAATCCAATCACAGGCATCCCCCAAATCTTGTTCTTTAACCCTCAACTCACTGTGGTCCATCTGCCTTAACCTCTCAAATGCTGGGATTACAAGCATGAATCAAGCTTGGCTTATATTAGATATTTTTGAGATTTAAAAGTCATATAAAATCTATTTAAATGACAAACAAAATAAATACTGTTCTCAGCATTCCAACCCAGATGCAGGGTCTTTGAAATCAAGCTCCCAAACACTCCTGCCTTGGGTCCATTAGATAAGCATCCACCATACTCCTGTGTTCACATCTCTGGCTCTTTCCCTCATATTACAGCTTCAAGTCTTCAGCTGCAGTTTCTTTGTTGGCATTGTTAACAGGCTGTTCATTTCATCCCATCAAGCTGTTTCACCAGGGTAAAAGTGACATTTGTGTTTTCATTATCTTTCAGGAGGGATTACAATGACCATGAGTAAGGAATGTCTCAGGGCAGATATCTCTAAAAGAGAATCAGATCCATGGATAATGAAGGAGGGACTCACCATAGGGGCTCACTGGGAATGTGCTAACCTGTTAGACTGGCAGTACCAGGACGGTCAGGAGGTCAGGTCGCAGCAAGTGGGCCTCATCCAGCAGGACACTCCATCAAAGCCTCACCGTGAGCAGAAGGTTGAGGTGTCTGAGAAGGGTTGCACAGTGAGCTCATTACCCATTCAAAGTCAGAGATCTCAAGCAAGCAAAAAAGCATTCGAATGCAGAGAGTGCGGAAAAGCCTTCTCTAAGAGTTTCACCTTTAAGAAACATCAGAAAACTCATACTGAAAAGCTCAACACAAGTCAGAAAATGCCCATTAAAGAAAAGCGCTATGGCTGTAGAGAATGTGGGAAAGCCTTTCACCAGAGTACACACCTTATCCATCACCAAAGAACTCACACTGGTGAGAAACCCTATGAATGTAAGGACTGTGGCAAGGCCTTCTCAGTGAGCTCGTCGCTTACCTACCACCAGAAAATCCACACTGGAGAAAAGCCTTTTGAATGCAACATTTGTGGAAAAGCCTTTATCCGGAACATACATCTTTCCCACCATCGTAGAATACATACTGGAGAGAAACCTTTCCAGTGTAGCATTTGTGACAAAGCTTTTGTTTGCAGAGCACACCTTACGAAACACCAGAACATTCACAGTGGCGAGAAACCCTATAAATGTAAGGAGTGTGGGAAAGCCTTCAATCAGAGTACAAGTTTTCTTCAGCACCAGAGGATACACACTGGAGAGAAGCCCTTTGAATGCAATGAATGTGGAAAGGCCTTCAGGGTGAACTCTTCCCTTACCGAACACCAGAGAATTCACACCGGGGAGAAGCCATATAGATGTAGCGAGTGTGGCAAAGCATTCAGGGATAATTCGTCCTTTGCGCGACATCGGAAAATTCACACCGGAGAGAAACCTTACAGATGTGGCTTGTGTGAGAAAGCTTTCAGGGACCAGTCTGCCCTAGCTCAGCATCAGAGAATTCACACCGGGGAGAAGCCTTACACGTGCAACATCTGTGAGAAAGCCTTCAGTGACCACTCAGCCCTCACCCAACATAAGAGGATTCATACAAGAGAAAAACCATACAAATGTAAAGTCTGCGGGAAGGCTTTTATACGAAGCACACACCTCACTCAGCATCAGAGGATTCACACGGGAGAGAAACCTTATAAATGTAACAAATGTGGGAAAGCTTTCAACCAGACTGCAAACCTCATTCAGCATCAGAGGCATCATGCTGGAGAAAAAATTATATGAATGCAGTTTGTATGGAAGTGCTGTGGGTATGATGACATTAATTATTGAATGTAAGAGAACACATGGAGAATCACAATGAAGACTTTTGTTACAATGGTCATATTTACTAGAAGCCAAGTGTCACAATGCCATGGGTTTTGAGAGCGCTAAGGGTGGTATTTCTCTTTAGTACTGCCTCAGTTGGATAATAGTTCTTTTTCTTATTGGCCTGAATAACCAAGTATTAGAACCAAAATAAAACTTCGTTAAAAGTATATTGTCAGTTTTTTGAATCCACAATTTGTTAAGATAATTATAAAATTATAAAAATTAATGTTGAGAAGCAAATGAACAAAAAAGTAAGAAATGGTCTATATGCATTTGATTCTAGATTTTCTTCTATAAGAAAGTTGACACCTTTAATAGAACCCTTTGTTTCCCCTCACCCACAACCCTGATGCCTAGTGTAAAGAAGTTGCAGTCAGTCACCTATGCACATGTCAAGAACCATTTAAATCATGCTTCTCGTGATTCTGCTTCTGTTTCAACCACCTTTTGTCAAATCTCCTGGGTCTACCTGCCTTGCTTCTTACCCGGGTTCTTCTGGGAAAGTTCATTTGAATCATGTGACCCTCTTCTGACTTAGCTCCAACTGTTATTACCTTGTTCCTTGTTGTCACTGCCATGGACCTCATTCATAATGCAAATCTGAATTGTAAAATTGGCAAAGTCCATGATACTACATTTCACACCTAAATCCCGCTTTCAGAACTCAAAGTCTTTCTAGAGGCAAAGAATCATCAAAAGTTTTGAACAAGACCTCAGCTAACTATGATACTGATAGTATCTAAATCAAGGCTTTCCCTTGATAGCCATTATCCTCTAGCTATTCCAAACCACAGTAGAGTTACACTGTCCACAGGAGTCAGAGGTGGGGCTTGATCAGTTTCAAGTGGGTTAGTCCCTACCATCCAGTTGTGGTTGGTATTCCTGGCCACTGCCATTTTGGTGACTTGCCATCTGCCCAAATGCAATCGACATAAGATGAGAGTTCTACAGCCAGTTTTCAGATGCTCTGACTCATTACCAGTTCCTGGTCATTCCCCTGTACCAACTGCATTAGAGTGTATCTGCCACTCCCATGTTATTGAACTGTGCATCCAGGTCCCTGTCCAGCTTTTGTCTGGGTTTCTGAAGGTATTAATTATGCATTCTATAAAAGCACTATATCTGTAATTTCTGCTTATATGTTTGAAAGTTCCTTTCTTTTCCTCTATTGGGACATCCTACCTCTTAAAGACTCTATTGTTCTGACAGTGGTGAACAATATATCGAGCAATTCCATGGGTCCTGAGATGCACAGTAGCAATCAACATTGACATTCTCTGGCCTGTGCAAGAAGACCCAGGCCCAAAAGGCTGTGACAGGCTAATCCTACAGGCAGGTCTTTCACCATCATTAATCCCTCAATATTTTTATTGTAGACATCACAGTCACAGCCATGCATCTTCCTATATGCAGGCCCTGCAGACACTCTTCCACACCACAAAGGACAATGGATCTGTACTACGGCAAGGTTGTACGTATTCCACAATGAAGATGGAGGAGCCAGTGATCTCCTTCCAGGAGAGAAGTTCCTGCTTTCTGGTTTGTGGGAGTGCCATTTAGGAAGCTGGGCAGTCTTGTCCACTAAAGTGGTACAGCTCTGTCCTCAGTTAAAAAGGGGATAATTCTATATTTTGTCAGACTCTAGATTGTTGCATAGACCTGGAAGCTTTAGGCAACTCAACACCTAAGTTCAGTTTTCAGCAAATAAAGCCCACCTGTGTGGGCAGGCCACTCATGCAAAGTGACTGAGAACACGTCCTCTATTATGCATGTAAAGGGGCATTTCAAGAGGCTACATGGCACTCCCAAGGGTGTGTCCCCACACATCCACCTGAAGTCTGACATGGCTGAGTCTACAGATTGTATTATCCTGCAGCACCATGCTCCCTGTTCCTGACCTCTGCTTCTAGCACTATCCATGACCTGCCTGGCCCTTACTCACACGAACCCTCCCTTTCCTTTATCTTGAGTCTCTGGGAGTTTGCAAGTTCCTTTTTGTTTTGTATTGGCTTGTTTTGAGACAAAAGTCTCTGTCCAATGTGATCTCAAATTTATGGTGATATTCCTGCCCCAGGCTCCCAAGTGTACAGCTTGAGAGTCACATTTCTAAGTTTGCTGTCACCTTTTTGTTAATAACAAAAGTGCCACCTCCAGATGGCACTTGTGTCAGGGTAACTGTCCCCTTTATCAATGACAGCCTAGGAGGCTGGCTGCAATCTCCCTTTCTCTGAGCTTTTCTTCCTCGGGTGTAGTTTGTAAATTGTGCTCATTCACTCATCCCCTTCTGGGGAGCAGAAAGGCAGTAAATAGCCTATTAAATATACCTGGACCAACTTGAGTGTCTTGTAGTGGTGCTTGGCTGGACAGTGGCATTATGATGTTCTATCAGATTGGCAGTGTGTTGTCCCGCCTTAACCAGGAGAGCCATTGCCTGGTTACTCTTCCATTCTTTTCTAATCTGGAGTAGCATGAACTATCTACATGGCTGATGGGACTGCCCCAACATCACCTTTGCCTCCTAGTGTTCATTTTCAGGAACTTTGAGGTGGTGGTGCAGGCCTTTAATCCCAGTGCTCCAGAGGTAGGAGGAAGAGGCAGACAGAGCTCTGAGTTTTGACAGCCAAGGGCTACATAGACCTTGTCTCAAAAAAAAAAAAAAAAAAAAAAAAAAAGTTTCTCCCACATGCTCTCTTCTAATCGCCCTGGGATGTTGAGAAGGGTTTTCCCCACCTCCTGCTACTCAGGTTAATTTCGAGGCAGTTGCTAGGAAAAGCAATTCCTTCCATCTCTAGATTCATAGTCTTAATGACTGATCATTTACTTACACTACTCATGCAGAAGGACCAGTGCTTGGGACCTTTGGGGGTTACAGTTTGCAAGCCATCCATGACACATCTCCAGCAGCTCTCTTCAAACATCCCATTCACCCCCTGGGCTCCACACAGCACAGAGATGGCTCCCAACACCTGATAACCTGTCTGTGTCTGTGGCAAAGGACATGCTGAACTTGCTTGCAATGTCAGTCTCCTCAGTCCCTCATCTGGACTATGGTGACCTAAAGAGACACCTCCCTTCAGAGCTTTCTTTCATCCAGCTGAACTGCTCAGAGGGAAGACACATCAGAAGTGCCATTGTCACTCTCTCAGGGGAGGTTTTAGGGGTGTTCAGCTAACATTTCCTCATGTTTGTGGACTCCCACAAACAGCCCCTGGAACTACCTGCCCTTTGGAGGGAAAACGCCCCTTCCAAATTACTCTAGTCTTCCTCTTTTGTCAGGGCTTCCTCAACTCCTGATTTTATTTCTGGGTTCCTGTACACTGTTTTCCTAAGACTGCCTGGCTCGGGCAATCTTCAGTTGCATGTCCCAAAATGTCGTCTTCTTCTGTATCCATTGACTGCTTTCAAAATGTCCTTCTGGTGGCTGGAGGTTAGCTCAGAAGTTACATGGACATGCTGCTCTTCCAGAGGTCTGGAGTTAGGTTCCAGCACCCATATCACATGGCTCACAACCCCCTGTGACTCCAGCTCCAGGTGATCTGATGCTCCCAAGGAGACCCTGGTGTTGTTAACTGTGAGAAATGAATTGTCTTGGCTAAGATCACCTATCGAGTAAGTGATAGAATGGACCTAATCTCAAGTCTCCTGCTTGGTGTGTGTGTGTGTGTGTGTGTGTGGCTTGCATGTTTATGTGTGTATCTTGCACTTGCCTGGTGCCTGTGGAAACCAGGAGAGGGAGCTGGATCCCCTGAATGAAGTTACTTCATTGCCAAAGGAACTAATGAGAACTATTGCCATTTCATGTCTGTCCACCTAGCACTCAAAGCAGCCCCCACCTCTAAATCCCAAGAGATGAAAACTATTTAGGGACATTTTCATATTTTGAAATAAAAACATTCAGAATAATTAAGTGTATTTCATTTTTACTGTTGATTTCCTTTGGTTCTTGAAATGGGGGGTGTCCTCATGTAGTTCAGGTTTGCCTTGAACCAACTGTACAGCTGAGGCTGGCTTTGAACTCCGTTTCTCCTTCCTCCAGCATGTGCCGCCATGCCAAACAGTTAAGGGTATTTCTGAAGGTCATTCATTTTATTAGATGGTGGAAGAAATTTATATGCAATTGAAGATTTTATATTTTAGAAGAAACTGCAAACATAACTAAAGAGGCAACAGGAAACTGAAGTTGAACTTTGGGGGAATGTTATACTTGTTAACTAGAATTCACTCAAAAAGGTGAGAAAGGGATATGTGTAATGGATTAGTGGGTTAAGGTCCCAAGAAGCAAGCATGGCATACATGTGACAAACTAGAAAATGTTTGAAAAATTCCTCACTGTTGGGAAAGTATAAGCATGTTATTAATATAAAAAACAAACTCTTACATGCAAGCCTCAGCAGGTTCCATGGGAAGAAAGGTTATGAAGAAGTGAGTGAAACTTGTCTCAAGGGGCAGCCTTTCTCTGATTGATCAGCTCATACTGGATTAAAAAAAACTAATCATAATAAATATGGACTAACCTCTGATTCAGAACTCCACGTTTACTGGATCCTATAATATATGCCAGGAGGAATAACTCAAGGGCAGGGGATATGATAAAACCTTCAGATATAGTGTGGCTCTTATTTCACAGGGAGAAAAAACATACTGGCAGAATCCCTTATAAGATTCACAAATGTGAAGAAAAAACCCTACAAAACTCTATTCGAGGGTTCGGTTTGATTGGCCAGATATCTGATAAACCAAAGCTATGAAGGAGACTATGGGGAGTTGCCAGTCCCCCAGTGAGCACAAAACAGAAGAACCAAGAGAAGGAATTTCAGATGAGAAATCTCTTGTCTAAGTCATAGCTTGGTTACACTGACAAATTCAGAAAGGAAAGAAACCTTGAAGATGGGCTGGGCAGTGGTGGCGCACACCTTTAATCCCAGCACTCGGAAACTCAGGAGGCAGAGGCAGGTGAATCTCTGTGAGTTCAAGGCCAGCCTGGTCTACTGAACAAATTCTAGAACAACCTCCAAAGCTACAGAGAAACCCTGTTTCAGAAAACCAAACCAAACCAAACAAAACAAAACAAAAAAAAAACCCAAAATAAAAACACTTGTGGATATATTAAATATGGTAAATTCCCAATAACAGAGCCTCTATCACTATACAAAATCAGTCATGACATGGAGAAAACTAACAATGAAATGTGTGTGAGAAAGTTGCAGGAGGAAGGTGGACCTCATTGCGTATGGAGGAGTTCCCACCAGAGAACAAGGATGACTGGACAGGAAGTGAGGGCTTTGGCGGGAGGCCGGGATTCTAGTCAGTTACCTCAGCTGGTGAGGATTCCATGAGGTACAGTCAGTGGAAAACACTAGAAATCATTCTAAGTCAAAGCCTGAGGGAAACCACATGGGTGTAAAATGAAAAAAGGTGGAGAAGCTTTCAACCAGAAGCCAAAACTCACTGCACATCAGAGAAACAAAACAGTAGCCACAGAAAAACCTTTATTCAGACCATGGCTCACTGGCCCTGGGAGAAATCAGTCACGTGGACAAGGCTTTCTCAAGAGGACACATTTCACGTTTCTGGGGACTCAAACAGGACGGGAGCCTTAGTAGGAGCCTGAGAAAGCATTCAGTGGCAAATATGCTCCACTTTGAACTGTGGGGAAAACCGGGAACACGTGAAATGAGGCAGGGGAATCTAGACAGCAGAAACAGTCTAAAGAGAAGCCTGTGGTGTTTTCAGAATGCTAAAGTATTGCACCTCAAGGTCAAAACTCACAGTGGAGCATCTGTCCATTGAAGTGCAGCTCACTTTCAAAAACTAATTCTGTACCTCGAATACTGGAGAATTCACCAAAGGTTAAAACAGCTAACAATACATAAAAAAAATAAAAACAAACAAACAACAACAAAAGAAACAGGGGAAACAAAATTCCCTAACTATACACCAGCTCTGTAAAAGAAAGATTAGCAAAAAGTGAAAGACTATGCATGGTATTCTAATAGCTTCCTCCATGCCCACCTTTCAGAGGTCCACTGCAAGAACATAGGTGGGAGAGATTTTTATAGCCATCTTGTAATTTAAAATTAAACCTAGCATAGCAACACATACCTTTGATCCTGGCACTCAGGAGGCAGAGGCAGGTGGATCTCTGTGATTTGGAGGCCAGACTGTTCTTATATAGTGAGATCAGGACAGCCAGAGCTACATAGTGAGGCCTTGTCTCAAGAAAAAAATTAACCCTTACCACAGAAACAAGACTATTCCTGGACCCCAGGATCAAAGTCCGTCTATCCTTCATTCTCTCACACACCAATGTATTGACAATTCTTCAGGTTGGAGCAAGTCATGGGAACATACACAGCAAAGGAACGCTGCCAAACTTTGTGGATGAGCCTATAGAAAAGACCAAAAGGGAAACGACTCCCAGAAGCCTGCCCTCCCTGTTCACCCCTCTCTATGTTGCAGGCCCGCCCCGCCTCACACGGGTCTGCCCGCTGTGCCCGGAAAACGGTATCTCCCTGAATGCAGATCCCCAGGTTTCCTCTTGTGGCGTTGTGTCCCCTCAGCTCCAACCCTGATTTCATGTTGTGGTTATCACATTCTGAATGCCTGGCCAGCCCCAAATTTATGTTGTTGGATTGTAGCATATATGTTTTCTGCCAGCCCACCTGGTCCCATCGCCTCGCCGGCCCCAAATAACATGCAGAGACTCTGTATTTGCTACAAGCTGTTGGCCACTATTTTGTTTATTGGCTAGCTCTGTCTTAATAATTAACCCATTTCTATTATTCTAAGTATTTCCACGTGGCTCATCTTACCGGAGAGCGGTGGGCTGGCATCTTGCTTTCTCTATGCTCTACATGCTGACTCCTCCTAACTACTTCCTCTTTCCTCCTTGTCTCCTAGCCCTACCCATCTTGCTTTCCCATTGGTCCAACAGTGCTTTATTCATTAACCAGTATGAGAAACATATTTACAGAATAACATCTCCCATCATGGGATGAAGATAAATCTCACCCTGACCTGGCAAGCCCTGGCTTCACCATGGTCATTGAACTCCTGTTCAGACAGTATCAGTTTAGTCTGTCTTGAGAAAGAAACCTGGAAGTGAGTATTTCCTGTTGGGGTGGGAAGGGTGGAATGATGAGGTTGGCATGCCCAAGAAAGCAGAAGTCCAGCATGGCTCAGCGTCTAGCTCTCTCTGTGAAAGCAAGCACAGCCATGCTGGATGTGGTCTTCCCACATTCCCAGCCTCTGGCGGTCACCTTGGATCCTTTGCAGCTTCCACTGTGAAGCCAGGAGAAGCAAAGAAAGGGCAGGGAGCAACCTGTAGCACCCACACTCCCTCCTGCTATTTGGCATCCTCTGTGTTCTCACTCTTGGGCGGGGCCGCCACTGTGGAGGTCGTCTTGAGGCTGCGCTTCCGCTTCTGCACATTCTGCTCCGGATGGAACAGGATGACATAGGTTTTGGGCACGTAGAGCATGCCGAGGGACACCGACGCACTCAGGCTCAGGGACACAGTTAGTGTGGTCGTTTGGATGTAGATCTATGCATGGAGGAAGGACGGAGACTGGACTTAGCCATGTTTTCTCTCAACCGTGACACCTATAGTATAGACTGGATGGAGGTGAGTTACTTCAGTCAGGTGAACGGGAATGGGAACAAAGGACAGGTTAGCAGGAGGAAGGCCGGGAACAGTGTGGATCTGGTGTAGGCAGGAAGATGGGTGGAGTGGCACACACTGAGTGGGCTATTAAGGAGGAGAGTCGACTTGAGAGGAGGCTCAGTGGTAAAGGCACTTGCCATCAAGCCTGCAAACCCGAGTTGAATAGAACTAACTCCCAAAAGCTGTCCTGCAATCTACACAATTTGTATTATGATACATGTGTGTGCTCCTGCACACACAACACCATACACACACACACACACACACACACACACACACACAGAGAGAGAGAGAGAGAGAGAGAGAGAGAGAGAGAGAGAGACATGAATGTTTAAAAATTTCTTTAAAAAAGGAAGAGGGGCTGGAGAGATGGCTAAGAACACTTGCTGCTCTTGTGCAGTATGGATTCAGTCCAACACTAAGCAACTCAAAACCATTCATAACCCATAGGGGACCCTATCCCCTTTTCTGGCCTCCAATGGCACCTGCATGCAAAATATATACATACAAACAAGAGGGCATATGCAAATAAGGATAACTTTTCAAATTATAAGAGAGAGAAGAGGGTTTTGGGGAAAAGGACACCACTCCTGAAGAGCCAGAATGTATTAATGAGTAAATGAATGAACATGTTTTCAAATATAGAAATGAGGGGATAGACAAAGCTTTCAAAAAGGGATTGATAACAAAGAACAATGGCACAGGTGAAGAAACAAATGTTCTCCAGGCATGAATATGTGACTAGAGGAAGAGTCATGCAACTGGCCAGTGGATTAATGAGGTTAGCGGCATAAATGATAGGAAGAAATGAAATGAAAAGTAAAAGGAAGAGGAGTGGAAGGTAGGACGTTAGGCAGAGCGTTAGAAGAGTGGGTGAATGAGTGGAGGGAGAGAAGGATGAACAGGCACGGGGCTAGTGTGAAGAGAGACAAATGAGCACAGCTAACCCACAGTCATTCAAATGAGGCATCAGAAAGGGTGGTCCAGCTCCTGGGCAACCAGCCCTTCAATACAGGGTAGGCGGTGGGTGGGCAGAAAATGTTTGCTGGGGGACCCGGTTACCTTCTCAGCTGACTGGGCGGTGCCGAAGAAGATGGGAACAAAAGCCAGCCAGATAATACAGGTGGTGTACATGGTAAATCCAATGGGCTTGGCCTCATTGAAGGTCTCGGGCACACCTCGGGCCTTGATGGCATACACTGTACAGGTGACCATGAGCAGGAGACTGTAGCCCAGGCAACCGATGAGGGACAGGTCAGACATGTCACACTTGAGCACACCCCTGGCCTGCTCAGGGTCCACTGTCCTCTGCTCCTCATAGTCAATCACGCTGTGTGGAGGCTGGGCCCCCAGCCACGCTATCACTCCCACTACCTGTAGGAACCAACACAGTGTCAGGGACATATTGTCTTCTAGTGATGAGTCCATTCCAGCCCCTCACCTAGGTCTTCGGCAGGTCAGATTCTCTGTGATGTTCTTAGTCTATTGAGTTGCGTGTTCAGTCTTGAAAGACTCATTATGAAGAGGGATCACCTAGGGGGTGTGTTCCTACTCTGATGGGGTGTATGGAAAGGACAGTTGTGCTTGAGGCACATGTGGACCACATCAGGGCTTGGCAGCTACCCAGGACCACCCCACACTGGACTTTAACTGCAATGCCATGCACCCAGGCACCTTCAATGTTCTAGAACCTCCTCCTAAATTTCTCCATATGCAGGCTGGAAACCCACATAGTCTGTTATGAGGACATGATGCCATCTCAGAGGAACAGCTAATGCAGGTGCTACCAATGAGAACCAGTCCCCAAAACCATGTTCTGTCCTCACACCCATGCTACTCCATAGGTGTGACAGTACCAGCTTGCACACAACTAGCAACATGGCAAAGCTGGTTTCCAGGGGCTCCTCTTTTCTCTCCAAAGCTAGAGAACTATGAACAGAAGGCCTTAAGATTATGGGTAAATATGCAGTGAAGCAAAATGTGGCTTCATCATAGGCCAGAGGCTAATGCCCAATGCTTCCTAGAGACAATAGACAGGCCCCAAGCCAAAGGAAACTGAGGAATGGGAATCAAGATGTCTTCATAAGAGTGAGATCCAGAAGGGGATGACCCACGTGTTAGTTCAAGCTGTTCACTACTTAAGAGTGCCAGATGAAAGGGTAGGTGGAGCTGAGATCTAGCAAGCTATCCAGTGCCACACCCTCTGAGAAAGGGGTCTCAACTGAAGAGTTGCCTCCATCAAATTTGCCTGGCTGCATGTCTGTGGGGGACAGTATCTTGATTGCTGATAGATGTAGGAGGGCCCAGCCCACTGTGAAGGGTACCACCCCTAGGCAGGTGGGCCTGGACTATTAACATGAGCTTGGAAGTCAGTTAGCAGCATTCCTCCGTGGTTCCTGCCTCAACTTCACTCAGGACTGTGGACTATGATCTAGAAGTATCAGATTAAAAAACAAAACAAAAAAAAACCTCTTTCCTCACTAGGTTACTTTTAGACATGGTGTTTCTCACAGCAACAAAAGAGAAACTAGGGCAGTACCCTTATAGTAATCTGTCCACTCAGAAGGAACATCCTTCTCTTGTGGCAGCAACTCCAGGAACTAGGGCCAAATTAAATAAACCCACCCCATCCAGGCTGGCAGCATTGGAAGCTTCTTTTAGGGTAGGGGAAATGTCACTCAAAAAAAACTAGAGTCTGAGACTGATGGCACACAGGATGACCAGCAGCCACAGCATACTCATACTGATGGCACAACTCACGTGGCTGATACAGAATCAGCACCCCATACTGTGACAAGCTTTTACAAAGTAAGAGAAAATTAGCAATGGCTAGAAACCGACAATGCAGAGAGAAGACTGCAAGAGCCCATTACACAAGTTTGTGAAGGCTAATTGAAGGAGTGATGAATGAGGCTGGGTATGATGGCCATGTCTTTAATCCCAGCACTTAGGTAGGAGGCAAAAGCTGGTAGATCTCTGTGGCTTCCAGGCCAGCCTAGTCTACATACTGAGTTCCAGGCCTGCATAGAGAGACCCTGTCTTAAAGAAAGAAAGAAAAGAAATATCACTCCATATATTGGAGAAACATCCAGAAAAGCTGAAGGTGTGGGAAATCCAGATTCATGAGGCAGGACAGATGAGTTTGAGGGGGTTGGGGAACACTGAATGTCTTGTAAGCATCTCCATCCAAAGGGTGAGGGGAGTCTTGGAGCACCTTCTCAGGATGCTTGGGGCATGGTATCAGAAGAAAGATCCAGCATCTTCTAAGCATAGCGAATCCATTGCATGAACCAAGTGAACACAGGGCATACAAATCCAGGAAGGAGGAAGGACTCATCTGCCCAGGAGAGTGTATCTTTTCAACATGGGGCAGGCTATGTCAGCACCCAGAGAGCATGGCTGTGTATATACGGTCACACCAGCCACCACAACCCCTCCTCAAGCCATTGGCCTTAGTTCCCACTCCTTAGAAGACATCCAGTCTGGGGAGTTCTGTCCCATACTGTAATTACTGCACCTAAGGAGAAACCCCTGGGAACTTGGAACCCCAAACATTTAATGTTCATTCCATCATGAGATGCTGGCCATAGCAGAATGAATGCTGCAATCCACTATGGCTTCTAGGACACATTCTTGTCCTATTTTTACATGTGAGTCAAGCTGTGGGAGAGCTCTTTTAACTTCAGCATGTAACAGCATGGCTAAACAGTCAGATGCTCAGTTTTCTCTATGAATTTATCAGTGAAAATTGCTGTTGTGCCCATTCCTGAAGAAAAACAGGGTGCCGTGTTCTGTTGGTTGCTTGGGCAGAGTCTCACTATGTCATTCAGGCTGGCCTCAAACTCACAGAGATCCTGTGCTTCTGCCTCCAGAGTGCTGGGATTAAAGGTATGTGCCACCATACTTTTGATTTTTAAACTCAGGAACCCAAATGGAAAAAGTTGATTCTATAAAGCCCCCTTCTCTAAAGACTTTTTATTTAAAGACAGGGTCTCACAATGCAGACCAGGCTGACCAAGAACTCTATGTATAGCATAGAGAGGTCTGTCTCCCAAGTGCTTCATTTAAAGATGTGTGCTACTACACCTATTAAAAATTGCTATGTACATGAGGATGGCTTTGAACTTCTGATCCTCCTACTTCCTCCTCTAGTCCTGAGTACTAGGATGCTGTGCTGGGGAATAAAACCCAGGGCTTTTGCATGCTAAGAAAGCCCTCTACCAATTGAACTGCACTCGTCTCGTATTCTCTGAGTTCTAAGGCGGAGAAACGTATGTACCCCTCATGCACTCACTGAGGAATCTGGGGACCTACCTGTAGGGAGGTGAGGCAGAAGGTGATGACTAGCTGTGATGTGGGACTGATGAAGGGTGGCGGTGTGACAGAGCGTTTCCCTTGCTCAAAGATTCGGTAGATGCGGTTGGTCTTGGTGAGCAGGGCTGAGTAGCTGAGGGTAGTGCCCAAGCCAAGCAAGAGTCTTCGGGCAGCGCAGACAGCTGCACAGGGCTCAGCCACCATGAGGAAGGTGATGGTGTAGATCAGGAAGATGCCAGTGAGAAGCACATAGCTAAGCTCACGACCAGAGGCGCGGACTATGGGAGTGTCATTGTGACGCATGAAAGTGGCTATAATGGTGGTGGTGGCCATGATGCCCAGAACAGCCAGGAGAAGGGGCAGAGCGGCCCATGGAGAGGACCAGGTCAGGCGCACCACAGGTGTGGGGCGGCAGCCAGTGTGGTTGTGTGTGGGCCTCATGTGCCCTGGACAGGCCTCACATGTGAACTCATCCACCTGGAAGCGGTACCCATCACAAGCTTCACAGTGCCAACAGCAGGGGACACCCTTCACCATTTTTTTCCGTTCGCCAGGCCCACAGGGGAGGCTGCATTGAGAAGGGGGCATCTCATGGGGGTCGCCTGACCACTGCAGGGCTTCTATCTGGAACAGAGAGGACACAGGTTGCTGACCTTGGCCAGGAATTAAGAGCCCTTTACCTCCACCTGAAGCTTAGTCCCTGTCACTTACATCCAGTCTAAGGGCCTCTGCCCACTGGCCCACAGCCTGGTACCCGCCACTGCTGGCACTGCCATTGGTTGCCTGGTATTGGAAGATGTCATATCGCCCAGGGGCATCTCCGTTCTCATTGAACATCACTGGGGTTCCTGCGCTGCCTGCAAGGAGAGGCCAGTCATGTCCAGTTGCCTTTCCAGCCCCAAAAGCCATCTTTCTGGAAAGCCTCAAGGACCCGACAGGATACAGAAAGGGCTTGACAGGCTCCTGGCAGGACGCTCATCATCACTCATTAGCTTCAGACCAGGAGGTTGCTGCCTCACAGCCGCGAGGAGGACGTGGGACAAAGCATGCCCCTCAGAGCTGGAGATGACTTCATGGCTAAGAGCTCTTAGCCATGAGCACCCGAGTTCAGATCTTAGCACCCACTCCTGGTGCTCAGGGGTAGAGGCAGGAGGATTGCTAGGTCTTGCTAGCCCCCAGAAAAGCTCTAGTTTTAGTGAGAGACCCTGCCTCAAAGGAATAAAGTGGGGAGTGTTAGGGTAGAATCCCTGATGTTCCTCCATAGGCAAGTGCCCAAGTGTATACACATATATACACAACTCTTACAAAACCAAAGCAGCAGGTATCCCGAGTATCTGGTGGAGAATGTACAATTTCATGCAGAATAATATTTGAATGTTATTCTATGTAAGTTCTGATGGTGTAGGGGACATGTCAGACTCATGCCTTGTGTCCCAGCAGCTCAGAGCCTGACTGGAGCTACATTTGGAAGCCTGTGACTCAGAGTGGGCTGTGCATCTACAATATGGTGCTTCCTGGGTTCTGTACGGGTCCCCATGCCCACCACAGAGCCTGGGTCTTCTAAGCTGTGACCTGTGGGGCTTGGCAGATGGGTCAAACAGCAGTTTCCCAACATTGAATTTTTGGAATTGACTCTGCAGGTGATGCCCCCAGAGGGCTAAAAAAGCAGAGGCCTACACTTGGACCAAACCTCCGGGCGTCAGTCCTGGTATCTTCTCTTCCTTTCTGCCTTTTTCCACTCTGAGTTGCCCCAGCTGCTGCAGATCAACCCACGGAAGCTGGCTTCCCCACACTGTGGGCCCAGGCACCCACTCACCATTGAAGCGGACGGCTCGGATGTAGTTCAGCAGTGTACGGCCATCAGTCGGCTCCATGGCTGGGCATAGACCTGTGTGCCCTGGGCAGAGTGCTTGGTGCATGCTGTGAAGCGCGTGGGCGATGGCGTACACGGCATCTATCACGAACTGCACCTTCCCCTCCTGCTCATAGGTGGAATCTTGGCCGATGCGTTCCTCACCTGTCCTAGGAGGGCCAGAGGAAGTGTGCCTGGCCCCTAGAACTTCCGTCTTCCCCCATCTTCCTCTCCATCCCGGGTAGTGCTCACCTGTACATTTTCGGGTGGAATCATCTGACTGGCCACCTGAGCTGGTTAGTTTGCAATTAAAATTCTCTTCCCAGAACTCGGCAAACCAGATGTTTCTGCGGTTGTTCTCCAGGGAACGAGTCATGAAGTACTGGTCAAATCCTAAGAGGTAGGAGGAAGGCGACCTTCTGAGCCAGATGTGCTTTTCTCACGTCCCTTTGTCACTGGCCCACTTTCTTTCCAAGAGTGGCCCTGTGACCAAGTTCTGGATTCTAAAGGTAGAGAGCAAGCATGTGGATGGGGGGAGTTCCCCAGAGCAAGCTGACCAGCAGGACTAGTCATATTGGCGATCTCTGAGTAGGACTGAGAGACCCTGCCTCCATGAATAAGGTGGAAACATAATTGAGGATGATTCCTGACATCAGCCTCAGGCTTTTAAATGCACACACATCATACATGTGCATCATGTACCCACCCACACACATACATGTGTATCATGTACCCACCCACACTCATAAACATGGGAAAAAAAATGGGTGAAGATACATGGGAGCTCCAGGGTTGAATTTGCATTCCTAAAGAATTTATAACTGCCCTTTCTGTCCCCAGTAGGGTGTTGCTATGGCTACTTAATAAACAGGACTTCACTATCCATCTTGTGACTATGAGGCCAGAAGCACAAAAGAAGCAAAGCTTTAGAAAAGCAAGGCAAGCAGACTCCAGGCTTTGCGAACACCACTGACTTGCTGCTTACACCTGACACCACCCACTTCCAGACCTCTTCTGATGAAATGCCTTGATGCTAAAACTCTGCTCAGCCCACTTTTCCCACTTGACATCTCTTTAGCCTTTCATCTAACAGAAAGGGTGCAAGGGTGAACACCCCACAAAAGATGAGACCTGAGGGAGACAGAGATCCTCTACTGGGTCATGTCATCAAGGCTGTATTTTCAGTTCAGTATCCAGAGAAATGGTCAAGCCCCTCACAAAGTAAACCCTCACAGGCAGGAAGGAAGCTGAAGGGAGACAAACAAGCTAGGCCTTGCTTCATCACTGTGATCATCAGGATAGTATATTCCACATCCTTGGTTTCTCTCTCCCCAACCTTTCTATCTATATTACCTTTGGTAAAATCCAAACCACATGCATGGAATTTTAAAACAGCAGTAAAACACTAGGGGTGCTTTGCCCTACACGCTGAGCTGAGCGCCCTTTCCTTCGTATGCCTCATTCAAACACTGCTTGCTGTGATATAACCAGAGTATCTGGGACTCCTAGAAGAGAGTGGTACCTGTTACACAAACGTGGAGATGAGCATCCCAAAGAGGAAACGAGTGGGGTGAGGGACTTACCATCAATGGAAGCCCTTTTGGGTAAGATAGTGATGGCCCCCACAGCCACCTCCTCTAGGTTCAAGATGGGGGAGATCTTGGATCCCCAGCTGTCTGATCCAACCCAAAGGAAGTGGCCAGTCAGGTTGGCCTGACGTGCTGCCTCCAAGACCCTCCTGGTAGGAACAGAGCTAGATGTGAGTCACAACCTAGAATCTTTATCTAATTTGTCTTGGCCACCTCCCATCCTATATTCCTTCATCCTTTTCCACATCGATCATCAGGGCTCTACCCCGTGTGTGTGTGTGTGTGTGTGTGTGTGTGTGTGTGTGTGTGTGTTTGATTATATAGCATGTACATGCGTACGTGTGTGGTGGCCAGAAGTCAACTTTAGGTGTCATTTCTCAGATCCCATATCTGTCTGTTCATCTAGTTATTTGAGACAAGATCTCATTAGTAGCTTAGAGCTCTCTGATTTAGGTAGGCTGGCTGGCTAAGCAGTCCAGAGATCCTCCTACCTCTACCTCCTCAGCCTGGGATTACAAGCAGCCTGCCACTGGGGATTAAGCTCAGGTCTTCACGTCTGTGTAGAAGGCACTTAGCTGACTGAGCCATCTTCCTGGTCCTCTGTCCACTCCAATCCACTCCACACTGGCCCTTGGCCGATGCTATGGTTTGGATTTGGTTTGAGTGATTCTATCTGGTGGAAGCTTGGACCTCAGTGTAAACACTGGGAGGTGATGTAGCCCTTAAGAAGTGGGGCCCATAAAGCCAACCCTGACACTGAATACTTTCAATCCCAGCACTCGGGAGGCCAGCCTGGTGTACATAGTAAGTTCAGAGATATATAGTGGGACCCTGTCAAAAAAAAAATGGAGGGCTAGTCCAAGGTTATTGGATCACTGAGACATTGCTCCTACGCTCTGGAGGGGTGAGGACATTTTGTGAAAATAAGTAACAATAAAAGAGTGAGCCCAAGCTGGGCATTGGTGGCACAAACCTTTAATCCCAGCACTTGGGGGACAAAGGCAGGTGGATCTCTGTGAGTTTGAGGCCAGCCTGGTCTACAGAGAAAGTTCCAGGACTGGCTCCAAAACAACACAGAGAAACCCTGTCCTGAAAAACCAAAAAAAAAAAAAAAAAAAAAAAAAAAATAGTGAGCCCAGCCCCTCTTTCTGACATTCTGTCCCACCATGCACTCTCTCCTTCTACTCCCTCCCTCCCTCCTCCCACAATGACAGCTGTCAAAATGCATTGCAAGCTGGAGCCTCAGCAGAGCTGGTATCATGCTACCTCCAAAATTGTATGTTAAAAATGTCTTCTCTTGGCTATTTTGTTATAGTAAGAACAATGGATTGGCGCAGAGAGCTGCTTTGGGGAACTCAGAAGCCATTCCATCCACAAATGCCTCCACCAGTGTCAATGCCCAACTTCCTGGGCTGGAAAAGAGCCTTAGCTGGCTTTGGACAATTTAGGTCAGGGTTTACTGGGAGTGTGTCCCTCATGATACGTTTTCTGCTCTTGGGTCTGCCCACCAGTTCCCTCTCCCACAGTGAACAATAAAAATAGCCACATTTCCCTGTGGCATCTCTAGCCAGTCAGGCCTGACTCACACCCTGAACATGAAGACTCCAGATAGCATCAGAAAGAGCTTGCAGAGAGGAAGAGAGTGGGAAAGGACAAGCTCTCACGAGAAGAGCCTCAAAGAGCATAGCGACTGAGTGTGCCCCCAGTCCCACCTGATGTCGTCCTCGTTGGCAAAAATGATGATGCCCCGAGCGTTAGGCGTTTCCATGAGTCTCCGGATCACTTTGTGGAATTCTCCTGGCTTTGGCTCCCTCGGAATCTTTATTGATTGGGCAATACAGACACCTCCTGGATGTCGGGGATACCAAAGTGAATTCTTGTCTCCCCTACCCTCACACATGCCCACCTGGCTGCCACTTCTGTGACTGTAGAGCCTAAATAAGGAGTTTGGAGGGTGGAGATCTTGCCTGGACCCTACCTAAGCATGACCTGAGTCTCTTAAAGCAGTGATCCTCAAAATGTGGGTCTCAACCCTTCCAGGGTTCTCCCAAGGCCATCAGAAAACACAGGTATTAGCATTACAATAATCGTAGCAAAATTACAGTTATGAAGTAGAAATGAAAGTAGAAATGGTTGGGGTCACCCACAACATGAGGAGCTGTATTAAAGGTTTGCAGCATTAGAAAAGTTGAGAACCACTGCTTTAAAGGAACCTCACCCACCTGGAGTACCATTCTGGCTTGCCACAGGGACCACCCCACCCTCACCCCACCCCAGACTGTGTCTCATGCAGTGGTTCCTGGTTCTCCTCTTCATTAACTGTTTGTTGCCTGGGACCTCCATCCCAACTCCCTACTCACCAGCCTCCCGGGAGATCTGCACAAAGGCCTCAACCCCACTCTCGCCATAGTTGCCTTCAGAAGCCAGTGTAGACACGTAGTTCCATCCCAATGCCCGCACAATGTCCACCATGGCCTGAGCCTGGTAGGAGTCAGGGGGTACCACCCGGGAGAAGAAGTCATAGCGTGTAGAATCACTGAGCTCTGGGGCTGTAGAGGCATAGCTGATCTGGGGTATCTGAAGCAGGAAGGACAGACAACTTGGCTGTGGCTGGAGGCTCCATAGACCATGGTGGCAATGGGGATTCAGGACAAAATAGGCCACAGACAAGTTGGGAATAATTCTGGGGGAACAGTAGGGTCCTGGGACTCAGATGAGGCATGGAAGGTCTCGGGGAGGGGGTAGTTTGAGGCCAATTGGAGGGGCCACACACACACAAACTAGAAGTATGGGGCTAGTGGGCTGTCTGTGAACCTATCTGATGACCAGACTGTTAGAAGGGCTTAGCGAGGTCACCAGTGACGCTTGCACAGGCTGGGAGCCAAACGAGGATACTGGAGCTTAGGAAAAGTGTGCCCTGGTCTGGGGAAAGGGTGTTCTGTTGGCCCTGTTTCCCAGAGGAAGAAGCAGTCTTGTTCAGTGGCAGCCCCCTGCTAGGGTCAGAGCTAACCAGAGCTGGAGAGGAGGGGAGTGGAGGGCTGGACAATCTAGTGGAAAGGCTTGTTTGAAACTAGGTTTCATCTATAACCATTAGAGAGATTAGTAGCAGGGATTATGGGCTGAACCGTGTGTTACAGGAAAGTGGACCCGGGTGGGGAAAGATGGAGCACAGAACTGAGAAAACAAGAAAAGGAGACTGAAAGGCTTGGGAGGGAAGCAGATATGAGCCTGAGGGAGATAAAGAGGGACCAGCAGACAGCCCAGGGTCTGGCAAGGAGTGTTGTGAGAGGGGCTGGGGCTATTCTGGGGCTATTTGAAGGAGGGTGTGGCGCCTGTACAGGAAAGGGGAGTGGAAAAGAAAGAAGGAAAGAAGGAAGGTGGGAGGAAGGGAAGAAGGAGGGGTGAGGCTTAACTGGAGAGGGTGGGGAGACAGGAGGCAATAAGAAAGCAAAAATCAGAGAAAAAAGAACCATGAAAAGCCTACTCACTGCAATAGAATTGAAGCCCTCTTTGGGTGCAATAAACCCCACCCAGGATCCCCAGGGTGACTACTGTAGAAAACCCCCAAGGTCTAATGCCAGAGCCACCCCCTCTCCTGGGTCCTATGGCCCCCAACCGCTGCACCTCAGACTGCAAAGAACACAGTGCCCCCTAACGACGAAGACACAGAGCCTTGCTGATAAGCAGTAGAGCAAGGGGAAGGAACTCATTCTTTAAGACACCCCCCACCCCTCCACCCCGCACCAGAAGGGGTTAAAGGCAAGCATTTTGAAACGGAATTTAAATGGTGATCAAAAGATTTTTTTAAAAAGAAGAAGAGCAGTGGCACATTACCCCTCAGAACTCTCTCTTTACCCACTAGGGTAGCTCAGGGCCACTTCCAAGAGTTCTGAAGAAGGGCCTAGGGTGGGCTCGGGGGCCGGAGCACCTTGCAAGGTTGTGCAGGGTGTCAGTAGAACCTGAATGAGTGAGCAAGTGGGGACTGAGGTCCAATTTGCCCTTAGTCACAGACTGCTGGGGGAAGAGACACCTTCACTGAAAGATGCCAGTTTAGGCCAGCCAGGCGGCTGAGTTAACAGACAAGCCAAGCTGGGAAAGTTGAACTGTCCCAGTGGATCAATGCTTTTTAATCTGGATGAGCTGGAGCGCTCAAAATAGACTTCTTCAGAATGAAGTTAAGGCGTCAGCCACCTGGGAGCACGAGTGGCAGACGCGGGCTCTCACCGCAAACAGGCGCAGGACGTTGGCGACCATGATGGACACGGAGCTAGCCGAGGCGCCCACCACGGCCACCACGCGCTCTGGGGGTGCGGCGCGAAGCGGGGGGACGCCCCCGGGGCAGAGCACGCTGGCCTCGTCGCCGTCGCTGCGGCCTCGGATGAGCGCTTGCACGAAGCTCAGCGCCTGTTCCAGCGCGTAGGTGTCCCGGGAGCAGGTGTCGAGCAGCCGCGCGCCCAGACGCACGCCAGGCAGCAGCTCTGGGTCGGCATTGACGCGGTCCAGCGCATAGAGCATCGCCTCCAGCCGGTGCACGCCCTGCTCCTTCTTTAGAGCCCCGCACGCACGCCCTGCAGCTCCCCGCGCGTGCACCGGGAATAGACCGCCCAGCGTCAGGCCGCCCGCCAGGCGCACGGAGCCCGCACCGCGCGACACGCCTGCCTGCGACAGCCACCAGGACAGCGACAGCAGCAGCACCCGGAGCCGTGCCATTTGCTCGCGGGATGCGGGAACGGAAAACACCGGGACGTCCTGAGAGCCGGCCGGCTCAATTGCCACCCTGCACTCGTTGCTACCTCGGGAATCTGGCCAAACACCGGGTGCGCAGGAAAAGTTGGTAACTCGGTGACTCGAGCTCAGGCAACTCTGCCAGCTCTTCCAAACCTTCACAGGGCTGCTTTCAGCCTCCCTGAAATTGTTGCCTCCCGACGGTAGACCACTTCCGCCCTGTCCCCTCTCCCCACAGTTTCGGGCACCTCTTCCTCTGGACCCACCCCAGGGCATTCCAGGCTCCCTCCCCAGTGGTGCTCACCGTGCCAACCTCTGGACAGTGGGACTAGTCTGCGACTGCTGTAAAACCAGGGCTCCAGCCGAGAGGATTTAAGGGTTCTGGGGAGGGGTGAGAGTGAGAGCAGAGATCCCCTCCAGAGCTTGCCAGTGGAGGAAGGGCTCTCTTTCCCCTTTCCCTCTCTGGCTCTCCTGGGCCTATTTCTCTCCTAGACTGTCTTTAGATTGTGTCTGAACCAGATTGGTTATCTGAGTTTCAGGGTACAAATCTGGATTCTGGCAACACCAATAGTCTTGGCCACTCGTCCTCAATATGCCAATTAAAAAGACAGATAATAGTGAAAATCAGAGAAAAGAGATTTACATAATGTGTCTGGCCACAATGAGAAGAGGAACAAAGAGACGCAGTGACATCCCCTCTTGCCCAGTTGATCTTCAGAGACTTGAGTTTAAAAAGAAAGCGACACGAACTGCTAAGTGGTTCTGGTCACTGGGCTCTAGTCTCTCCTGCAAGGTGGTCCGACAAATTGTGAAACTGCCTGGGAGGCAAGCTACACCATGCTTCAGTCTTTGGCTTTTCCTAGCATGAGACTCCTGGGGAATTTTAGTTCTTCAGGGTCTGGTAGCAGAAGGAAGAGCACACAGGTGTCTCTAGATCACCCTCTCCTGACAAGAGCTTGCAGACACCCTGACACTGTCCTTTCTCTGTCTGTCTGTGTTCTTGATTTCTCTGCCTAGCTAGCTGTTGTTCTCCAAGCATCTCTTATGTTACTGTCTCCCCGCCAACCCTTATATCCTAGGAGTCTCCTTGTGTCTTCCTCTTTTTGTCTTTCTTTCTTCTTCTCTGTTCTGACCACTGAATCTTTTCCCTTTTAAACTAATATGCTGCTGGATTATGTTAGCAACTAGATTTGCATTCAGAGTGGTGTAAAACCCACTGGTGTTGGAGGGGGGAAGGGCAGGGCTGGTTGACCCTCTGGTTCCCATCTGGGTCTTGGGAGCCCTAAGCTCTTCCCCAGGTCATTCCTAAAAGCTGCCCAGCTCTCTGGAGCTGACTAGCACTGTGAAGCTGCTTGTCTCTTCTCATGGTTGGACCATAGTGAGGGAGTTTGGTTCAAAGATACTTCCCCATCATTGCCAACAGAGCACAGGATTGAGTTCTCTGAAGCTGGATAGCAAAGGCATCTTGGAGACAGATGCTGAGATGCTGAGCCCCAGCCTCTGGGGATTAGTAGGCTCATCGAAGTGGGGCCTGAGCCAGCTTTCGGTCCATTAGGGTGGATTAGAGTGGCAGCAGAGTCTGGGCACGGCTGGTGGAGAAAGCAAGCAGCAGAAAGATGCCACTGTTCTCTGAATTCTCTGACCACATCAAGTGTTTCACTCTCTTCTGTGGTAGAAGCCAGCTTGGTGGGGCTAATCAGAGTGGATGACACTGCAAATGATTATCCAAGCAGTGTGTGTGTGTGTGTGTGTGTGTGTGTGTGTGTGTGTGCACATATCAACTACTCCACACAGTTAACAACCAGGTGGTTTTTCTTATAGAATGGACTATATGCATTTGAGGGTTCAGTGAATGGGTGGTGTCAAAGCTTCTGATTTCTGGACTAGGAGTGCTGTAATTGTTCACTTTCTCACTTTTAGGGATCATGTAGGCAAGAGAATTGGGGCATCCATCACTGTCTCTAGCACGAGGATGTTGAAAGCATGGCACCTGCCTCTAAGGATGCCCATCTAAGCCTCAATGTCCTGCTGATTATGTCTCTCATTGCTATGACAAAATAACTGACAAAAACTAGTGATGCAAGAAAAGGGTTATTCTGTCTCACAGTTTGAGGGAATACAGTCCCATCATGGCAGGAAGGTGTGCCGGAAGGAGTGTGTGGTGGCTGCTCACATTGCGTCCACAGTCAGGAAGAAAAGAGAGATGAATTCTGGTGCTTCCAAATAGCTTATTTCTTTTCAAGTTGTATTCAGTAATAATGCTATACATATTCAGTGTGCATCTTCCTTCATCAGCTTAACTGGAAAGCCCCTCACAGTTACACTCAGAAATGTTGTCGCCCAGGTGATTCCAAGTCTAACCACCACTATGCCCCTCATCCCACTGCTGATTTGTCTGCTTGTCCCTCCACTAGGCTCCTCTGCCAATCCCAAGGTAGAACTCTCTGTGGCAGCAGGGTGTGTTGTTTAGAACAATCTGTCACCAGCACTCATTGTCACCTCATCTCTGCAAGCTTCTTTACTCCAGCTTTGCACTATCAAAAATGCTCTTCAGGACAATTGCCACATGAATCCCCTGCGCAGACTGGACTTGTCAGCTGTGAGCGCCACTCAGTGCTGCCACCCTAGGGTAGCCTGGTGGCAACCAGGGAAAATAGCTCACCAAGAATGAAGCATCATATAAATGGAGTTTTTAAATGTAGTGCACACACAATACTAGTCAACCACAAGTACTAGTCAACTACAGAGTACTAGATAACCACAAAGAAGAATGAAATGTCATTTGCACAAAAAACCAGAGGACATCACATGAATCGAAATAAGCCAAGTGGAGATGCACATTGCATGATACTCTCATATATGGAAAACAGCCTGGAAGTGGAAAAGAGCCTGTAGGATTGGAGATGAATGGGCAGGGTAGATTAATATATGCAGCACATGTGTACAAAAATGTCACAGGTTCCCTTTACTAATATTTGTTAACAATTTTAAGATTTTGTTACCTCAAACATTTAACTTTTTGGGTGATCAAAACATTTTAAATTCATTGCCTTAGCAAACTATGAATTTTTGGTACTTAGTACACAACTACTTTCACTATCCTGTGCAATTGATCAAAGGTGTGTGTGTGTGTGTGTGCATGTATGTGTGTGTGTGTGAGAGAGAGAGAGAGATGACTATTCCTCTTATTTTACCAAGTCTGTGCCATCACTTCATTTCCACCATCCATTTCCCCAAGGGAGAAAATGTACTATATAATAAAAGTCTAATGTTTTTTGTTTGTTTTTCGAGGCAGAGTTTCTCTGTGTAGCTTTGGAGCCTGCCCTGAAACTAGCTCTGTAGACCAGACTGGCCTCAAACTCACAGAGATCCCGAGTGCTGGGATTAAAGGTGTGTGCCACCGCACCACCCAGCTAATAAAAGTCTAATGTGTTGATGAGAAAAATACAGGCTGGAGCTACATTTAAAGAGAGACTGCATAAAGTAACATGTCCAGCCCCCAACTTCATCTTTTAGTTATACCTGGCAAAGCAGTGACTTCCCAGTTGGACTCCAGCAGGGAACGATGTCTGGTGGGGACAACCCAATCATGGGCCACAGGACCTCTGGCAGGTTCAAGAAAACTGCTTGGATTCACTGAAGAAAAGAGTTTTACAAACCATGGATGAAACGCTGAAGGTCTGCCCAATGATGTCTTGATATTCTTGATGGGTAACTTGTGCCTTAGATGCTGGGCTGCCTTACAAAATGGCAGAGACAGGTGGGTCAACAACAGAAATTTGTTTTCCCACAGTCCTGGAGGCTGGAAATCTGATGGCATGGAGGCCAGGTCCTGTGAGAGCTGTCCCACGCTTGTAGATGATGGCCTTCTTGTGGCCCATTGTTGTGCACATGAACAGCCATCTCTCACATCCTCTTCTCATAGGCCAACAACTCTTATCAGATGGGAGCTGTAGTTACTGAGTCTTGATGTTCAACTTGAGCTGATGGACAGATACTTAGACCATCAGTGAAGTGCACAGCTGGTGTGCCTGTGAAAATGCTTCCAGAAGGACTGCCATGTGTGACAGCAGCTAAGTCCAAAGACACTGCTTTGAATGTGGCCAACAGAGAACCAACAGAGAAAGCCGACCTGCCCGCATGAGCTTCACTCTTCTCAGCAACTGTGTCTATGGTCACTCCAGCCATGGACATCAGGTTCAGCACTTGGCATCTTCAGTTTTCCCATGGTGACTTTCCTGTGCACATGAAGTTAAAGTTCAGGATTTCCATTTGCTTTTTCCCAATGGTGCTGAGCATCTTTCATGTGTATTTGCCTATTTATATATCTTCTTTAAAGAGATGACTATTCAAACTTGTTGACCCTTTTTAAGTGTGGGTATCTATCTTCTGGTTGAATCATAAGTCTTGGACTTATTAGACACATGACTTACAAAGATTTTTGTTCCAGTCTGTTGGTTTTCTGTTTACTTTCTTCAAAATGCACAAAGTTTTAATTTTCTGATGTTTGATCTGCATTTCTCTTTTATGTTTGTATTTGGGTATCACATCTAAGATCTCACAAGAAATTCTAAGGTTCTGAAGATTTGTACCTGTCCTGGTTATTTTTTTTTATTTTTTATTTTTGTCAATTTGATACAAGTTCCCAGTCCTCTGGTAAGAGGGGAACTCAATTGAGAAAATGTCCCCACCAGATTGGCCTGCGAGACATTTTCTTGGTTAATGGCTGCTATGGAAGGGCCCAGTCTACTATGGGAGATATCACCCCTGGGCAAGTGGTCCTAGGGTCTACAAGAAAGCAGGTTGAGCTACCCACAAGAATCAAGCCAGTAAGTACGTTCCTCTGTGGCCCCTGCATCAGTTCCTGATCGAATTCCTGCTCTGACTTCCTTCATTGATGGAATGCGACCTGAGAGTTTAAAGCTGAAGCCAACCCTTTCCTCCTCAAGTTCCTTTTGGTCACAGTGTCTTATCACAGCAATAGAAACCCTAACTAAGATACTACCTATGTTTTATTTTTAGTGTTTATTAGCTCTAGCATTTAGATCTTTGATCCATGTTGAGGGAAGTTTTGAGTATAGTAAGAGGTTGGCCCAACTTCAACCGTTTGCATGTGGATATCCAGTTGCATACACAGGAAGCTCCCATGGTGGCAGAAACCTGACTGAAGAGTATGGTAAAACAATGTTCATGTCTGGCAACTAGAAAGAACAACAACTGGAGGCCATGTGAAAACAAATATCAAAATAACAACAATATTAAGAAATAAGAACAGGCATTCTTGTTGAAAATTCATGTATAAAACTCTAGAAGAAAAATAATTACAAAAATGAGAAGGATCAAACTAAAACAAACCACCAAGCCATAAACAGATCTGGAAGCTGGGCAAGATACTTATTTAAAAAAATAATAATAATCTAGCAGGCTGGGGTACACTCAGTGGTAGAGTGCCTGTCTAACATGCACAAGGCCTTGGGTTCCATCTCAACATTTTTCAGAGAACAGGCAGACATGGTGAGCTAAGGGGGAGAAGAGATAAAGGGACACCAAACACAGCTTTCCTTTCTCAGATTGTATTGCTGTCTAACTGTGTCACCTCACTGCATGGAGGTGCTCTCACTGAGAATAGAAAATATTTGTGTGAAGCCTTCAATGCAACACCAAACTAACCCATAATACTCAAGTGTGTTACCAAGGAATTTCCCTGTTCACAACATGTCACACATTTGGAAAAGATGACAATATACATCATGAAATTAATACATAGGTAGAACAAAAAACGAAATAATGTTCAGGCCAAACTAAGAAGTAGAGAGAGACAAGAAAGACCCAGTCCAACATTTGCAAACTATTAGAGACAAACCTGTGACAGCCGGTCTTGTTTGAACTAGAGATGTGCTTCATCGGATTAACGATTTAGGAAATGTATTTCTGTAATTCACTACATTAACAGATTAAAGGCAAAAACATAATTATCTAAATGGATGCAGAAGAAGCATTTGGTACTATCTACTATTCATTCATGATTTAAAACTCTAGCCATCTGGGGATCTTCTTTAGCTCGACAAAAACTATCTACTAAAAGCCTACAGAAAGTCCCACACCCAGTGTGGAGTCAAAATAATCCTTATGCTAAAGTGGTATGTTTTTAGTATGTATGTTGAATGTTTTGTCTGTTGGTAGGCTTGTGGGTTGGTGGGATTGGTGTTTGTTTGGATCTGGGTAGCTTTTTTTCCTTCTGGCATACTTTGACAAGACTAGAAGGAAGACTTTTACAGCATTTGGTGCCTTTCAAACCTTTGTGGTCTTCTAATGATGAAATTCTTTCACTTTGGTTCAGCAGAAGTCCTTCATGTTGATTCCTGGGGGACTATAATACAACTTTTTCTTCTGGTGTTCTTCCAGGCTCTGTTCTTGTCTTATGGGCCCCCTGTTGTGGACTTCTTAAGGGGCTCTTTGTGTTAACTGCTATCTAGGGTACATAATTTGTGTCTAATTGCAGTTGAATTGTCATTCTTCAGAATCTTTACAGTGGACAAAGACATGGTCAAAATTTTCTAAAAAGAGCTAAAAATTTCAAATACTCAAATAATGAATAAATTTTATTTCTACTTTTTTGCTTTCCCTGAAAATCTGGGATGCCAGTGGCAGTAATAGCTAATATGGCAGCTTATTTGCTTGAAGTATGAGCCGGCAATGAAAAATTGTGTATATTGTTTCTTTTGTAGGCTACAAAAACACATTTTCAATAAGAATGAAAACGGATAGTCCTCTCTCCATCTAAAACCAAGCAACCAGCGCCTCATTCTTCTACATTTTTAATGCACACTCACTTTGCCCTTTTTGGAAGTATTACCACTGTAATTATGAATGAAACGTGCATAAAAGCCTGGGAGGTGGTGGCAACTGGAAGATTGATATTTACCCTTTAGACGCTTGTCTCCCTCTGCAGCACAGGACAGGGTGTCGCAGTGCCTTCTGGGAAATGTAGTCAATAATGGAAATCAGATTGCTTGCGCGCACGCGCAGTTGAGCCTAGTATGGTTCCCTGGCTGGGCTTATAGGGTCTTGCAGACAGAACGGGCGCGGCTGGGAGCCCGCCGGTTAGGGTTGCGAGGCCGGCGAAGAGTGCGCAGAGCCCTCGGCGGCAGGTGCAGGCCCTTGGTCCTGACTCCCGGTCGCTCCGGACCCGCGGCCCGAATAGCGATCAAGGAAGCCACCGGCTTCAGGTTTGCGAGTCAGGGTGGCCTTGAGCACAGTCCCTGCCCGTTTACCATTCCGGAGCAGAAACTTTGTTTATTCATTCCTATCAGTCTTCGGTGTTGGAAATGGCTTAAAGTGAACCCCACAGCCCGTATTCTTTTTTGGTGAAGTTTTGTTCATTTGCTCTAAGGTTTTACTATTGGAAAGGAGTGGAAGGATGCTGGGCATGGAACCCAGGACTTGTTACTATTATGCGCTCTTTTAAATTTAAATTCAATTTCATCTAGTGATGCTGTTCCTCGAGCGTGTGTGTGTGTGTGTGTGTGTGTGTGTGTGTGTGTGTGTGTGTGTGTGTGTGTGTGTGGTGTTCTTGTTAATTTAAGAGACTCTGGTAATTCTTTAGACCAGAGGCAAACACCCACGAGGTTGAAAGGACTAATTTCTAGCTTGTGGATTCTGAAAATTGCATGCCATCTGCAGTCACTTCTTTCACTTGCAGATGTGTGGAATATTTATGCCTTCTCTTAGCTCCATGAGATTTGCACGCCATGGCACCTTTTATCTTGCTAGTGAACTCAATAGCTGTGACTGTTTGGTTCATAATGTCTAGTGAAAAGGCCACAGGCCCAATGACAAGGTGTGCTTGTTGGCTACTTCTGTCGTGGGTGGCCATCACAAGGTGTGCTTTTTGCTTGCTTCTGGCTTTGGTGGTCATGCCCAGGTTCTATCTAGCTTGGGGAGACTGGGCCATGCAGATGCCCAGCAGGTGGTTTCTAACCTGGTCTGGCCCAGTGAGGACTGGAAAGCAACCAGAATGAGCGAACCTCACAGCCTCTTCCTCTGCCTCAGGTGTCTTCTCAGGAGGAGCAACAGGGCAGAAAAATGGCCAAGAGGTTGCTGCCAGCCCAGGTTCAGGTGAGTAAAGATCACTTCCTTTTTGAGCTACCTTCAGGCCGTGGAAGAGGTCTATTTATTTCGCTCTTTCTTGAGCTTCTCTGGGCTTTGGAACCCAAGGAGGAACAGAAGCTATGAAAGGTGAGGCCATAACTACTGAAGGGAGGCTCCTCCTGTCTCCATGAATCAGTTATATTGCCATTGGCCAGGAGTTAACTGCCTTCCCTCACTCACACTTTTTGAGCAGACATCAGGCTTTCAGGCTTTTTTATGGTCCCCTGGTTCTTGTATTTCCTTAGAAAAGATGTCAATAAGACACACAGAGCTTGGGCCAGCAAGATTTTCTTAGAGCAGGAACTTACTTGCATAGGCAGAGTCTGGCAGGTGGAATCAGCCTGTAAGGGTGTCAGCTACAGTTTGTAATGTTTTTTTTCCACCTCACACTTTTGACTGGTGGAAAGCTCCCAGTGTATGTTAACCCGCTTGAGGCTTTGTGGCCCCACTGCAGGACTGGTCTCATACTCACTTGTCTCATCAATGGTCATCAGCTCCGATACCCTTTTGCCATAAAGCTGAGGCTAAACAATAGAGCTCTTGTTCCCACACCAGCCCCTACCTTCATACCCATATTTAACTTCTGCCTAGTGACTGGAAGTGATTCTGGGCTGCATCCAAAGGAACAGAAGGAAAAGCTTAAATGCAGAAACAGCACAGAAACTGACAGGTTCAAGCTTTGTTTGTTTAAACTTGTCCCCATGCAGAGTTCCTCATGATGCAAACCATGCTCTTTTGGTGCTCGATTGGCTGAGCTTGTTTTATTTTGTAAGGAACCCAGGGAGTTTTTGCCTTCTTAGTCTAAAGGCTATGATATTAGCATCTGCCATGATTCTACTCAAAGAAAGGCCTAGGTACCACTTCCTTGGGGAAACTTTTCTGGGTTGAGTCTGGCAAGTGACTTAGCCATTAAGAAGATTCACAAACTCTCTGGGAAGATGGCTCAATTAGTAATCTGCTTGTCACACAAATCCGACAACCTAAGTTCGATGCAATGCATAGAATTCAAGCCAAAAAGCCAGGAATGATGATATGTTATTTGTCATCCCAGCCCTGGAGAGGCAGGTGGATCCCTAGGGCTCACTGGCTATCTGGTAGTGAGTCAGCAAGGTCTAGGCCAGTGAGAGACTCTGTCTCAAAAACAAGATGGAAAACATACTGAGGAGCTTGACTCTTGACTCCCCAGGTTGACTTGGGTGCATATTCAGACACCACACACACACACACACACACACACACACACGAAAAGGACAGAGATTCTGAAAGTAAAGGAGTGCAGGCAGGGATATTGCTCATAGTTAGAGCACTTGCCTAGCATGCTCAAGACTCTAGGTTTGAATCTCAGTACTGCAAAGAAACAGAAGTCGGGGGCTGTCTCTTCCTTCATGTCCAGAGAGGAAAGTCAAGCCACTCATAATTTACTTTTGGCCCTTCAGAGCAGGAAAGATGCTAAGCTTTGTGACCAGCTTGGGGTTGTAGAGATGTGCCTTTGGCTTGGTAAAGAAAAAGTGAGCTCCTAGCATTCCCACTGCAGAGATGCCTCAGATGTTGTACAAGGATGCTCAGCCTGTGATTTTTAGAGCATCAGAAAACATGGAAACCATCATACCATCTCCTTTTCCATGACTAATACATTTCTTGGTCTCAAACTCTGTTCTGTCTTCCTGATTTTGTTTTGGGGTGTCAGGTGTTCTCTTGTAGGGTGCTGTGTTTGAACTTTCTTAGGGTGCAGTGACTCACTGTAGGAATGTCATGAATGCATGCTGGTTAATGAAGCTGTTGTTCAGAAATACTTGCTTGGTCTGTGATGAGCAGGAATGGTTTTGCTGTTCTAGGAGCCTGTGACATTCAGGGATGTGGCTGTGTCCTTCAGCCAGGATGAGTGGTTGCATCTGGACTCTGCACAGAGAAGCCTGTACCGGGAGGTGATGCTGGAGAACTACAGCAACCTGGCCTCACTGGGTAAGGAGTTTATTGGGGTGCATATTCTGCCATGGAAATGCATGATCCCTGCCCTCTACCTGGGAGGATGTGTGAAGGGTTTGTCTAGGTTTGGCCTGTGGATGGGCTCAGTTCATGGCTGCTTTCCCCCTTGGCTATTCTGAGAAATCCAAATATGGCTGAGTTAATAAAGAGTACCTTCTCTTGTGTTTTTTCTTTCTCCCCAAATCCCGCTCTGTTGCTATGGGTCCCCTAAGCCATCCTACCAAGAGAAATCCTGAGCCAGAGCCCTGACTCATACACATTCTGAGGCTGTCTCTGGACATTCTTTAGGATCCCAGTTTTAGGTTGCTTTATAAACAAGTTTCTCCTCCTGTGCACTGTACCCCAACCTCAGGGTCTGCTTGGCCTGGACCTCTATGCCAGTATGGCCACTCATGTTTTCTTGTTCATGAACAGGGATTCTGTTTTCCAAGCCAAAGGTCATCTCTCAATTAGAGCAAGCAGAAGACCTACAGATGGTGGAAAGTGGAATGCTTCGAGGTGTATATCTAGGTAAGTGGCAGAGGGATTGGGGCTTGAACTTGGCATTTCTTACATGTCTGCACAACAAGGGGATTATGCTCAGAAGACATTGGCAAGGGACCTCCTTTGATGTCCCAGCACATGGAGATTGCTGGGAAGGACATGGCTCCCCTCTTTATTTCTGGTCACCTCTGGTCCATCAGGTTCAGAGGGAGAGGTGAATTCTCCAAGCAAAGGTTGCACTTTGTCAAACGCCTCTTGTCATTTGAGAGCATGAGCTACAGTGTGATGTGCACTAAATGTCTATCAGCCTTGTTTCCTCTACCCTTCTCTCCCTTCACATTTACTTCACTAATAACCTGTTTCGCTTTGGTGGTTTGAGCATGACATTCATGGCTGCAGTGCATCCCTTGTTCTGCTTTTCACTTAAATGCATCAGTAGTAACTTAAGAGTGTCCAAAATGCATTGGTGTCACATAAAGGCAAATAAGCCAGAGCTCTTCTCCTTGGAATAGTTTTACCAAGAACAAGCCCAAATTTAAATTCTCTACTTATTTTTCTCTCTATCATCCATCTCTCCTGTCTGTAATTTGTCTACTGTATGAATCTAAATCTGCCTACCTGAATGCTATCTTATGAATCTGTTCCCAACAAAGGGCTTTTGCTTTGGTTTGTCTGTAACTCAATACCCATGGTTAAGGAAAACAACAGAAGAATATGAACATGTGCAAATACATGAGAGAAATAGGTGTGCCACTGTGGTGAGGGTTGCAGATATTCATCAGGTTGTTTGTCACCGTGACAGTTCATAAGCCATGTATAGCAGATCCTAGTCCCTGGTATGTTGGCTGAGTTGTTTGACTCTGATTGCCACATCACAGTGCCTACTTTCTGGTTTTTTTGGATTTTTGTCTTTGTTTCTGGCACCAGAGGATGATTCTCTTGGATCCTGCTACTTACCCAGAATTCATTTCTCTCTGGCATTCTGAGTCTGTTTCATCTTGGGTTCTCATTCATTGAACTGTCTTCAGATTTTTTCTTTGTGTTGATGAGGATATTTTCCATGAATAACCTTTTCAGAGTTTATGTGTACAATACTCGTGTGTGTGTTAAGTTCTTTCTTCTCTCCTTTGGAAATAGGCTTTGGGGTAGAGTTCTGGCTTTAGATGTCTTGTTCCAGCTCAGTAGTCCACATCTGACTCCACACTACTGTTTTTGAGCAATGAGTGTTGATAACAAGTCCCAGCCTGATTTCTGTTTCTCCTGTTTTCTGTACAGGTGACCTGTTTTATAATCAAGAGCATGAAAGCTCCTTTGTAAAAATATATTCATTTCTTTTGAATCTATAGTTTCATTTATTATAGTGTTTCCTAAGTATCCTGGATTTTTACACTGATTTATTTATATTGTATAGGATAGGGGTTGGGGAATAAGCCATTGCTTGAGTGTGGAGCTCAGAGAACGGCCTTCAGGAATCAGCGCTTTCCTTCTTGCTGCGCCTGCGCGGCCAGAGTACCCAGCTTGGCGGGATTGAACACTTTAACAGACCACCAGGAGAAGTGAAGAGGAAGCTGCTTTATTACAGAGAGTAATGGGTTTCTATACCCAAGCCAGGGGATGAGCTAAGCATAGGAGGAAATCATGCATCACCTACAACTGGGGTCAAGGCACGGGCACTGCACACCAGAAAGTTATGAGAACAACCTTGTTTGATCAACCTTGAGAGCACAGGAGTTCTACAACTGGGTGGGGAGGAAGAGCACTGTAAGGGACAAGTACTTAATTTCCCAACACTTCTGCCATTTGAGTCCCAGGGACTGAACTCCAGTTGTCAAGCTTGGCAAGTATGCATCTTTACCCATCCTGCCATTTTGGGCTCTAGATTTTATCTTCAACTTCATCTTATCACCCAGCTTAAAGTATTGCTGTAGTTCCCCCTACTGCACATTGCCTTGGTTTTGTTTGTTTTTACTCAGTTTTTATAAGGCCCTAGTTACTTCTTTGGCACTTTGGTTACTTGACTATTGAATAGAAGCCTGTGGGAGTTGGCCTTGCCTTGCTATTGCCTGTAATCCCCAAAACCTTGGCCTTTGCATTGTCTATTGAGAGAACACTCACTACAGTATTAGCAATGTGACAAGGGCCAGAGTGGCACTGCTGAGACTGAAACTTTCACAGAGCTCCTGGGGGCAGAGCCTCCTCCTCCTCCCTTCTTCCTCCCCCTCCTCCTCTTCCTCTCTATAATTTTCTCTTGGAATTTACCTAGTATACTGGCACTGATCTGGGTAATGAAACTGACTGTAACACAAATTCTGTTTAGAAACACCTGATGACCAGGCTTTGTTGCTGAATCAAGACTGGCACCCCACCCTACTAGGAGAGCTGCCATCTGATGAACACAGCCCCCCACACACACACACTTCTTCAGACTCTTCCTTTCAGGCATGTCTACCTTTCTATTTCTTTTCCTTTGCCCTTGTTCCTAACCTTTCCTAAGATTCTGAGTTTGGATTTGTTAGCTGTGCTCATGAATTTCATTATCATTTTCCTTTATTTCTAGTGTAAAAGTCATTTACATTTTGCTTCATTTAGGGTGGAAGAGCTTGTTTGAACCCATAGTTTCCAAAGAAGAAAATAAGGAAGTCTTGAAAAATCACAGAGCTGATGATTTTTTTGACTTCATATTGGGAAAAACATACATAAACGAGGAACAGTTAGAGGAGCAACAAGGCAGAAAGAACAAACTTTTCAGTAAAATGCTGCTTTCCATTAGAAAAGACTGTATGCAAGAGAAGGGCCTTACAGGCATTGAACTCATGAGAAATCCTGCCATAAAGTCTCCATTTGCTAGAAAACCTGGAGTTGTCTCCAGAGGAAGAAAGCCCTGCTCACAGCAGTGCTCAGTTCTATTTAAGCCACTGGGAGTCAACACAATGCGTAAGTGTTACAGCTGTAACAGCTGTGGGAAAGTCTTTCTCCACAGTTCTTCTCTGAGCAAACACCAGAGGATCCACACTGGAGAGAAGCTCTACAAATGTAAGGAATGCCGGAAGGCTTTCAGCCAAAGCTCGTCCCTAACACAGCACCTGAGAGTTCACACTGGAGAAAAACCTTATATATGTAGTGAGTGTGGGAAGGCTTTCAGCTTCACTACCTCCCTCATTGGGCATCAGAGGATGCACACTGGAGAGAGACCCTATCAATGTAAGGAATGTGGCAAAACCTTCAAAGGCAGCTCATCCCTCAATAATCACCAACGGATCCACACCGGAGAAAAGCCTTATAAGTGCAATGAGTGCGGGAGAGCCTTTAGTCAGTGCTCATCTCTTATCCAGCATCATAGAATTCATACTGGGGAGAAACCGTATGAATGTAGCCAGTGTGGGAAAGCCTTCACATCAATATCACGACTAAGCAGACACCACCGTATCCATACTGGAGAGAAGCCCTTCCATTGTAATATGTGCGGCAAAGTGTTCAGTTACCACTCAGCCTTGATTATACATCAGAGAATCCACACTGGAGAGAAACCATATGCGTGCAAGGAATGTGGGAAAGCCTTCAGCCAAAGCTCAGCCCTTATCCAACATCAAAGAATCCACACTGGGGAAAAGCCATACAGGTGTGATAAATGTGGAAAGGCCTTTTCCTGGATCTCACGACTTAATATCCATCACCGAATCCACACGGGTGAGAAACCTTATCATTGTAAGGAATGTGGGAAAGCTTTCAGTTCTCACTCAGCAGTCAATAATCACCGAAAAATTCATACTGGTGAGAAACCTTATAAATGCAGTGACTGTGAAAAGGCCTTCAACCAAAGCTCGGCCCTTATTCAACACCAGAGAATTCATACTGGAGAGAAACCGTTTAACTGTAAAGTATGTGGGAAAGCCTTCAGACAGAGTTCATCACTTATGACACATATGAGAATTCATACCGGAGAAAAGCCTTATAAATGCAAAGCATGTGGGAAAGCCTTCAGTCAGAGTTCATCTCTTGCCAACCACCAGAAGACTCATAACTGAGAAAAACCATACAAGCAGAATGCACGTGCACGTGGGAAACCTGCCAGAAGACGACATTCATTTCATATCAACTATAACAGAATTCATCCTGAAGAGAAAGTGATGAGTGATAGTTGGGGGTGAGCATCAAGTTAGACTTCAGCAAACATCGGGCATTTGTGATGCAGTATAAACTTGAAAGTGTTTGAAAAACATATATAATTTTTTTCACGTATTATTAAGTTTTATTGTTTTATAGAGTTGACTCTAAGATTGAAGGATTAATATTTTCTTTCTAGTAATTCAGACTTAACAGCCACCAGGTTTTGTAATGTCACAGGGGACTTGCAGATTTAGGGAAAAACCGAGCCATGAATCACCAAATTTCAGATGAGCCTAGAATATATGTTGGACAATGTCTTTCAGTATTTAATAAATTTTTTCTTATTTCAGAAGAATGAGAAAAGAAATCTGCATCGGTAACTTGTAGCTACCTCATGGTCACTAAAGTTTGTTTTTTAATACTCTGGAAACAAGTTCTTGTTTATTGTTAAAACCTTTGGTTCATTTTTCCTTTCTCTAAGTCACTGACCAGAGAATAAAGGTGCTTTGTGAGCTATGCAGGCATATTGTCCTTTGCACTGTCTCCCCCTCATTTACCACCTCTGGTTCAGACCTAAAGGCACTTTAAGTCACAAAATGCATGGTGTCCCCACTTGTTTTTCTCAGAAAGTAATTATCTTGGCTGTGTTAAATTGTGAAGTAAAAGCTCTTCTGACAAATGCGTTTGAAATGTAATTTACGTATACACACAGTTAGAAAGGAGAAATTATGTCACAGTGTAGCCACAAAGAACACAGCAGTCCCAGGCTGTGCCTGTTTCCCTGTGCTCCCTGTAGCAATTGTGCTCTACTTACCTAAACTCCTGAAGTCAGCTTCTTATACCTGTGAGAGGTTTTCAGAACCTCCTGATTCTTGTGAACCTCCTTTCTCCTGTTTCCATTCAAAGTAAATTCAAAGCATATAATACTTCCCCCCTCCCCTGCCCCATTCTGCCTCTTCTGCAAAGTTCCCTGTGTCTTGGAGTAATATAGATGTCTGGTTATTTTCTTCTGTTTATGGCTGAGCATCGACTGTATGCCACAGCAACAGTTCTTATTCTCAGTACCATGACCAATTGTGACAACACAGCAACTACCCCCTCACTGAGGAGGGGTGTTTCTCAGGTTAGGAGACATTACAATCTCATGGTTAAGAGACTGTTCTACTCTTGCAGAAGACCCAGGTTCTATTCCCAGCACAAATGCTGGGTGATTTATACCTTCCTGTAACTTCAACTCTGGGGGATCCAAGGCTTACAGTTTTCATGGGTATCTCTATTCACATGTATACACACACACACACACACACACACACACACACACACCTAAAAAAAAAAGTGTTCTCCTACAACCAGTGTTAACAGCAGTGGTAATCTATGTCCTTAATCAAAAATGTTTTGAATGTATGTAATACCTATTAAACAGCATAATAGCAGTAGCCTCTCCACTGGGGACTGTGTTTTGTCCTGGAAAATATGAGTTTTCTCCTATGGAGCAGGCTTTACATGAAAATGGCAAATACTGGCTGCACCCATATTAGTTGTATCAATGTTCTACCAATGAGCTTATCTTTCATGGCATCAGCACACTATGTCCATAGCTGAACAAGACTATGGCATCAACCCTCTCCCAGCAGCCTCCATAGTGCTTTCCAGTGCTATGAACGTGAGCTAGCATGGGGATGGGATCTTCCAGCCAGATCCAAGCCTGATTTCTCCATGTCCTTCAACTCAAGCATGTGATAACTTCAGCAACAGGGACTTCCACTTAGTTCTGGGATGCAAAGAGCTGTAGAGACAATAAAGTTTGTAGGTAATGAAGGCATAGGGGCCTCTATGGCCAATAATACTGAGAGAGGCAACAAATGCCTGGAATTGGGATTTTTCACTCAACAGTCTTTGGCTTCTTAGAGTATCTCACTTCAGCCATGCATGGGGCGGGGTGGTATTTAAACACACATCACTGCTGGTTTTATTGTTCTTCCAGGTGATTTTCCAAATCAGAAAGATACTTGAGAGAGTTAATACTGTGTGTGTGTGTGTGTGTCTGTGTGTGTGTGTGTGTGTGTGTGTGTGTGTGTGTGTGTGTTTAACTAGAGGATAAGTGTGGGCAGGCTCTCTGAAGGTCCATTACCACCTGTTCCAACCTGCTATGGACCACAGAATTATATAGTAAGGACACAGCTGACAAATCATGGAGCTAACCCACACAGACCATTTTCCAATGGAGGAGGCCCACATGCAGAGCAGTAGGAGTATTTGCTTGATATGAATAGTCACTGTCCTTACTGTAAGTTCCCTGTGAAGCGATGGCACTCTATGGTGGGATTCATACCCCAAACTCCAGCAGTGTATTAATAAATTATTGGGCACATTTTCCCCTATGTACTGGTATATTGGATGACTCCTTCCAGATATTATAAAATTATTTACAATTACATCTACAAGGTATTTAAAATAGTTCTCAATTTGGCATAAATAAAGATTACTAATTTATTATTAGTTATAGATACATGTTATTGATTATAGCTATTGATTATTATAAATATAGATTGTAGGTATAAATACTGATTAAATATCAGTATCAAAAAAGCATGTTAATTCTTCACTTGCTTGTCCATGGTACCCTTCCCCATGTCTGTTCATGGTTTTGCTCCTCTGGCCTTAGATCCTTATGTTGCCATGGTAAACGGCTCAGCTCCTTATCACTTCCCATAGGAATGTGCTTTTGACCAATGAGAGAAACTTCTTTACCACTTCAAGGCTCCTGAAGAAGAGTTTTTAGAATAGAAGAAGTAAGAAAAAGAAGCATAGTGAAGCTAGAAGCAGGACAGGGTTATTATAGTAGAAACACAACAATAAAGAGCACAGAAAATAAAAAGCATGTCCCTCAGACTTTGTGTGAGGTTACTATAGAAATCTTTTGCCCCTCCTTCGCTAGTGAGAAACATTTCAACTTTGGGACCTTGTGTAGGGGCTGGATCAAGTCTTTTAGCCTCTACACCAACCAAATGGCAATTGATCTTAGGATTCAGCAGCTAGCTGGATTTAAATAAATAAATAAAAGAGTAAGTATATGTATTTAATCAATTAATTTTATTATTATTATTATTTTAACCCTTTTGCTTCTGAAACCATCCTGGGCTGAATACCAAGGCCCTTTGTCACAAAACAAAACAAGCAAAAAACCTAGTACCTATGTGCATTGCTTTCTGTATATCATATACGTTAAAATGATTTAAATTATCATGATTAGTGGTATAGGCTACACAGATTCTCCCGGGGCTTTTTGTCTGTTTTTAGACATAAGTCTTCTCATGCAGCCTGGCTGTCCTACAACACCATGAGTAGTAAGTCAGGCTAGCCTGGTACTTATGGGAAGTGGGGGTGGGAGTGGGAGTGGGGGCCTCCACTCCTAGACACTAAATTCTGGTTTTGTCTTGTCACATCACTTCACCCGCCTAGCGAACAAGTCTGGGGACTGACTGAGAGAGCCTGGCCGGGTTTTCAGCGTTTTCTGGATGTGTAGTGCATTGCCCCGGCCCTATACTAACAATAACCTGAACACAGAGCTGACACCAACACATCTCCACTCAGATTTTGGAAATCGCTTGGCCCCGATGCCTACAGGGAAATGTAGTCAGAGGGGCCCCGAGGCATGCCGGGAATGGTAGTTCTCTGGGGCTTCTCCGGGTGGCGGGGCAGTTTGCGGCTCCTCTGGGGGGTTCCTGGCCAAGGTGATCCTGAGTGTTCCAGGAGGGTGCGTGTGGGGAAGACATCCTCGAGACCGCTCGTGCTGAGGGCGGCTGGAGCGAGCGCCCGCGTCGGTGAGTGGGACAGAGGGGACAGGCGGGGCGTAGCGGGCGGTGGGCTTCGTGGCGGGCCTGGCGCGGCCTGGCGTCTGCTTTGCGGCCTCTGGGTTGGGGACCCACTGGCAGGCTCGGCCCGCCACGGAGATCGCGGAGAGCGGCAGGGCCAAGACTGCGAGCCCGGCGCCTATGCATCTTCTGTTGCATCTTAGTGGTGATACAGGTCATAAAAGCAACAGCCGATACCTAGCAGTCTAGGCTAACTTGATGAATTAGCGCTTCTGATACTAAGTTACAGGCCCCATTGTGCAACACCGTGGAGATGAAGAAACCAAGGCACAGTGTGGCTCTGGCATTCGCTTAGTCTTGTCTGGAAACTAGGGCTGGAAGCAGAATTCCCATTACATCTGTGCGCCTTGCAGTGCGCCTTGCAGTGTCTCTACACTTTGGGCAGTCTGAACCCCTTGGCTATCCACTTCAGCCACGTCGACAGCACAGCCCCACCTCTGCTGCACAGAGGACTGGTTCCAGGAATTCCCAAACAACCAAAGCTCAAGCCCTTTAGGTAGACTGGCATTGCATTTGCAGAGAACTTGGGCACATCATCCATCCTTTTTGACTTCCAACCTTTTGATGTTGCCACAGTTTTTGTACTAGGGCTAACAGGCCTGTAGGTGGGTGTGGAGGGACAAATTAGAAGTGTGGTTAATATACAGAAGGGATGGAGTTCTGACAGATTGTATGGTCGGCAGTCTTATTATTTGGTTTGCGTTGTTTATAGGGGATAGCTTTCTTGGGATCTCATGACCACTATGAGTGGGTTTTAAAAATTAAACTATGTTTATATGTATATGTTTGTGTCTGTATATGTGTATGTGTCCATGAGTACAGAACCTGAGGAGGCCGGAAGAGCATGTTGGATCCCCTGGAACTGGGGTTGTGGGTGCTGATAATCAAACTCAAGTTTTCTGCAAGAGCAGGAAGTGCTCTTTACCACCGAGCCACTTCCCCAGACCTCCATTATGGGTGGTTTTATTGTCCTTGCTCTAAGCCTTCCCTTGGTACCAGAATTCCTTACTGCACCCTTTTCCCTTTCCAGGCATACTTTGTCAGCACTAGGCCGTCCTTTGGCAAGAAAACTAAGAAAGGAAATGGCTGTGGATTTGCTGGCTGTTCGAGGGACAGTAAGTGAAGCTTGTCTTTGCATAAATTGCTTTCTGGCTCAATGGTGTGGATCTGTTTCCATTCTTAGCGCCTGCTACTTTTCTTACTTGCAAAATTAGCACTTTACAGAGGCATGCAAAGGCTAGCTTGAAGCTGACCATCAAGGAAAAGACACAGAAGCCTCCCATCCTATGCTTATCAAAGGAGTAGACCTAGGGACAACGAATTCTTTCAGGTTCAGAGCAGATGCTATCCTGTAACCACAATCTCATAAAACCTCCCAGATGCCTCTTTTTTTTTTTTTTTTTTTTAAAGGGGGAATCCTCCAGGTAGAAAGTCTATCCCATTTTGTTAGCCAAAGGAGAATCATGAGGGTCGCTCACTATAATTTAAAATACCTTCTGTTGCCAGGGAATTTGGTCTCCTCTATTGGGTTCTTAATTTCATAGTTAAAGAATTTAGAAATGTACTTAGAAGGAAGCTTGAAGAAAATGTTATTAGAGTCTGAGAAAAATAACGGCAGACAGGCTGTAAATCTCAGCTGCTGCCAGGAGGCGGGAGATGGAAAGGAGAAAGAAAGCCCTGTGTTCGAGTTAGGATCCACGGAAGAGGCAGCTTCAGTAGTGGATCATACTTCATAGCAGGCAAAACATTTTGTGGTCGGGGACACAGCTTCAGAGAATTCATGAGAAACCCCAGAGTGCCAAGGATAGCATGCTTGGGATTTTGTCCAGTATCTGAACAAAAAGAAAAGAATAAAAAGGAAAACTCACAGTTTCCTGGGTACCTGAAAATCGGGCAAGCTCTCCTAAGGCTACATGATGGAAGTCTACAAGGCACTGCCCAAAGGCTTCTGAGAAGGATGAATATATTATTTCTTTAAGAGGTAATTAGTCCTCCTTCTCCTTAGCACATCTTCAGATGAATCAGAGTTTTGTGGGGCATGGGGGTGGGGAAAAGGTAGAGGCAAACCCCTAGCCAGGTAATTGACAGGCCCAGCTTGATTAACTCTTTAATTTTTTTATTTTATGTGTATGGATGTTCTGCTTGCATGTGTGTCTGTGCACCATGTGTGTCCCGTGCCCATGGAGGCCAGAAGAGGTTGTCAGGTGACCCAGAACTGGAGTTATAGATGGTTACAAGACACTGTGTGGGTGCTGGGAACTGAACCTGGATCCTGTGGAAGAGCAGCCAGCACCCTTTGCCACTGAACCATTGCTGCAGCCCCTGGATTAACTTTTAAAGGAAGGACACAGAATATGTAAAGTTCTGGCTAACTTAGAGTGTCAAATCTCCATCCAGGGCTAGAGGTAGAACTTCTGGCCGTTTCATTCAGAGGAAAGAACTGTCTCTTAATGAGTCTTAGTAAAGCCAGAGTGCTTCTCCTTTTTCATTGATTAATTTAAATCCTGAGGAGGGCTAGAGCTGATGTTTACCTTTGTTGTGTTTTCAGAGAAGTGGGAGGTGGGGTCCAAAGCCAACTGAGCAAGATGCTTTATCCTCAGGGGTCTCTAAAGCCATTAATCCCTCTAACTCTGCCATGGCTCAGCCTGTTTCTGTTCCATAAAGTCAGTGCTACAGTCGTGACAAACACCAGAAGAATATAGTGCCCAGCAATCTTAGCTCTGGCCTGGACTACCCTCTCTGCAAAGCTGGGGATGCTTCTCTATGTAAGCTTTTTCATCCCATGGTGGATAGACAGTCTTTGTTTTAGATAAGAGAGGTTATGGAGGAGTTTGAACTTGCAGTGTAACTAGTTCCTTCTGCCACCATCATGAGGCACAGAGTAAAGCTTGCTGACCTTCAGAAGACCTTGACTTGTGATCACAGCCATGAACTAAGGAGAACAGTACAACAGAAAACTTGGTCTGTGCTAATGAGGATGTTGTGTGGGGAGGCAAGGCCCTAATCTGAGATTCCAGTTCCCACTTATTCCTGCCCTAAGTGTATGTGTTTGAGAGTGGGCAGCTGGTATTGTTAAGGGCTTATAATGGGTGGAAGATTGTTTGTGGTTGGGGACTTTTCCAGAGTTTCTCATGCTGTGGGGCATAGTACTGTAAGAAACCCCAGTAAATGCACAGGTTTGCCAAGCTGGAGGTACACAGAGTTGGTTCCTGTGTGTCAGTGCCCTCTCTGTCTGGGATGAACAGATGTTAGTCTGTGGCCCTCATGCTGAGGAGCGTGACTGAGAGCAGCAGGCCGCCATGGCGCTGGAGCAGTAGCTGAGATCATATATCTGATTCACAAGATGGAAACAGAGAGAGTCTAGTTTTGTCATGGGGCTTTTGAACCTCGAAGCCCATTTTCAGTGACACACCTCCTAGCAAGGCCACACCTCCTAATTCTTCTTAAACAGTCTACCAATTGTGAACTTATAGGTGAATTTTTCTTTGGGCTACCAGCTCACGAAAAATGACACAGAGACTTACTAATTATGAAAGCTTGGCCTATAGCTTAGGCTTGTCCCACTAGCTCTTATAACTTAACCTAACCCATTTATAGTAATCTGTGTTTTGCCTCATGGTTTTTTACCTTTCTTCTATCTTGGACCTCCTGTTTCTGTGTCCTCTGGTGTCTCTTTCACGCCTAGATTCGTGTCCTCTTCTCCCTCTCTCCCAAAGTCCCGCCTAACCTCTTCCTGTCTAGCAATTGATCACTTAGCTCTTTATTAAACTGATCAGAAGATGCTTTGGCAAAGACACATCTTCACATTGTACAAAAAAAGATTATTCCATACCAGGAACCAAATATTCAAACATATGAGCCTATGGGGGCCGTTCTCATTCAGATCACCACAGCTTCCATTAAATTCCACCGGCTCCTGCACTCCTGAGTCTCTTGTGGTGTTTGAATGAGAATGACCCCCATAGGCTCATATATCTGGTACTTTGTTCCCAGTTGGTGAAACTGTTTGAGAAGGACTAGGAGGCATGGTTTTTGTGGGAGGAAGTATATCACTGGAGACTGGCTTTGAAGTTCCAAAAGCCCTCACCTTTCCCAGTTAACTTCCTCTCCGCCCCATGCTTGTGGATCAGGATGTAAGCTCTCAGCTACTGTTCCAGTGCCATGTGTGCCTGCCTGCTGCCATGCTCCTTGCCGTGATGATCAGGGACTCACCCTATGAAGTGCAAGCCACAAATAAATTCTTCTTCTATAAGTTGCTTTGCTCATGGTATGTTATCATAGCAATAGAAAAATAACTTAAGACACCACTTTGTAGGGTTGAGGGAGGGAGCTCATCTGGATGGGTAAGTACTAATATCACATTATATAAAGAGTATACTTTATGTGAGAGACAACACTGCCATCTTGAAAAAGGACAGCCTGCTGCATGGCGACTTTAACCCAAAAGTCATTCTCAACCTTCCTAATACTATTCTTCATGTTAAGGGTGACCCCAACCATAAAATTATTTCATTGCAACTTCAACTGTAATCTTCTACTGTTATAACTTGTAATGTAAATACCTGATATGTAGGATAGCTGTTATGTGACTGTTCAAAGGGTCATGACCCACAAGTTGAGAACCACTGGTTTACCCTGTAACTATAGTTGTGCCCCTACCCAGAGAGATTGCTAGGAAATGATCATTATGCTCTGTTCGTGGCAAGAAAAAAATAACAACCATCTAAATACTCATCTTCAGAGTCTAGGGAGATGGGTAAAGTGCTAGCCACATAGGCATGAGGACCTGAGTTCAGATCCTCAGCACACTGATAAAAAGCTGTGGTTGCTGAGGTGCTGGGGAGGCAGAGACAAGAAGACCCTTATGCTCACTGACCAGGTGACCTTACTGAGTCAGTGAGCTCTATGTTCAGTGAGAGGTTCTATTTCAAAAAGTAAAGTAGAAAGCAGTAGAACAAGATAGCCACCATCTATTTGTCTCTGGCCTCTACACACTGTAGAGAGTTTTTCTCTGTCCTGCTAGCCAGCTCCCAAATTACTATGGAAACTAATCATTAATTATGAAAACTTGGCTGATTGCTTAAGCTTGTTTTTAGCTAGCTCTTATAACTTAAATTAACCCATTTCTATTAATAAATGTGATGTTCTGAGGCTTGTTTACCACATCTATGTACTGTTCACCCTACTTTTCTGCTTCCTCTGTCTCCTCTCATCTCTATCTTTCTTCCCAGTGTCCTCTATACCTGGAAAGCCTGCCTAGCTATTGGGCATTTGGTGTTTTATTAAACCAGAATAGATTCTTCTTCACAGTGTATAAAAACATTATTCCATAACATTTTCCCCTTTTGTCTAAATAAAAAGGAAAGGTTTTTAACTATAACATAGTAAAACTATATACAATAAGAACAATTCAATTATCAGGTATTTTTTTAGCTGAAAGGAAAGGTGTTAACTTTAACAAATGAAACAATATACAATAAGAACAGTTATCAAGTGAGAATTATATTTACAATGCCCAGTCCATATATATTTGGCAAATTTAGAGAAAAATATTATCTATCCTCTCTTGATGAGTTTCATACCTAATTTATTTTTTATCATGGCTAAAGGAAATTGTAACTGTGACTATCTAGTCTTTAATGTCATCAGAGACCTGAGAAAGATATACTATTACCTGAGCACAGAGGAAGTACAGAGCAAGCAACTTCCAAAACTGAGAAACAACAGAGACATCTGGCTGCCTGGGCAGTCACCCAATGTTCCACTGTAACACTGGGGCATCAATCTTTGGTCCATAGGCCTAGAATATCTGACAGACTTTTCTGGAAGGTTTGAATCACTGTCCTAACTTGTCTTGGCAAAGTTTGATAGTCTTTATTCCTTCATGTCCTACTTGTCCAGTTTGTACATCATATTGCCCTCAATTGAGGCAAGGGCAGTTTCTTGTCCAAATGGCTAGCTTTTGCTACAAAGAAAGCAAACTCCATATAGAGGTTCTTCCATGCCCATCATCCTTTTGTGAGGTAGATTGGTGCTGCCAGGAGCAGATGTGTGTGTCTGTCTGTCATGAAAAGCCCTATATTAACAAAATATTTTCAATGCCATATTCTGAAGGTCTTTGAAGTATTTGAAGACCATATATCTACTTAAAATATATCTTTGTATAACCTTAAAACATACCTAACATGATAGTAAGCTTGATTGTTATAGATGGCTATCTATTTACCTGTATTTCTTTATTATCCTAAATAGCTTTCAAGTACTGTGTAGGTACTTTAAGCAAAAGTAGAAACATATACAGCATAACAAAATAACCTTAAATTTGTATCATTTTGCTTGCCTTCTTCCTTCATGTCTCATCTCATCTTCGCCCTTCTTCCCATTGTTCTCTATGCCTGGAAATCTTGCCTAGCTATTGGCCATTCAGCTTTTTATTAAACCAATCAGAGTGACACTTCTTCATAGTGTACAAATGATTATTCCATGACAACATACATGTGCACACGTATAAATACATGCGTATGCATATACACACAAAAAATAAAGAAACAAATACCCATCCAAAGGAATGTGGTATGTAACTTACAGAATCTAAGGAGTGAAATGTATTTTGCCATTGTGAAGCAGTTTTGTGAGAAGGTTTTCATGAGAGACACCCAACACTGGCAGTCGTGTGTGAAAAGAGTAGAGTGTGAAGCATGCATGCAGCTCATGTGTCTAAAAGCCTTCTAGTTACAATATTAAAGAAGTATCTAATACTTTATTTAATACAGTTTATGCAAATATTTTGTATGTAAACAATATAAAATTATCAAGATGCTGGGTGTTTTATGCACATGCATGTATTTATGTTTACATTTGTGTGTGTGTGTGTGTGTGTGTGTGTGTGTATAAATACACATATTTAGTAACCCAGTCTGTTAAACATTTAGATACACAGCACATATCACTTAGAGAAGCCACAATTTGTGGTAATAGCCACTCATGACTGCTGTCTATCATATTGAACTGAACACTCATATTACAAAAAAATAATAATAATAAAAAAGATTTGAAAGCAGACCAAAAAATATCAACACACAGAGAAATGATGACTATTGGCTTTTCAACAGAAACAACAGAGTCTAGAAAAAGTCAAATGCCATTTCATATGTAGAAAGAAACTGCCATTCAGTCTGTATCTAGTGAAAATTGTCTTCAAGAATGAAGGCAAATCCCAGGTGCATGAACTGGCTTTTTGGAGTCCATTCCCTGTGGTGAGATACCTTGCTCAGCTTTGATACAGGGAGGAGGGGCTTGGTATACCAGATTGTTGACTTTCCAAGGAAGGTCTTACTCCCTCTGAGGTATAGCTAGGGGTGGGAAGGGGGAGGGAGGAGGTGAGAGAAGGATGGGAGAGGTAACTGGGGTTGGTATGTAAAATAAAAAATAAATTTAAAAAAAATGAAGACATTCCCTGGTAGAAGGAAATTGAGCTTGTTTGTTGCTAGCAGAACAAGAAAAACTGTAGGAAGCTAAAAGGAGGTTGTGCTGGCTGAGAATTCAGGTTAGAGCATTAGAAAGGTAACTGTAAGTAAGGGTCCCTCCTTTGAGGGGTCCCCAAACAAAGTCACTCACACAGATCCAGGGGTACTAGAGTAAGATCTGGGTGTACTATTAAGGAGGATTGCAGTGGAATCTTAAGTCTCCTTACTCAGTCTTGCTGTGTTGTCTCCTTTGCCTCTAAAGCTGTACAGGAATATGATTGGTGTATTCCTATAAACTGGAAAAACCCCACAGCCATAAGAAGAGATGGTGATATTCTCCATACTTGATATTTCTGGCAATCTTTGGAAGAATATGTTTGCTATAGAGAAGAAATCAGAATATATGCTGTAATTCTAAGAGAAAACACTGATAATGCAAAGAAGTATATGTTAGTTACTTTTCTTGTTGGTAGGACAAGATATCTGACAGGACCAACTTAAAGGAGGAAGAATTTATTGGCTCACAGTGTTAGAAGCTATAGTCCATTGTGGCAGGAAAAGGAAAGGCAGAATAGATTAATCAAGGGCAATGGGAATGCTCATTACAGCTTGTTCACATCTGGATAGATCTGGAAGCAGAAAGCTCTAACTGGAATGAGATTTCTCCAGTACCCACCCTAGTGACCTCTGCTGGCTAGGCCGTAGCTCCAAAATTCTACAGTCTCTCAAAACAGTGCCCTAGGCTGGGAACAAAGTGAGTGTACAGACACGTGAGTTTGTAAAGGATATCTCACATCCAGACCATAGCAAGACATAATGGGAAAGTCAATTTAGAAATTTAGTCTGATTCTGATTTTGGCTTACTAGAGACTGAACCTAGGGTCCCATGTCTGCCAGGCAAGTGCTCTGACACTGAGCTATCTTTCTAGCCCTAAATTGTCTATAGTCCAGTGTTTGTGTTAATCCCAAAGATGTGAGGAGAAAGACTACTGACCCAAATAACATCATGACTAAATTAATTAAAACAAGCAGTTAATTAAAGCAAGGGTTTTTTTTTGGTCATGTACAAAGGCTGACTCTCCCTAAGGCAGGATGTGAGAGGTCAGCATTGGATATGAAGAAGACAAGGCTTTTATATCAGGGGATAGTTCAGGGAATAGCTCAGGGGTAGGAGGTTTCCAAATAGATGATTTGGTGGGCAAAATAGGTGGGGTTAAAGGAGCAGAACATAAGTAAAACAAGTTAGTCTCTCTTGAAACAAAGACTTGGTTGCAAGGTGGGCATAACAAAGTAGTCATAACAACAGGTAGTCATAGCAAGGTAGTCAGTCATAGGTACTTATATAACCCTTTGGAACAAAGACATGATTGCCATTCCTAGAACAGGCAGTACAGAACCATTTGTGGTTAAGGTTACAGGTGGGGCATAGCTCAGTCCTTGAGAAACAGAGGTTTAATATAAACAGAAATGAAACTAGTTAGTCTTCATTATAAGATAGCTTTTAAACTTAAAATGGAGGCAGATTGGTTCTTCAGTAGAGTGTGTGTTTAAAATGAGTAAAGCCCTGAGTTTCATCTCTACACTGAAAACAAAAAGAACAAATAAACACATAGAAAAAATTGTGAGAATGTTAAGAAATTAATGAAAGATTTTTTTTCTGCCTCTCTCCACAAACTCCAAAGAACAATTAAGGAAGTGTCCTGGGTGCTGTGTGTGTCTCCTGCATAGGTGCACATGTGAATGTATAAAACTTTTCAAAAGATTGTTTTGTAGCTTACCTTTTCATATGAATCAATAGTATATTGAGATAAAATCTGGTGTTGGGTTACAAGTTTACCTCATTCTGTTTAATAGCTCTATGTATTTCATATAACATGTATCATCATTTGCATATCCATTGCCTTATTAATAAACATGTAGGTTCCACAGATTCAGTGTTTAGAACAGCACAAATTGACTGCCTCACAGTTTTGAAAGTCTTGCACTGATTTACTGTCAAGCTGTCTACTGTGCTGGTTGTGGATGGACACTGGGAGGGAACATCTGTTTTCTTGTCCTTTTCACCTTTTCACTACCTAGAGTTAGTTTATCACCTCGACCTCAGCTTCTATTGTCACATGGACTTCTTTTACATCTGAGTCTTCCTTATGAGGACCATTGTCATCACAGCTCTACCTGCATAATCATCTAGGTAGTCTGTCTGTCTCACAGCCCTGAAGGTAAACAATTCTAGAGTCTATTTGTCATGCATGTCACATTCACAAGTCCTGTAACCAGCCTGCCAGAGACCCTTCCTGGGAATGTCCCTACGTAGTGGTAAGAGTGTTTCTTGTGGTGCAGTCAGTCCCAGTAGTAAAAATGCAAGGTTAAAATGATAACCCACTCCCATTTTGATGGATTTTCAGTAAAATGCTCACCCATAGCCTTGTTCCAAAGCTGTAATACCTTCATCTGTGTTATACAAGAATCTTTCTGTTGCTTGTGCTGCCTTTTATTTTTGGATTACGTTTGTTTGGAAGAAATTGCTTTTTTTCCTCTGTGTGTGTGTGTGTGTGCGCGTGCGTGCGTGCGTGCGTGCGTGCGTGTGTGTGTGTGTGTGTGTGTTGGAGACAGGATTTCTCTGTGTGTACAGTCCTGGCTGTTCTGAAACTCACTCTGTAGTCCAGGCTGGCCTCAAACTCATAAAGATCCACCTGCTTCTGTCTCCTGGGTGTTGAGATTAAAGTTGTACACCACCACCAGGCTGAAATTACTTTCCTAATGACTGTATACCTGTAGAGTTTTGCAACTCCTGTGGTTCTTTTGATTTTCATATTGAATAGAAAACTATCTGGTAGTAGCTTAGAGGTCTGTTTACCTGAACTCAAACCCTAGTTTTACCATTTTTTTTCCTAGTATTCTCTTGGGAATGGGTTATCATTTTAACCTTGCATTTTTACTACTGGGACTGACTGCACCACAAGAAACACTCTTACCACCACGTAGGGACATTCCCAGGAAGGGAATGGGTTTCTGTGGGTTTCTGTGTTTGGTTGGTATTTTCCTAACTGCTCTGTATGTACTCTGACCTATGTTGTTCTTTCTGTTACTTAGATTTTGAGTGAGATTTCTACTTGCTTAGAAACACCATAAAATTCTAAGTTTGGGCTTTAATTCCCTACATCAGGACTCTGCCCCCTACAATCCCTAATCTCCATAGCTGGTGTCATATGTCCTTGATTCTAGTGTGTTCTCAATACATGCTTGCTTAGTGAAATAGTTAATAAGTATTGCCCAGAAATGACATAAGTAGATGATTCAGAATACTTAGTGTCCTGAGATAGTTTTAGAATTTCTTGGTATGCATCAAGTGTCATCTTCATCCCAGTTGATGAAGGTGATTGTCTATGGCAGTGGCTCCTAACCTACCTAATACTGTAACCCTTTAATACAGTACCACATGTTGTGGTGACCTCCAACCATAAAATTATTTTTGTTGCTACTTCATAACTATAATTTTGCTACTGTTATAAATTGTATTATAAATATCTGATATGTAGGATATCTGATATGTGACCCCTGTGAAAGAGCCATTCACCCCTCAAAGGGGAGAACTGTTGTTCTAGAGTAATCAGGAATGGGTTTGCTGTTTCAGGAGCCTGTGACATTCAGGGATGTGGCTGTGTTCTTCAGCCAGGATGAGTGGTTGCATCTGGACTCTGCACAGAGAAGCCTGTACCGGGAGGTGATGCTGGAGAACTACAGCAGCCTGGCCTCACTGGGTAAGGGTCTTTGCCTCTAGACAATGTGTTAGAAGAACATACTGAAGCTGTGTCTTTGGGTTCAGAGTCCACTGTTTTCTGCTCCATTGTGCTGCAGGGGAAAGTCAAATCTCTGAGGAGTTGAAAGTGTTATTTTCTGATGCCTTTTATACTCCCTTCTCTTTTCTTTGCCCTTCCTTGCACCCTGCTCCCAGGCAGTTTTCTGATGGAGGACAGTTTAGAGTCTGAAATTCATATAAGACATTTAGATATTGTTGGAAACTACAGGAATACCCTGTCTCGGAGAAGTTCATTTCCAGACTACGTATTAATTTTGAACTGAACCTTGCTTCTTGCTCCATGTCCCAACGTCACTCCCCCTGGAAGCAATTAACCTTGTATGTCCCATCTTCTAAGACTGACTTCCTCTGCTTTTGAGTCAAGCGAGTGGCATATGAAGTGGCTCTGAGATTGCTCGTCAGGCCATTTATCCCAACTCTATTCCCTTTCTCATGAGCAGGGATCCAGGCTTCAATACCTCGGGTGATTGGCAAACTGCAGAAAGGACAAGATCCCTGTATGGAAAGAGAAGACCTTGAAGACACCTGCCTAGGTGAGTCAGCCATTGGGAAATGGAGACACAGGAGTTTGCTTGAGTATGTCATGAAAAGGCAGTTGCAACAGTGACATTCTTGTAAGTAATGAGGCCTATTGTGATGTTTAGGGCCCATTGTTTTTAAACAGATAACTTGTTGATTTACAACTATCTAAATGCCATGTTGTAGCATTAATCCATTTTCAGTATGGACTGAATAAAGAAAGCTGAATTTTAGTTCAGAGTTTTTAACATGAACTTAAACTAAATCTTTTGCCTAGAGTCAGAGCTGAATATGGGGTTGGGCATACTCAGACCTTCAGGACAAACTGACTTCACAAAACTTACAGATTTTCATTATATTCATAAGATTCCTACAAACAGATTAGTCTTCTGGTTCCAGATTATAGAAGAAATGAATATAGCATTTTTCCTTTGGCCCAGCAGAAAGGTAGACAGTGATGAGAGACAGCAAGAAAAACTTATTCTTTCAGTCTGAAGTGTAGATTGGTACACATGGCTGACTTGTTCTATAGTTTTTCCTTTTTTGATCAGTGTCTTGAACTCAGGTCAAACACAGCTTTTGTGTTTGGGGCTGTTGTAATTTTTAAAATCCAAATCTCATTTTTTTTTTTTTTAACAGACTGCTTTCCCCTTCTTGGGGTGTGATGACATTATAGTTGAATGTGAAGTCACAATTTTAAGAAAAACAGCTCAGATATTTGAAATGATTCACTGTGGGTTTCAAAGGAAGCATGGGAAAAAATACAGTGAAAGTGACTTGTGAGTAGAAGAAAGTGAGGGGAGCTACCTGCCCACCTCCCCTGTGTACAGGGAGAGCACGAAGTGAGGAAAACCTGAGGATTTCCATGGTGCTTAGCTTCAGCTTGTCAAGTCACATTGCTCCATATCCTTAGTCTCCTGCTCTGTCCTTTCTCCTTCTCTGCCTTGATTCTTTTTCTCTAGAACTGCAGTCTCTTCATCTATAGCATTGATTTGTCTAGCTTACTCTCCTGCCCTACTCCTTAACCCATTTACTTCCTAGCGTCCTGTTTCCCTCCAGGGTTAGGTCCATGTTTGGTATCAGGCGGCACCAGACCTCTTTTATATGTGTTGCTGCCAATCTCATTCTGATGTGTCCATGTCTCTTTCAGCAAAGGAAGAATTAATTCTTCCAATTCTTTTCAGATTTCCAGATTTGGCCAGGGGTAGAAGCACTGCCTCCCAAACAAGACATTTTTATTGAAGAAACATCTCATGGTCTAATAAAGCATGAATCCACTAAGGGTACTCACTGGGAAACCAACTTTGGAGAAGTTGTGAAATCTGAGAGCCTAACAGCACAGGAACAAGAAAAGAAAGTTTATGAGCAGAGGGCATCTTTCCCCAAGGAAACTCTTGGTGAAGACGGAAACCCCACAGACCCTGAGCTGGGGAAACCATTGTTTATAGATAAAGCGCTTGTCTCACAAGAGAGTGATCCCCAAGAAAGGGTACCTAGTATGTATGGCACTATGGAGAAAGATTTACCACAGGACTTTGACTTAATGAGAAGCTTCCAGATTTACGCAAAAAAGCCCTATGTCTGCAGTGAATGTGGAAAGGGTTTTAGTCAAAGTCTTCATCTTCTTGAGCACCAGAGGATTCACACTGGGGAGAAACCTTACAAGTGTAATGAGTGTGGGAAATGTTTCAGCCATAGATCTTCCCTCCTGGCTCACCAGAGAACGCACACTGGAGAGAAGCCATACAAATGTAGTGAGTGTGAGAAGGCCTTTGGCAGCAGCTCCACACTCATCAAACACCTGCGGGTGCACACTGGAGAGAAACCGTACCGTTGCCGGGAGTGTGGCAAGGCCTTCAGCCAGTGTTCAACCCTCACGGTGCACCAGAGGATTCACACTGGGGAAAAGCTCTATAAATGTGCTGAGTGTGACAAGGCCTTTAATTGCAGAGCAAAGCTTCACAGACATCAGAGAATCCACACAGGGGAGAAACCCTATAAATGTGCTGAGTGTGGGAAGGGCTACAGTCAGTTTCCATCCCTAGCTGAACATCAGAGACTTCATACTGGAGAGCAGCTTTGCCAGTGCTTACAGTGTGGGAGAACCTTTACACGTGTCTCTACCCTTATTGAACATCAGAGAATTCATACTGGACAGAAACCATATCAATGCAACGAATGTGGGAAGACCTTCAACCAGTATTCATCCTTCAATGAACATCGGAAGATTCACACCGGGGAGAAACTTTACACATGTGAAGAATGTGGGAAAGCCTTTGGCTGTAAATCAAACCTTTATCGCCATCAGAGGATCCATACCGGAGAGAAACCCTATCAGTGTAACCAGTGTGGAAAGGCGTTCAGCCAGTATTCATTCCTAACTGAACACGAGCGGATCCATACTGGAGAGAAACTCTACAAGTGTATGGAGTGTGGGAAAGCCTATAGTTACAGGTCAAACCTTTGCAGACACAAAAAAGTTCACCTTAAAGAAAGGCTCTATAAATGGAAAGAATACGGTACACCTTTTATCTATGGACCATCCCTTACTCCATATCAGAAATTTCTGAGGGCAGACAAGCCTGAGAATTTTAATTCATCTCTCTAATCCAAGACAGCAACCAAAAGAATAATAACTAAAGTACAAATCAAATAGATTTCATCTTATTTTATTCATACAACAAATAGTTACTACTAAATCATGGACAGTTGAACAGTGAAAATACAAAGAATGCTGACGTCAACCTTTTAAGAACTATTACAAAAATTTTTTAAATTCAGTTTTTTAATTCATAGGAAAAGTGTGAAGGCCTTGTTTAAAAAACAAAACATATGAGTAACTGTTGCGTATAAGCATTGTTTCGTGAGGTAGTCATCTCCTAAGAGCTTCTGTGTATGAATTTTCTTTACAAGAAGGTCTCTGAAATAGTTGATAATGTGAAGAATTGTAAGACTTCAGTCCCTAAAATGGTGAGCTGGTCTAGGGAGAACTCTTTTTCATGAAGAGCCACTACAGAGGAAGAGAATACTATGTTTTTAGTGAGAATAATTTGTTGTGTATCAACAATAAAGCTCTTTATGAAATGCCCCTTATACAACATACATGTGTGTATATATGAATACATATTCATGTATACACATATATGACTTAGGTATTTACGGTCATGTTATTTAGTAGTGAAAATGCTTCATTAGGCAGTTTCATGTTTGCATCATGCAAACATCATTGCACTTGCAAACCCTAGATGGTCTGGGTCAGCCAATCAATGTGATCTCTTGAGGTGATTAACATACCATACTTTAATTTTTTTTGACACTATAATTTAATTACAACATCTCTCCTTTTTCTTTCTCCATATGCATATATCTATACTTTTATGATAATTTTTTTAATTGGTTTGCTAGTTTATTTTAGATAGGGTCTCACTATGTAGCCTAGGATGGCCTTGAACTCATTATGGAGCCCAGACTGGCTTTGAACTTGTAGTCTTATTGCATCAGCCGCCCACATACTGGGATTGCAGTCATGAGCCATCATGCTTGGTGTAAATTTTATTTGTAGGATATATATACTCTAAAATAAAGATAAAAATATAGTATAGAAAATGAGTAAACTAGTAATATAGTTTGTCACCATCATCATATGTCATGTACTGTATATATTTGTGTGTGCTGCAATGTCATCTGGCTGCCAGCACAGCAGGTTTGTTTGCACAAGTGAGTAGTGCATTGTGCCTAAGGTGTTATGATGGTTATAAAGTCATGACAGCTCTGATGTCATTAGACAAGTGGGAATTTTCCAGGCCAGTTATAGTCTAATGAGACCACTGTGCTATATGTTCTCTATCATTGACCATAACATCATCATAGGCAAATGGCTGCATGCACATACTCACATAAACATGATGTGTATACTCAGTTCACTAACTTAGAGTTTACTTTTTCAAATTAAATGTTTCCCCCAAGGGAAACTTTTTTTTTGCCTGCCTGTATTTGTAGTGGATCTGGTTCTGTATAGCTGAATAGAGCTTTACAGTACTGTAGAAGTTGGTCTGAGCAGACACAGGTGGGCAGACTGTCATCCAAACAGTATATTATGTGTTGTAAAAGGCCAGTGTTGACAGAGTCTCTTGCTATGGACCTGTTAGCACATTAGGACCAGGAGAGATTTTAATTTATAACCTTTCAAGAATCGAGGTCTTCAGCTCTGATAATCTATGATAGTTACAGGTTTATTTCTATCCCCAAGGCTCAAGAACACTATTTGTTTTGTAACCTGTTCATATGTTAGTGCTAGGGATATAATTATTTATCTTTAGAGTTTCCTCTAGCTTTGGTCTTAGTAGTGGAGTTGAGAACATACCTCCTTTTCTTCTGTCTCTGCTTATATCTGCTATAATAACTACTTAAATTCTTAAAGTCAACAAAGGTCCTGATGGAGGTATTGCTTTGGTATGTTTCCATGTAAGGCTTCCTTTTTATTACACAACTTCTGATACTTTTTTTTCTTTGTAGTGCTGACGACTGAATCCAGGGCCTTGTACATACATGCTCAGGAGGTGCTCTACCACTGAGCTATATCTCCAGCCCTTAGGATTTAAGTATAAAGTTATAGATGCGTATTTTTTATTAAACAGTCTATTTATCACCTTAGTGTTTTAAATCTCCCGTAGTCTTAGTTCCTTACCCAATTGGTTTGTCATTTTAGAAATTACTCTAAACATTAATTAGACCCTTCTGTCTGAGGAGAGAATTAGAATTAAGCAGGCATTCAACATAATATGTTGATTTCTTTTGGCTCATCAGAGTAGTTTTATGTGTTTAAGTGTATTTGTAAGAAAAATAGGGCTTCAAATGAACCTCAGAATTTCCTATGTCCCTAGTGGCCATGAGCATGCACAGTGCCCACTTTTTGGTTTGCAAATGCCATTCACTGTCAGAAGGATTCAGGACTCCTTGAAGAAATGACTGGTTGCATGTTTGGTGCAGAGGGAATAAGTTCACCTAGAGTGTATTCTTATGATAAAACATCATTTTATAATTACTAATATAATATAGATGGACACAGGGACTAACATGAAGGCTCATCCTTTGGTCAATCTTAGGATACATCAAAAATAAAAAATACTCATGATGGTATTGGATGCAATATCTTCAAAAAGTTATGGGGAAAAAACCTTCAAATATGAAGAAAGCCACCTTTAATATACACACAAACAGTAAGCTTAGAGAAATTATTTAACAACTGTCATTGTCATTAAATCTGGCAAAAAAAAATTGATTGATGGTAAAACCTACTACATGAAAAAAAAATTTAAGAAACATTGCATAACCCCAAAAGAGCACAGCTGTCAGTTGCAGAAAAAGCAACCACTTTCATATTGAGCTCCAGCAGGCAGAGCTCCCCTTCATTGAGCTGCAGTCATTGTGGCCTCTATTGAGGCCACAGAAACACACTTTATTATTCATGACACATTGCAAAAACCAGTTAGTGAAAGTTTACAGACATCTCTTACCTAGACTTACCTTCCTGTTTACCAACAATTGAGTGTAACAAGTTAGATTATACAGTAATAGACAAATCTAGAGTTTGAGCAATTGAAAATGAGCATTGAGCTGTACTTTTCAAATAGCCAATATGTTAGGACAGAAGGTGGATTTTTTTCCCCAAGACACCTGAGACAGCCACATGCAAAGTATGATCCTTTATTGAGAAATAGAGTCAGGAAAGAAACTGTAAAAGACATTTGGGGGATGTTTAGGGAAATGCAAAGCTGAGAATAGGTATTAGGTAATGTGGTATGCTTATTTTCTTAGAATAGGTAAGATATTGAGTTTATATTTCCCTGTCATGTGCATGCAAAAGTTTTAAGTTGACAAGTCCTAATGTCTGTGGCATATTTTAAATTGAAACTGTGGGATTGATTAATGATTGTTGAACCTTTGTGATAGATATAGAGTTTCTCATTGTTTACCCTTTAAACTTGTCTGTATGTGTGTTTAAATATAATAAAAATTGAGGCAAAAAAATGATTGTATAAAGTTATGAATGTGAGGTTTCTGTTCAGAATCCTCCTTTCTTATCAAAGAAACCCAAGTTTGAGACTTCATCTTCCATGGACATGTTTGTAATCAGTAGAAATGGTGGATTTGGTTCCCCTTTAAATGAAGTAAGCACACACTGCCATCTCTCTGACTGAATACAACTAATACCCAGGCCAGCTGTCCAGATAACCTGAATAAGTAATGGCAGCAGATTAAAGAAGGAAACATATAAAATAAAGCATCTGGCATTCTGGGCATTTCTGTGGAATATGGTGGTATCTGAATAGGCCAATCATATCTTTGCTCTCTGACCCCTCTCTCTGGCTAAGGGAACTGTGAGCCAACAGTGGCCAGCAAGGTCTTCATCATTTTATTTTTATTGTTTCTTTCTATTGGTGCTTGGATGTGGATGTGGCATGAAGTAGAGAAAAAAACCCTCAAGTCTTGGATTTATAGTTCAGGAGAGCAGGAGGACCAGAGACTCTTGGGATGGAGTGTGTTAGAAAAAAAAGGAAGCTCAAGAAAGCGACCTACAAATTTGTCAATAAAAACTTGGTGGTCACCATGATCAATACATAGATTGGTCTCACTCTAGTTATGTAATCCATTTGTATTAGGATTTTCCAGAGTCACAGAATTGATAGCATTGAGTCCATGTTCAAAGGGAATCTAATTAGATTGGCTTACATGCTAGAATTGGAGTAGTCCAGCAATAGTTGTCTTACACCAGAGAGGCCAAGAACCCAATGTCCATGAAGCCCAGTGCCTCTGCCTCCCCAATCTAGCACCGAATGCCCAGAGGAAGTTCCTGGAGAGCCATTGGTCTTTGGTCCTCATTGGACAATCCCAGATGCTTTCAAACCAGCTAAACTAGTCTTGCTTATGCAGCATCAAATGAAACATCTCGAACAAGATGGAAGGTGGGGACAGATACCTGAGGTTGGCCTCTGACCTCCCCCTCCCCCATCTCGGAAAAAAAAAATGAACCTCCTTAATTTCTCTTAAGATTTCTTTGGCCCATGCATAATTCTTTTGGCCCTTGAGACATTCCCAGCTGATTTCTAATTTAGTTCAGTTTTTTTGGATTAAGAGTTTGTATTATTTCTGTTATTTTCTAAGATATGTTTTGAGGTTTGGATGGCCTGTGGTGGTAAATATTTCATTGTAAATTTAAGAAGATATATTCATTTATGCTCTCTTTGTCTCTCTGTCTCCCCCTCTCCTCCCTTTCTCTTGTTTTGGGCTTGCATCTCTGTCATCTCGACTCTGATAACCTTCCTTCCTGTAAAATCTCAGACTGGTAATTGCTGAGACTTGGGCTCTGACGTAAGCATTTCTTTCCCTCCTCCCAGCCAAGCACTTAGCAAGCCTGACCCTACTTGTCTTCCAAGATTAGACGAGATTGACCATGTTCAGGATAGTATGGCTGAAGAGGAGACTGGAAAGAGCTGGACCTGTCCAGTGATATTCATTCTGTTCAAACAGTTTTCCAGTAACAGCTTGCTCTTGGAGGCAAGCTTTTGTTTCGGAGACTAACCTGGGGCTTATTTCAAAGTGCTAACCTTTCTTCTCTGCCAGCAGCACAAGTATTTTTCTTCTGTTTTCTCTGAGCCTTAGTTCTCTTCCTGTAACAACTTAGTGGAGAAGGTTTATTTTGGCTCACAGTTCAAGGGTACTGTCCATCACATTGGGGAAGTCAGGGCATCAGGATGGAAGCAGCAAGGTGCATGGCATCCATACCCTGGAAGAGAGAGCAAAGGACACCCATGCTCTGCTGCTCACCCCCCCACACACACTCCGTTTCCTACAGTCAGGACCCAACCCAAGTAATGGTACTGCTACTGTTAGGGTGGATCTTCCAACCTCAGTTAAGCTAGTCAGTATAATTCCTCAAAGGCATGCTTATAGGCTAAATGGTCTCTCACAGGTGTGTCTGAAGAAATGGGCAGGGAGCAGGGAGAGCACATGGCCAAAAAGAAGGTAAGAAAAAAGAGAAGAATGGAGGGAACAGGGATTGACATGTAAAACAAGACTGTAATATAAATTTTAAAAAAGGGGGGGGAAGAAAGGTGAGAAAATTCTTATTCTTAAATTCTTAAATACTCAAGCCAAAAAAAAAAAAAAAAGAATGGAGAAGTCAAGATGAAGAGGACACAAAGAAAGGACCTTGGTGTCAATAGGAATTTTGAAGGGAATCTGACTAGTAGGTGTGGGAGCACACTCCTATAATCCTTGCACTTGAAAAACAGAGGCAGGTGGATTTCTGTCAAGTTTGAGACCAACCTGTACTATATGATGAGCTCTGGAATAGTCTCAAAAAAAGGCCTGAGAGATGGCTCAATGGGTAAGAGTGCTTGCTGCTCTTCCAGAGGACTAGAGTTTGGTTCCCAGCACCCGTGCCAGAGGGCTCACAACCACTTGAGCACAGGGTATCTGACACCCTCTTCTAACATCTGTGAGAAGCCTCACACATGTGGCACACACACACAACATAAATAAAAATAAATCTTTTAAAAACAAAAGCGGGAGTTAAAAACTGTTGACCCAGCACACACAAATGCTTATTAGATGTGGGAAATCTAAAAGCAAGGACACTGTGTAATCTACCAGAGAAAGATCACAAGAGAAAGTCTCAAGTCATTTCTAGAAGCAAAACTAGTCACCTCATCATAGATGATGTCACCAAGAAGATAGTATCAACTGGACACTTGCATGTAATCCAAAGTGACCCTAAAATAGTGAAGTGGTCTGTGACTTCATAAAAGAGATAAAAATTGACAAAACGGTGGCAGAAATACAAACTAAAATCTACAATCAGGAGTTATTAAGAATTATCAAATTAATACAAGGAGATATTATGAAGCTAGAAAGTATTAGAATAACAAATCAAGAATTTTGAAATATGGGGTATTCCTAGTATGTGGTACCCAACAGCTGACAACTATATATTATTTTCACAGCCCACTCCCAAAGATTTCCCAAAGAGCATGGAGGAGTATGCCCTTCAATTCCCTATGCCACTCCCCAATACTGGCAATCACACAAGTGGGTGAGAGACAGTCTTTTCTAAGTGCAATGCTGCCTACAGGTTGGCTGCCTAACTTTAGAAAATACACATGCAACACTTTCAGTAAAATTTGAATTCCAGAAAATTTTCCATTCTTTTTAAGTATGTCTCTTATTTTACACTACAAAGTGTTCCTGATTCTCTGGATTTCAAATTTAGCTCAATGGCTAGTATTTTCTCCTGGAAATCATAGGAGAAATGGTCATGTTGATTGGGTTATAGGGAGGAGTTCTTGGCTAAGCCACATCCCAAGGTAAGTTGGAAGAGCTCCTTCTCTCCCATGGGGTGCTGACTTGAGCAGTCACAACCAGTGCTCTTAGATGTCCCCCTGCCCAAGGAGCCTGGGGCTTATTGCCAAGATTGGCTTGCCAATGTGACATATCTCTCTTGCCTAGGTTTAGGCTAGGGATGAGTGTAGTCAAGGTAACAAACCAACACGGTCATGATTTGCAAAACCACAGACACTTTAATAAGTTATGAAAGTAAGAAGTCAAATTTTGCTATACAGAACAAAAATGTATCAATGGCTGTTGTCAGATAAAATTTTGTGATTTAAGTTGAGCACCATGTTTGGCTCCATTCGGTGGCCACCTGTCACACAGAAGTAAATAGAGTAAGAATGTTACCTCGGACAAAGACATGGCTATTAAGCACCAGTTATATATTTAAAACAGACCCCAAAAGACAACTCTTAAAAATACAAACATGAGGCTTATAGATGAGATTCCATAGGGTTTCCTAAGGACTTTCTTCAGATGTGGTCTGATTCTCCTAAGAATAAAAATTACTCCCAGGTGCCTTTGGAGTTTTGTTTTGCTTTGTTTTGTTTTTTCTGGGTGAGTGATGTATGACAGTCTGGGTGACAACATGGTGCTGGAAACTTCTAGAGGACATGCACCTGCTTCTGAGGCTGCATGAATGCCTCCAAAGTAAGAGCTGCTTTGAAAGCTTGTGGTTGTTTTTAAATCCATTCTCCACATAGCCCTGTGCTCAGGAACCTGAGGCTTTTCTGAGCCTAGTGGTCATTGTTTACCTTGGGCAGAGGTGTGTGAGCACCGCTAGCTCTAGAGAGGCCTGGAGCCCATGGCACAAGACACCAGGGATGTCATGTGGTACCTCATCTTTCTCAGGGCGTCTGTCTCACTGGGGCTGTACATGCATCGTCTATGAAACCCTGCTTTCCTGGGATCAGACAATGGAATGTTACTGTCCCATAGATACTAGAATTGGTAAACTTAGTCATATTCTGGCTACTATTAGTTTAGAATGTTTCTCTACATTCTACCAAAGACAAGAAATACTCAGTTCTTCAACCCATGAGTAAACCCGACTGACCTGTATTCAGCAAATGAGGGCCAGCCATGGGATTCATTCCCTGTTCATAAGGAGACAGGAAAGCAGAAATGTTCTCAAACACAAGCTAAGGAGATACTCAAAGGATTTTTTCCAGTTTGGTTCTTTGAGAGCTGGGGCAGTGTAGAAGTATGTGTGGGATGTGGAGGCAAGGTATGGTGGTGAGGGTCTGGCTGTCTTCTGGGAGGAAAATGAAGCACCGTTTTAAACATTAGTCCAGCCGATCTCTATGCCCTGACTTCTTTCCATAGACCATCTACATAGACACCCCCCCCACCACCACACACATGAAGATGTACACAAGTACATTGAACACCCCGAAACTCAATGGAGGATTAACCACAATGGCATCAACTCAAGTCTCAATGTTCTTTGGTTGGCAGGGCTGCAGGGCTGGAGGATGTCAATAAGAGAGAATAATCTAAGATCTACAGTTGGTGAGAACACAGAGCTTCTCAAACTTTCCTGCACATGAGAAGGCTCAGAATTATGGTCAGGCTAAGCCCAGCCACGGAACTAACGTGCCCTTGGGTCTTACCATGTCATGTATTGGAGTGGCAGGCTCACAAAATGCCAGTGAATAAGAGACAAAGTTCACCACCCTCCTATTAACCAGCTACTCCCTTTTATTCCCCCCATTCATATCCAGCTCACCAAACACCATTCTACCACAAACAAAAGTTATCTAAAGAAACAAGATGAGGCTCCCACCTCCCACCCTATACTTCCTATTACAGACCATACTGTTGGCAAGGACAGACAGACATTGTCTGAACCTGAGGCCCCAGAGCCTAGCACCTTACCACCCTGGTGGCAGTACTGGGATCCCAGGAAAGGGAGAGTCCTGGGTCTTAGGCTACATGTTGGGTCATCCCAGCAGAGTCCATCCATCCTCTCTGGGGCCTTGGCCCAGGTTGTCCAGAGAAGAATACTGGGGCTCTTCCACCAGAGCCTGGGTGGCATCAAGCAAGGCCAAGGTGAGTGGAGAGGAGAGAGATGGTCCTTGCTGTCTTTGACCCAATGGCTCCTCTTTGGAACTGTCCTCATATGCCCTGTTATAGGAGTCTCATCACTTTCACTTTCCTGGAAAGAACTAGATAGTTGCACAGCCCATGCTCAGCTGGGATCAAAACACTGTACACCACGAGCACCAGATGTTGAATATGCACCAGATAATTAGTTAATAGTTAAAACTGAGGCCAGAGGTTACAGCCTGGTGGATCTAAAACTCCTGGGTCATCTCCCACTCCAACCCCTACAACTTCAAATATTTTGAGTACAGGAAACCCAGGTATCTGGATTGCAACATATGATAAGGCCAGGCTGGTAGGGAAGAAACGCTGGCAGCTATAGTTGGAGCCTACCAACAGCCCTAGATGGGTGCTGCTCTTTGTTTGGTTAAAGTCCTCTAATAGCTACCACACTTGTCCAATCAGCTTCCCGGCTTTTGAGGTCATTTTGGCTGATGACCTGCACTTCAATGTACTCAACCTGACAGTTGATCTATTAAATAAAATATCATGTCACTCTCATGCCTTGGTTCAGGGACTATCATCTCCAAGGAAATAAAGGTTCTCAACCAATGCTTAGTAAGTTGGAGCCAAGTTCTTTCTCTCTGGGAGTAACCCCTCTTGACCTCCCAACATTGATAGAAACTAGGGAACTTGAATATTCCACTTTACCTAAGACCACCACAAGATTTAGGTAATTCCTAGCCTGGAAAATACATGTTAGGCTGATTGTCACATGACCCCCCCCATCCCATATATACTCTTTTGTACTGTTTTCCAAACCTTTTTGGAAGCAAGAATTTTGGCTTTGTCTCCCACAACACAGGATTTACCATACCATGGAATATAGCTATAAGCAAGGGGAAAAAGCTGTTGATGCGAATCTTTCCATTTTATTAGAACTTTCCGGCCTTCTCTTTTTTCTGCCCTGCATTAATGAGCTCCTGGATTCTTTGGTTCCTTGTCTTTACATACAAGCTTGGTCGTCTAGGGATCAGGTTGGGAGACTGGACCTCTTCATCCACACCATGGATCTGGTAGGGGACATCCACAGCATTGGTTTCGGGGTGATCCTCAGTGGCATTGATGCTGGAGGCATTGAGGGGAACCTCCAAGGGAGGCCCCCGAGAAGGCTGCACCTGAGTGGCTACAGTGGGCCCCGGGAGTGTGGGCATGAACATATCAATGTCATTGTGTTTCCCAGGTGGAGACTCCACACCTGTGTCCTCTGTGTTGCTGAGGTTGTGGGGCGGGTTGCAGGACTTGCAGCAGAGCTTGTTGTAGCTGGGGATGGAGCAATAGCGGGACAAGACTTCCATCCTACAGAACATTGACTTGTCGCCTTGGCACTGGCCCTCTGAAAGAGAAGAGTGGGAAAAATAACCAAAGGACAAGATGAGGGGGACATTACCCACCGCCGAGTGCAGATTGCTGGAGGAGGCATGTGACAGAGTCCAGAGGCAGCACAGAGCCAGTGAGCTTGGGTGGAGAGCCAGTGTGATTGCAGGGTCCAGGTCTCTGAGCAGGGTGGCATCCACAGACCCCCACCTGGAGTGCTCCCCGCCTGCAAGCAATCCCCAGCTGAGCTGCTTTCTCAGTGTATCTCTAAAGTTGAGGCAGAAACGAGACATTCTGTTCTTATCTTCACACTTGACAACTTAGTGGAACCTCAATGTAATTTTGTGGCAGGATTTGACTCTATAGTAATGTACAAGTAATAACCACACTAAAATTCAACCTAAAAGAACCAGTCCCTAAAGCCCAGCCCTCCCTGCTCCCCTCCCCCCCATCTAGAGCCTCACTGTGTGCCACCTGTCTTGACCTGACCTCCCAAGGTATTTCTGTCGGATACCAAAGACTCAGACTTGTGCAGGTCTTTGGACACTTACCCAAACTTATCTGACATAGCCTGTCCTGCCACTGTTCCATCCAGCTATGACCCCAATGCACTAAGCTTATCTGATGTATCAGGTATCTTATCACAGTCCTGGAAGCTGACTAATTCAACAGCCATACCAATTCAAGGATTACTTGTAGAAGTCACGAAGCTATACAGGGCCATGGGCCAGATCCATCTCTTTATCTGGTTTTATAAATAAAGATTTATTGAAACACAACCACATGCATTCTTATTGGCCACTTTCCCACTATAACAACAGTGGCATAGCTGTGACAAAGTCCAGATGGGCTCCAATGCTTAAAATATTTGCAGAAAATGCTGGTTGACTTTGGGTCAAGGGCAACCCTTGATTAGTGGTTGGCCAAAGGCAGTGTTCAGTTGATGGAGACAGCCCTAAAGGTTCTCAGGATGCCCTCTTTTCACTTGGCTTACCAGGTAGACCTGTTTGTCTGATTTCCTTTGATTGAAATGCAGGACTTCAGTTTTGAAAAATTAAAACAAGCTAATGAGTGAATTAAAACAAAACAAAACAAAAACAAAAACACTACATGGGTTAAGAGCTTGGTGTACTAACAATAATAACAACAAAAAACAAAGACAAAAAACAAAACAAAAAAAACAAAAACAAACACACATCAGTCAGCCCTCTGTGCCCAGAGGCTCCACAATCTTGGATCCAGTTAACTATGGACAGGATTTGGGAAAAACACTGTATTAAACAGGCTCCTTTGTGGGCAATATTTAAAAAAAACAAAACACAGTCAAACAACTATCTATGTATTTCTTACATTGTATTGGGAATTATGTGAAATCTGGGTGTGATGCAGAGTGTTTGGGAGGATGCACACATTATATGCAAATCCTAGACCATTTTACTCCAGGATGTTTCCATCTGCAAGATAAAGGGGTGGTTACAGTCCTTATTGAAACTACAGCAGTGGCTGTGTCTTTTTAAACACTGCCACTATCAGACAGCTGTCGTAGATAAAGGAGCTGTCAATTACACTTCCAGCAGACTGGTCTATGTGTCCTGAGGCTCTGGATATTTAGAGGTTGCCAAGATAATTTTTATTTTTGTGATATTTGATCTTCCATTTCATTCCCAGTGACAAATAGCAAGAGCTCTTGATATTTTTTTTAAGATAGAGTTTCAATATGTAGACCAGGCTGCCCTTGAACTCACAGAAATCTGCCTTCCTTTGCCTCCCAAGTTCTAGGATTAAAAGCATGGGTGGCCCTCCCCCAATCTTGGTGGTATATGAATTCCATTTGGATTATCGATTGTTCCTGTTAGTAGTTTTCTTGAATGCCTTTTAGGAGAAAATTGATACTAGTACTATTCACAGAAGACAAGTACCATAGATAACCTCGGCCATGAATACAGAGAAAAAGCAAAATCGGTTTTAAAATCAGGTTTGATTTCACCAATCTCTAGGGGTTCGTCCTGCACAGAACTCTGAGTTAGAGAGAAAATAAATAAAGTGTGACAGATGCTGGGAAAGGCACAAAGCAAGAATTTCTCCCTAATGTCAGAAAAGGGTAGAGAGAGGAAGAAGGGATCACTTGGTGGGCGCAAATACATCATGGTAAATGAGTGGTGGGCTCATGAGCCCTTTATCATTCTAAAGTCATGAAACTAATTTATATAGGGATGGCACCTTCCCGTCCATCATGGGCCTTAGATGTGCCCTGTACAGGTGGCACCCTGGGCCATCGGGAGTACTAATGTGCAGTTGGTTCCCTTAGAGGACAGCTAATCTAGACTCATCTCTGGTGAGATGGACTGAGGGATACCGTGCCATTGACATGACTATCTTTCCAGTCCCTGTTTCTCATCAGCCATGATTCCTTTGATTAACCAGCAGAGCTGTGGGCAGTAGACCCAACCACAGCTCCTGTGGCATCTCTGGAGTCTAGGGCCTGGGCTTGGGCTGCTGGGTCATCTCCTACTGTTCTCTCTTATTGCCTCCTGACCTATCTTACTGCTCCCTGGCACTGATGATCTTGAAGCAGGAGTCCCACCTCAGGGGAGGTCGCCGCCCAACCCCACCCCACTGCCTGGTCACCGTTAGTAGGTGAGGATACAGACTCTATGGCTATTGAGAACAGAACATAGGAGGTGCAGGCAGGCAGGCAGGGCTGTGCGTGCGCGGATACACACACACACACACACACACACACACACACACACACACGCACACATACACACACCCTTCCCCCACCCCTTGGCTGATAGGCACATACTCTTTATGAACAGGCACCTCAAGGCAGGGCAGTAACCCGACAGCAGTTCAGGAGACATAACCCACATTTCTGCTCTGATCCCAAGAAAAGAAGGAACCAACCCTGGCAGCACCTAGAAAACCTAGACATCTCTGCAAGGTCCTCACTTAGCACTGACAGCTCAACACTCAAGGTGGAGTGTAGCAGCCCTACTTTAAAAAGTTCTTCCATATGTGTGTTAGTGAAAGATGGGTCTTGAATATTTATGTTGGGCATGGGGATGGGAAAGGCGGGGAGCAGCAAAGTCACTGGAACCAGAAACCAGGTGGTTAATGCTACTGGATGGTGACACGTGGCACCTCAGTGCTGCCTGCCAGGAAGTTGAAGAGAACAAGGCGCCAGCTGACCAAACCCAAGCTCCCAGTTGAACTGAACTTTTATTGAGTTTATTTGTGGGATGCATGACAAGAGGTCTTTCCATCATTAGTAAGAATAAAAGGTCATTTTCACAGTCACTTTGGCACACACTAATGTCTCATGGAAAGAAAAAAGAAAATAAAAAAACCAGAAAAGCAATGACGACAACGAAATCTACATAATACGTCATTAAGTACATACAAAATACTAATAAAATATCCCTGATAAATCAAAGTGCGTACAGACAGGAGGCAAATGCCCGGGACCGTGTTGCACCATCTGCAACCACACAGGTCACTCACATTGCCTCGTCAAAGTTGGAAGTTAACAGTCGTGAGAGGATTAATTTGCAGTTACACACCAATTATTTACATAACAGTAATTAGTGCCAAGATGAATAGGAGGAGGCTGGGCTGCGTGGTTCAGCAGGAATTAGAGTTATTAACAGATGAAGATGTCTGGGGCCAGGTGGGGCTGGTAGGACTGTCAGTTGGGAGTGCTACATTGGTCACGGCTAAGGACCCAGGTGTGTCACCCTCTGGGTGTAAGGCCGAGCTGAGGGAGCTCCTTGCGGGAGTCTCCACAAAACAGTCAGCGCCAACTGGCCAGGTGGGCATCAGAGGAGGACCCCTTTTGTCAGAGATAGATGGACTGCCTGCTTAGTCCCTTCTCACATAGATGGTTCAGAGAGGAAGCAAGGCCATCCCGATTTAGAAACCTTACCCTTGGCAAAAGGTGGGCAAAATAGGTGGGGTCCCCTAGATCTTTAGTGCCTGCCTCCTACCCGGATCAAATCCCCCATCTGAGGCTGGAGTTAGCAGCCAATTCTGTTAGCTTTCAACTTTAAGGCATCTTCTACATAGTGTTTCTAAGCAAAAAAGCAATAAAAATTGAGGTATTCTGTAGTTGTTCACACTGGTAGGTGAGGCACATCCATATCTGTCAATCAGTCAATGGTCAATCAATCAATCTCGCTTTCAATCCTCTGGACGGGTCATATGCACACGACAAGAAAAAGGCCATTGGAGCAAATGGACAGAGAATGGAAGTGGTGGTGTGTCCATGACGTCCCGTTTCAGGGACAGGTCTCCCTGCCTCCTCCTCCATCTGAGAGGACGGGGATGGGGGCCAAGGGCTGTGTAGGTTGGGTGCGAAGGCCAGACGGAAGCAGGCCATAGTTTCACAAGTCAGAAAGGACACACTGAGCAAAGGGCGACAGCAGCAGTGACAGCAGCAGCAGCCGGGAAGCCCCTGACGCCGCAGGAAACTTGGGGTCTGTCACCCCAGCACAGGAGATGCAAAAAACGCACACCACAGAGACCCCCGTGGTCTCACCTCAGAGGTGGTGGCGTACGAAGGGGGTGGGGCTGGCTTCCCCTTGGAGTTGACCCTTCAGCCTGGAGGGGTGTGTCCCAATGAGGCAGTCGCCATGGCGAGGTGGTCACACTCGCACAGTGGCCTCAGGCCCCTCTGGCACCACAACAGATCTTTGCCCCTTTACAAGCCATCACAAAACCAGGTCCTGGCCCCCTTATAAGAGGCCAGTGTCCCCAGACCAGGCCTCCTTGAGGCTGGCCTTCGCTCCCTGCCACCAAGTGGTACAAGCAGGCTGAGCACACAGGCCCAGAGAAAACAGATTCACCCAGAGAGCGCTCAGCAGGAGTCAGGGAAGCTTTCCATAGAGAGAGAGGAGGGGAGCCCAAGGCAAGCTCCACAAGGCGCAGGGCATGCACTGGAGGGCAGAGGCAGAGTTATAAACGGGTCGGTTACTTGACGAGATCTTCCGGATGGGTGAGTCAGGGTCAGGCCGGGACAGCCACTGAACCACATAGCTCTTCTTGGAGGGATCCGAGATGTTTCCTGAAAGGAAAGAGGAGGCTGCAGCTGCCAGGGCACCACTAAGGACCACCACCACCACTACCACAACATCCAGAGCAAAGCAGCTCACCTCCAGGCATCCTGGGGCCCAATGCAATAGGAGGGTATAGTTTCTGTTCCTGGAAAACTGGTCTAGTCTCCTGCAGACCTGTCTGTACTCTGGGACCCAGACAGCAATGTCTCCAATTGCCCACCTCATGCCTGTCTACCTGCTAATCCATGTCCTGTTCCTTCATCCTTTTTATCCCACCGTACTTCTAAGGTTCCTTGTCACTCAAGTTCTGTACTGGAAAAACATGGTGAGGATGACAAATCATGCCATCCCTACCAAGAGTGTCACCTGACCTCTTGCACTCTGTCCTCTGTAGAAGAGACCAGTGGGGGATGGGGTCTAGCCTTGAGTTGCAGTTTGGACCAAACACATGTGATACTGGACCAGGCATCTGCATAACGCTCTCGGCTGTTGCCCTCAAAGAACACAGAACACCCTCTACTCACATGGGCACCCTTCCTACATTGGTATCTCTGTCACATAGACCACACACTTCTGCTGGCAGAGTCCTGCTGTGTTGTGGTTCACTGTGGGACACCGGAGTTTAGAGCAGTAACATCATGCCACGGAGGCAGGGATGGGCTGAGACTCCTCCCTCAGGCACATCAGGACCTGTCGAGGGACTCCCATGTGTCAACCCCCACCCTCAATCCTATTTCTTTCTAGGATGGGAGTGCTCACGTTCATCCACGACAAGCTCAGCCATTTTGGAAGAAGGGCAGAATTTGATTGCAGCAGTCCCCCCACTTCCCCCCTCCCAGGCTGTTGCATGCTGGGGGCCAGGGGTGGCACAGGGCTTACGGGGACAGGGTGCAAGCCTGCAGATTCTTGCTGTCTCAGGCCGCTCCTCCCGGCAGATACCAAAATTATCATCGGCAGTGCGGCAGAGTACTGGCCGTTCCTGGGTGCCGTTGCCACAGGTTACCGAACACTGTAGATACAGAAGCATTAATCAGGGTCACCGCTCATACTGGGCCTCGTGTTCCGCAGGCATGTGACTGATGACCCTCGGGAGGTGGTGTGTGGCAGAGGTGCGCCTTGTCCCATGGGGGCTGTCTTAGAATGCACGTGCACATCTTTCAGGGCCACTGTGATGCCCCCACCACTGGGTTTTCCCTTCCTCCCACGGCTTGGATATAATTTGAGCATGTCATTCCAGACCTATGTGTTGGAAGCTCTGTCCCCGTTTGTGGTGGCAATGGGAGGGGGAGTAAAAACCTAGTGGGAGGCCTCTCCTGACCTGTTTGGACCTTGGCTGCCTGCCGGATCACTCTCCCATGTATTCAATCATGGCGCCGTATGTCATAAGGTCCTCCCTCATAAAGGTAAAGTTAATGATGCCAGCACCGTGACCTTAAATTTCAAAACTAAAGAAGCCTCTTTATACAGTAGCCAGAAACCTTCTACCCTGCCATAAATCCCTATGGAGAGTCCCCGGGAAAGTAAAAACATAATTACTATATGACCCATTGCTCTTGCATGTATACCCAAAGGACTCTAAGCCTACATACCACAGGGGTGCCTGAATATCTGTGTTTATATCTGTACTATCCAGGAAACGAATCCATCCCACCTGTCCAAAAACAGATGCACACAGAAGAAAAAGTGGTGCACATATGCATGTTTGTATGAAGGTACATATATGATGTGCAGAGCACATGTATATGTATGCATGTACACGTGGAGGTCTGAAGCTGACATTCAGAGTCTTCTTGACCACCCTCTACCTTATTCATGAAGTCAGGGTTTCTCATCTGGACTGAGCTTGCTGACACAGCTAATGTGGTTATGGAGCTTGCTCCTGGGTTTGCACCTCTGACTCTGAGCTCTGGAGCTATAGGCAGGCTGCTATGTCTAGTAGGCATTTATATGCCTGCTGGGGAATCCAAACTCCAGTCTTCCTGCTTGCACAGCAAGTGCTTTAACCATTAGAGCCGTCTTCCTAGATCCTACACAATTTTTCCATAAGGAAAAATTAAAACATGACATTTGCTAGAAAATGGATAGAGCTATTGATCCTATTAAGTAAAATAAGCTGGGCTCAAAAAGACACATTCTGTTTTTCCCCCATATATAGAAGTGTGTGTGTGTGTGTGTGTGTGTGTGTGTGTGTGTGTAGGTCATGACACACTCCAGGGGTACTATTTGGGGAGAAGAAAAAGGGAGGGGGAGGGCAATGGGAAAGGGAAGTGACTTAGAACGAACATGTGTGAGGACACCATAATGAAACTCTACTTTGTATGCCAACTTCAAAGAAGAGATAGGACAATTTAGACAGTGAAGAAAAGCAATGCCATCATAAGGAGAAAATATAAAGCACATCTTCCCACAACCCTCCCCACAAAACGTACTCAAGCACCTCATTATGGTAATGGAAGGTGGTTTAATAAACTTCTCTGGCTGGAGGATGCTGAAGGTCCAGGAAAACCTGTATTGGGCTGGGGCTCCCCTGCAACATCTGTGATCTAGCCCTGGAACCTTTGGCAGTCTCTCCTCTAACTCCCTCTCTAAAGGCAAGGTGCCAGTACCCTCTAGAGCCTGCACCCACTTTGTGACCCTGGGCAGGAACCAGAAGTGCATTCCTAGCCCAACTGCTGGCACTATTCTCATTCAGCCTAGCCCTGCACCTTACCATGAATGTAGGGAAGAGCCAACTCAGCAGACCTGGGATTCTCAAATTCTTCACCATTCCTAAGCAACAGTCTGATTTGAGGAATGACTTTTGTGCAATTTCTGGGGGCCTAACTCGTGGAAGGTTCTGTGTGATAAAAAGGCTTCTGCATTCTTGAGGCCTTGGGGCAGGTTGTACCAGCTTTGCTAGGTAGTTTAAACCAGTGGTACAATTCGTGCACAGGAAATATCTGTTTTCCATCCTTCTGGGATCTGAGGTCCATCGCTGTGCAGCTGGTTCCCTGACGCAAAACCTGGACTTCCATGCTGCAGCTCCCACTGGTGCCTCGTCTATCTCAGTCTTACCCAAGCTCATTTTGGGGTCAAGGGCACAGGGCCTAGAGGACAGCTTACCTGGGACCAGGATCCAGCTCGCCACCGCCCAGGGCAGAGCTCACGGTTGCAGGCCCTTCTGCTCTCAGGACGGTGGTCATTGCAGTGTTTGGTGTGCACGGAACGGGTCATGTTGTTGTGCAGGGGTTGAATACAGCGAATGGAGCGCACCTGCATGCCGGTTCGGCCACAGCTCTGACTACAAGGTTCCCATTCACCGGCTACCCACCTGCCAGGGCAGAGTGACAGGTGGTCAGGGACCAGTCTGCCTGTGGCCCAGGTGGCAGCGAGAACAGAAAGATGCCAGCCTGTTCCCTCCTGCAACTGAGGCTCTTTGTTTCTCTGCCTGCCATATGTGCAGGCTTTCCTGGAGAGGAAACTAAGGCTCAGATACTCCCCTGCCTGTTGACAGGCTCTGCTGGGGCAAGTGGCCTAACCATGGTGTCATCTACTGATGGCATCATGAACCCTCCCCAGCAATGCTCAAGGGCACTATGGATGCCCCCTGAGCCTTTGTCCCTGCTTGTCCTCTGCCCTGACCTGGGCTCAGAAATGCATCCTGCTGGGATCTGAGGGTTTGAGAATCAACACTGTTGATTAGAAACATCTAGTACAGCATTAGAAGCTAGCCCAGGCCTTCTGGGCCGCAGTTCCCCCACCTAAGTGTTAACATTTTATGTCTTTTATGAGATGCACATCGAACTCCCATTCAGTGGGTCAGAAGAGGGCCTGCACCCCCACCACCTATGGCGTGGTGGGTGAGAAGCCTTACACCCCTTGGGATGCCAGACCCAGGGCCCAGTTTTATTCCTCCCTCCACAATGTGCCCTTGGGCTGTGGCCCCCTCCTGGCACTCACACAGGCTGGGAGCACTCCTGAGGGTTGCAAGCTCGGCGAATGGCTTTGGGCTTGGCAAGGGCACTGCAGAAGGCTCGGTGCACCATCTTGCTGTCCAGCCTCCGGCGGCAGCCATACTTGGTAAACTGGGACCCTGAAGACAGAGAGCTTGAAGGGGCTCAATGGGGCAGTGGGACCCCCAAGAGGGCTTGGAGAGGTGGGTCCTCTACCAGCCCATGTTAGCCCCGTTCTCCTCTTTGTTCCTTTCTTCCTATATAATCCAGGTCGGCTTTGAACCCATTCTTTGCCCCAGTATTCCCTCAAATTTATAATCTGCCCTCCAAGGGCTAGGATTACAGGCTTGTGCCACGATGCTCTATTCCTCTTTGTCCTTAAAATGATGTGGCGGGTGGGGAGGAAGCCTTGGAGACGTCTACCTAGGGACGCACCTTTCAACCCATCAGAGGGAGGGCAAGAATGCAGGCTCTCTTGACTCCTGAGGTCACAAGGATGGACCTGTTCCCCTCTATCATTTAGCCATTTGCTCTACCTTTGGGTCTGAGATAAGTCAGGATTTGATCAATACAGGGCACCTGGCCTGCGTGGCTTCTCTTTTCACTGACTCCTGTGGGGTGGGACCTTTAAGAGGTCACTGGGGATGGGCTCTTGAAGGGGAAGACTGGGAATCCAGCCCTTTCTCCCTCTCCTGGCTTCCCAGCCTCCTGCTAGGCTAGGCAGGTAAGGCAGCAAGCAGCTTCTGCAGTCTATCTGCTCCTGCCATGATCTGCTGCCTCGACACAGCCCAAAGCGATGAGACCCACTAGTCAAGAGACAAAGGCTCCAGAAGTGTGGGTGAAAATACAATTTTCTTTTTTATAAGTTGATTATCTCACGGATTCATTACAATGACAGTAAACAAACACTACACCCAAGGTTGGTATGGCTAAGACGGAGTGGTACGGCAATGGACATCATTGTGCCCAGATGCTTACCTGGGCCTCAGAGGCCACAGGGAGAGTTTTGGCTTTTGTCTCACAGAAGGAGGGCACTAATACAGGACAGGGAAGGGTCTGGTTCATGCCTTTAGTTTTCCATTTGTGTGTGTGAGAGAGCTTGTGTTAGGACTCTGTGGACCTGAGGTTGAATGTCAGCAACCATTCTTGATTTCTCTTCCATTGTATTTATCAACACAGAGCCTCACATTCAAATCTAGAGCTTGCCCATGTGGGTAGTATCCACAGCCAGCTTGCTCTGGGGATCCCCTGGTCTGCTGCCTTCCAAGGCTGGAGTTACAAGAGAGCTTCCTTGCCTATCCCACTTTTACATAGGTTCTGGGATCTGAGCTCTGATGCCCAGACTCACAAGGCAAACACGTTAACTACTTATCTGTCTCTCCAGCCATGATTCATTAACAAGTCATTCCTGGACCTATAGTGAACCCACAAAAGCCAGCGGGAGGATGGTGCTGGACCAGAGAGCCAGGAATTGGCAGGGAAGGAATCGGTAAGATCTAAGTGAAATGTGGAGAGGGGGCAAAGCCATGCAGGCAGAACAGAAAGCTAAGAGTACCATTGCTCAGGATGAGGTTCCCTCCTGCCCTTTTGGAATTCTTTGAGCTCAGTGGAGACCATTTCCCCCTCTCTCTCAGCCCCTGCTCTAGATTAATCAAGGAAAGGGGCTGCCCGGAAGTGTCCCCAATGCTTCTGGAGTCTTGTTAGTAGTGCAGCCAGACCCACCCATGTCAGCCCCCAACTGTGTTACTCCCTACATACTGATAGAGTCCATACTGGTGCGACCCACACCCTACAGGCCATTCTGGCTACATTTTGCCTGATGTCTCAAGCACCTGCCCTTCCCAACTACCCAAGGACCATTCCCAGCCTAGGCTACGCCTTTGATCACTCTAATGGAGGTCATTGCTGAGTCACTCTCCCCGGCCCTTCTCATATTTGTCACAGGACAAACTCACTGGCCTCAGAGCTGCAGTCAGAGGGGCACTGTTGGCCCATCCGACCAGCCCCAGCCTCCTCTAGGCTCACGCTGAGTTTCAGCCCAGGGGTGCCCCACCTCCAATCAAGCCCAGGAGCCCCAGCAGCGAGAACCCCCCTCACCTCCACCGCAGGGCTTGGAGCAGGGAGACCACTTTTTCAGGGCCCACTCATGGCGCACAGAGTCGTCTTCCAGGACGTTGTTGTCATCGACATTGAGTGAGTCTTCATGGATCATGTACTTGTATGTCAGTGAGATCCGGGTGTCTCCTTCAGGGATAACCTGGGCCCACCACAACATGATCATGAGTATGTTTGCCCAGCTTTTCATCCTTCCTCTGTAGACAACTTAGAGGCACTGGGTAGACTGACAACCAGGGGAGGCAGACAGTCCCCGACTTATGATGGCCATCTTTAATAGCTTTTCAACTTTACGATGGCACTTGGAATTTGAAATTTGGACCTTTTCCCTGGCTCGTGGGATGTGGTGCAACCCTCGTCCTGGCTGCGGTTTAGGTGCAGCCAATGCACTTTTGTATGGCATGTTTATGGGTTTATGAGGATGTAACCTGTAGTGAGATATTCACTTTGTCCACAGCTGTGGCACATTGGTAACCTCTAAGGAGAATCTAACTATTTAGGATCTCACAGGCTGCTGGTCACAACATTAAGACAATTTAAAAATTACATTTTAATTGATGTATTTTTTTATACGTGCACTCATTCAGTGCCCATAGAGGCCTGAAAGGGGTGTTGACTCCCTAGGAGCTACAGCTATAGGCATTTGTGAGCTGTCTGCTGTAGGTGCTGGGGTACAAATTCTAGTTGAGCAGTGAGTACCCTTATCTTCTGAGTTGTATCTCCAGCCCTCCCTCTCTCTCCAGCTCACCCTCATTTTTGAGACAAGGGTCTTGTTAAGTTGCCCCAGTTGGCCTGGAACTTTCTGTGTAGACCAGCCTGCCTTGGATCTTGCTTTAATCTCCTTGCTTTGCCTCCTGAGTGCTGGGGTTGCAGGAGCATGACACCATGTCTGGCTCGGTGTGTGTGTTTGTTTGCTTTGATAAATAAATGACATCACTTAAGCAATTAGTTAAAACTAAAAAATTTAAAATGACTCGAAAACCCAGCCCCTCTCAGGATTCTCCATAACCAGGAGCAGTGTGGGATCTGGAATCCAGCCCTGCTTAGACACAAAGTCCAGTGTGACTAGATGCTGCTTTCTGATCTCTCAGGTGTGAGAATTTCAGTACAACAGCAGAGGTTAATGTACCTAATGGCATAAGCTGTGGCTGTCACTCCAATAGAGAAAACAGAAACCTCTAGAGAGGAGATTGCCCACAATCAGTAAGAGCTGGTGCAGCAACCAGAGCCATGGGGGGCGGGCCCATGCCCACACATGGCTGACTTGGAGGTGGAGACCATGTCAAGGAAAGAGGCTGCTTAGAGCAAAGCCTGAATGCAGGGGGAGTTTGGGCATCCCAGGGCTCCCATCTTTTCCTGGGGCCGTGTGCACCCACAGGCTGGCACAGTACTCACCAGCACAGTGATTGTTCCGTGGAGAGGACCCATAGTCTGCAGTGTCTCCCTCTCATCTTCATTCCTGTATTCCCACTCCACACCCATGGCAATGAAAGTTCTAGAATTGGGGTCCAAGTGGTTCTCTTCATTTAAGATGAACTTGCCTGTCTCCAGGTTCTTGACAGCTGAGAATAGCATAAAGGAACATATAGTCACTCCAGCATGCTGGTACTAGTGGGTGGAGGCACAGGTTTCTTTCTCAACCATCCCACCAGCTAGCTGCCACTGAGGGGTCTGTCCCAGTGTGCTCTGGGAGCTGCACACTGCATTTGGTTGCTCTACCAAGACCAGGCTAACCTCAGCGTGGGACCTACTGCCTAGCTCAGTGCCCCTCAGACAGGGTGGTCTTCCATACTTCTGCAGACTTGAGGGATATGGCCTGTCTGGGACACAGGGCTGTGGCCATTGCCAAAGGAGCCCTCTGACTTCAAGCTCTGACCTCCCCCACAAGATGCATGCATGAAAGCCTGCGAGGTGGACCAGGGCTGAGGAACATCCGTCCGTCAGGGCTGTTGCTCCCGGGACCTGGCCACACAATTCAAGCTTTTGAGCTATGGTACCCTGCTCTGACCTTTGGCACACTGCCCATCCCAGAAGAACCAGGTCTCACAGGTGTGGGCTCTGACTCACACAGATAGTGGCTGGTGGTGTCGGTCTCCTGGATGAGCAGGTGTCTGGCTCCAGCAGGGATCTCAAACATCTTGATGTACTCTTTGGGGTGGAGACAGGAAGCCAGATGAGAAGACAGGAAGCCATTCAAACGCACATGCCCCAGGAGAGGCCTGCCCTCCCAGGCAGCTCCATCACAGGCACTCCCAACCCTACTTAATAGGAAAGGGGTCGGCTGGAAAGCCCTGACACTCCCTACTCTGCTTCTCCTCATCTTCAAATCCCAGGTGTCTCAATGCTGCCTCCTCCACTGAACGCTCAAGTGGGAATCCAGTCCCCAGCCATGCTGGGAGTCATTAAGATGCCCTATCTAGGAGGGAGGGCCCAGGCAAGCCACCTGGCTTATCTACACCTCAGGCCCTCCATCTGCAAACCATGTTAGAACCCCATGTGTGGGGGTGGCGAGGCTAGTACCTGACCCACAAGGCCATTCCTGGCTCGCAGCTCCTCACCGGAGCCTACACATTTGCTCTGTTGCCTTTCAAAAGAAAACCAAAGAGGCGTGTCTCCATGTCAGAGTCAGACTGACAGACCACAGGGATGTGGTCCGTTGCTGCGGGTCATTCCATAGGGACAGAGGGAAACACTGAATCAGTACCAGGCTGCTGTGTTTGGGATAAGGTTTGTGGGTGTCCCCCATGTGCTAGATTCAGGGATGTCTTGATGGAAGCCATCTGTGGGCAGGAGAGAGGGAGGGAGCAAATGACATGCAGCCGGGCATCCCAGAGGGCTGAGGGGACTGATCTTTGTGGACCCCTGACCTCCACAGTTCCTAAGCTGATTCCATCCCTGTTCTCCATCTTCCACACTCACTGTGGCTCAGACTCGAGATCCCCAATCGGGTTCCCTTTCTCCCTGAACCTCACAGCCACAAGCTCCAAATAGTCACAGGCCTACACAGAGTCTCAGGGGTGCCCAAGGTGCTGTTGACACCCCGCCCCAAGGCCGAAGACGGGCTCCCCACCTTGCTTCCTCGGTGACCTCGTGAACGCGCCCTTCACCACTTTACACTGCGTGTTGTCACCTCCACACACTCCACACTTGTCCTCCTGTTTGCGGGAGCCGATCACCCCATCACAGCCCACCTTCTGCAGGGCAAGAGAGGGCAGGGGACCTCTGAGACCTCATCCTTGCTCATGCCCGAGTCCCCCAACGCCCACAGTATCTGATCCCTCCCACAAGGGGGTCTGTATATCTGCATATGCTTCACAGCAGCTCTTGACACGGGGAATAAAGGCTTTGGAGAGAGGCCCTGATGAGCCACATGCCCACTCCTTCCTCAGTTCATGCAGAGCACAGAGCCTGTCCCGTGACAGCACCTCTGTCCTCAGCCCCTCCACACTGCCCTTCTCTACCTAGTACCATCCCCAAGGCGGCCCTGAGGGACTCCACTCAAAGCTTAGGCTGCTTTGTTCCAATGGAGCAATAATACTGTGGTTGAATCTTTAAGTGTCAGAGCCTAGTGAAAGGTTCTCTTGACGTTGTTTTTACGTCCTGCTCATCCCCCGCCACCCAAACAACCGGGAGACGCTGAGGCTTGCTATGTTAAGCATGGAGAGCTTAGTCTGAGCCCAGATCCCACATTCCACCGGACTTGTCAGCCTCATGCCTGTGCGCCAGAACCAGAAAGTGTGGCAGAGGACTGTCTAGATTGTTAATTGATGTAGGAAAGCTCAGCCCACTATGGACAGCACCGTTCCCTAGACAAGGAGTCCTCAACAGATCAGGAGAGGATCCCAGGAGGTGGCAGCCCTGAGTCCTGGTCCACACTGCCTCAAGGCACTCACTCACCTTGCAGTCCCCACGCACACAGAGGCTGAAGGCGTCCTTGTAGGAGCAGCGAGTCCCGTCATGCACCATACGCTTCATGGACACCACCTCCCCTGTCTCCTTGGACTCGCAGTAGAGGTGGCATCTCTCCTTGGCTGGAAGAAAAGAGGCAGGGTGTTAGGGGCCTTCTCCAAGGAGCGCCACACCAGAGAAAAGTCCCAGTGTTGTTAGAGCTCAGCTGCCCCACCCCAGGCCCTGGAAGGACATAGACAGAGGGACAGGTGATGGCAACCTCCTTCCTACCATTTTGGCTTCTGAGACTTTGACTCTGATGCTATTAAGCCTTAAAAAGAGATTTCCCTAGTGATGCAGCCAGGGTGTGTACACGACCCGCATCCTCTATCCTCACAGCCCGGCCTGATGGAGACCCTGCACTCTGCAGAGGCAAGGGCTCTTTGCCCAGTCTCCATCTAAAGAGCCTTCTTTGGATCCCTCCTGTGGGCAGGAGTGTAAATGAGTGCATCCACCGTGGAAATCAATGTGGGTGCTCCTTAGAAAACTAAGCCTATGATTTCCACGTGCTGTGCTGCACCACTCCTGGGAATACATCCAAAGGAGTCTAAATCAGCACACCACAGAGACGCCTGCACATCCGAACTGTTCACAAGAGCCAAGGGATGGGATCAGCTTAGGAATCTATCAGCAGAGGAATGGATAAAGGAAATGTGTTATGTACTCATGGAGTTGTATTCAGACATAGGGAAGAAGACAATTACACTGTTTACAGGAAGATGGGTGTAACTTGAGATTTATCATATTAAACAAATTAAGCCTGCCGGAGAAAAACAAGTATCATATTTCCTCTCACATGTAGATTCTCTCCCACCCCACATATATATGCTTAGTGTGGGGAGAAGGTAATGGAGGGGCGACAGGATCAAAAAACAACAGACATGTATTCAAGTGTCACAGTGAAACCATTTTACTTTGTTTAATGAAGGATACTGATTAAAAAGGGAAACAGTCGTTTTTAATCAACCAAATGCAGCAGTCCCTCTTGGAGTCAACCTCAAGTCCCTAGCACTTCCCTTGTTCTGCATTAATTTATCAGAAGCAATTGATACACTGGGTCACCAGGCTGGGTGTCCTCCAGCTCCATCAGCTCTGACACCCCTCTGCCCTGTATCAGCATCTGTGAGGCACAATCAGGTGATCTAATTGGTACCCCAGGCTCACACCCAGTCCCTATCCCTGCCCAGTGCGTGGGCCAGGGGACAGGAATTGTGTGTTTAAAACATACACGTGGAAGGGAGAAGGACTCAAACGGAATAGAATGAGTCTCTTGTAATCATGTCCCCATCTGTGGGTTCGACCCACAACAGTCTGAAAATGTTTGAAAAAGGATGGCCTCTTCACTGACCTCGTGTGCACATGTCCTTGTTATTTCCTAGTGCAGGTTAATGACTGTGGTGGTTTGAATGCGAATGGCTCATCTGAATACTTGGTCCTCAGTTGGTGGAACTGTTTGGGAAGGGCTAGGAAGTGTGGGGAAGGAGTGGGAGGTATGCCTTGCTGGGAGGGGTGTGTCACTGGAGGGGGGGCTTTAGGGTTCCCCAGTGTTTGCTCACTCTCTCCCTCATTGTTATACATAAAGATGTGAGCTCTCAGCTGTTATTTCATTCCATTAACATGGACTCTAACCCTCTGAAACCACAAATTGTATCCATATCTATTTATATCTATATCTCTTCATCATGGTGTTTTATCACAGCAGTAGAAAAGTAACTAAATAGCATCCCTGGCATGTTAGGTGCTACAAGCCTTTATCATTTATTACAGAAGTAGCAATGAATATTCTGGGTATCAATTCCAGAATATCTGTTTCTATGAATCTTGCTGTATATATACAGTATAGAATATATACTGGGTGCTTTATAGTCTCAACTAGGCCCCAGAGAAAGGAATTCCTTCCCGCCAGGGTGTCAGTAGTAAGAGCTGCAGCCTTCGGATCTCACACTACATAGCCTTATTTTTTCCCTTTGATATAGCGCTTAGAGGTTCCCTTTAATGAGTTAACAGCATGTGTTGCAGCTCATGTCCAGGGGGGAGATGTGAGGCACCTGCTTTTATCAAATTCCTATGCCTTTCTGGCTCAGAGATATGCACGCCCTATTGTCAGAGAGTTGTTGAATATGCCTGTGGGTATAAAAACTAGAAGCCTTGTGGGATGACAAGAAACTTTTTGGAGAGCCTTTAGAAGAAACATCAAGAGAATTTTTAGAAGGAACTTTTAGATCTGAAGAGAACTTAAAGAGAGCTTTAAGAGAAAGAACTTTTGAGGAGAGCATTTCTTTAAAAATATAGAGCCACGAGAGGAAATCGTGTGTGAGCCTTTTATTTCCTTTTGGCCCTCAGGCCAGAACTTTTTAGCAAGCTCCTATCTGCATGCTGTAGGCCTCCTGTCTGAATCCACAACAGTTAGGTAGCATACACAAACACCCCACTCCTTTGTACAGGAACTTGAATATTCATGGGGCTGGGTATCCTATAGTGAGGGGCACTAAAACAGAGGGGCAATTACCAAGCACTCCTCAGCCTAACGATACTAATTTTTCAATTCTGTAAGACACAAAGTAAGTGCCATTCAATGCTTCACCTGTTTGGTTCATAGTTTCTGCCACTCTTAATGGAAAGTGATGTAAGAGAGGGTGCTGTGGCGGTTGATTTCAATCACCTATGGAACACAGTCTTGAATTTCCTAGGGAGGAGCCCATTGAGGGATGATCTTGACTAGGCTGGCCTGTGGCCATGTGTGTAGGGGATTTTCTTCATTGCTTTACCTAATGTGGGAAGACCCAGCCTGAAAGTGAGTAGCACCGTTCCTGGGTTTGGGTCCTGGATTGTATAAAAAGGAGAAAGAGCTGAGCTCATGAATGCATTCATGCATCCGTTCTCTCTGCTCTTGACTGTGAATGTATCAGGTGCCTGTGGCCTTGACTTCCCTGTTTACAATGTATTGAGGCCTGGAACTGTTTACTTGAGCAAACCCTTTCTCCCTGTGTTGTTCTTGTTGGGGGTATTTTGTTGCAGCAACAGGAAGGAAACTACCTATCAGAAGTCACATGATTGCTTTGCAGGGTCAAACTCTGCTCCCATCCCACACTTGTAGAACCACACAGCTCTAGCCCTGATCCCTGGACAGTCACTGTAGGAGTTTGTGCCTTCTAAGCTTCCCTCCCAGAAGCCTCTACATGGCTAGTGTTCTGGTTCTTCTGGACAGAAGCCCTGCCCCCAGCCCAGAGCCCTTGCTCAGGTGTGGGACCCTGCACACTAGCCAGCACTGTGCCCAGTTTCTGGCCCAAGTGTCACCACAGCTTTGCTCCATGCAGGATCAGAGGTATAAAACAATGCATGCCCCTGCCTGCCCCACCTGGGATCCTGTGCTGAATCCCACCTCTGCCCTCCCCAGGAAGCTCACCATCCCGGTGCTCATGGGGCAGCCAGTGGTGCTGGCCATCGCCGTGCTCAAAGTACAGGTCCCACTGGCGACACTGCTCCTCCCGGAAGTCAGCCAGGGAGTTGGGGCAGTCCTGGGGGTTGCAGAGCTGGAAGTCGTAGGCCAGGCCGGAGCAGGTGCGGCCCCCGTTGGCTGGGCTGTGAGAGAAATCAAAGGTTCTCTTCTTGGGGCCTCTAGACAAAGACCTGCCCATGTATGGTATTTGTAGGGAAGTCCTTGCCTCTCAGGTATGGAAGGGATAACTCTACTGAGCAAAGAGACACAGCCCTATAGGATCCAGATAGCTCCCCAGCCAGTCAGGCCTTGGGACATCAAGACTAGAAGGAGCTGTGCTCTCTTGAGAAGGTAGCATCTTCCCTGGGCATGCCACCTTCACCCCAGCATCAATGCCCAGGACTGTTAAGGAGTGCAGATCTGTGACTGCATGTTAGCATTCTGCCTGCCTCACTGGATTATAAATCTCAGAATAACCAGAGCTGGTTGAATCTCCCTTACAACCAGATCCTGGGCACAGAGCTATAGCGGTCACACCATGGCAAAAAACATCCAGAACAATCCTGAAATTGTGGAATTGCACATGCACAAGTTCCTAACAGACGTCTCTGCTGTAGAGAACCTCGCTTCGGTAACCCTCACTGTGCAGAGATCAGTTCTAGATGGCCAGGGCCTTTTGGGTTCCAGCTCTCTGCTGGGCTCTAGCTCTCTTTCCAAAGCAAGAGAAAAATCCCTCAGGGCTGCTCAAGGGGCCATAGTGTTCCACCTTCCCGCCAGGCTCTTTGCAGGAGGACAGCCTGGGACCCCAAAAGTGTTCCATGTACAGATGGGGTGACCAGACACAGGTCTTCTGTCCCCATCCTTGATAAAGACATGGCCCTTCTCCCCTCATTGTAACTGCTGATCTCTTTGACTCCCTAGGGACATTGTTTGCTCTGACAGAAACAGTGCAGCTGCCTCAGAAAATATGAGTTTGTACTGACTGGCTTTGTGTCAATCTGACACAAGCTAGAGTCATCAGAGAGGAAGGAGCCTCAGCTGAGGAAACGCCTCCATGAGATCCAGCTGTAGTGCATTTTCTTAGTGATCAGTAGGGAAGGGTGCCACCCATTGTGAGTGGTGCCATCCCTGGGGCTGGTGGTCCTGGGTTCTATAAGAAAGGAGGCTGAGCAAGCCAGGGAAACAAGCCAGTGAACAACACCTCTCCATAGCCTCTTCATCAGCTCCTGCCTCTGGGATCTTGCCCTGCTGGAGTTCCTGCCCTGACTTCCTTCAGTGATGAACAGCCATGTGGATGCATAAGCAAACAAACCCTTTCCTTTCCAACTTGCTTTTTAGTCATGGTGTTTTGTTGCATTAACAGTAACTCTAACTAGTTGCCTCAGTGAGACCAGACAGACTGGATATGTCCAAGTCAGCCTGAACCTGGCCCACTTAGGGGCTGGCAATAGTATGTGACATTCTAGATTGACAATATTTTCAGGTAAAACAAAATTAAATCACCAGATAGTCCAACACGAGGTAGACAAATGACCCCACTGCTCATGTGTGTGAGCAGTCGCAGGGCCTGCAGGGAAGGAGGGAGGGAGGGAGGGAGGGACTGAAGATAATGAGTCTGGGTCCTGGGGCATGAGTGGCAGCCCCTAACCCTGTTTCTCAGCTGACTACAAAACAGCTGCTTGGCTCTAGTTGCCACTGTGTAGGCTGCTGGCATCATGGGACCCATGACCACCAGATTCCCATCTCTGTCCCTTTCTATCCTCCACTCCCTAGGCCGAGAAGGGCAGAAGAAGCCTATGTCTAGACTGTGGGCCTTAGGGTGGTGGCCAAGAACTGATGTTTCCAGGGTGTGGTGGGATGTGAGCCAGGGAAGGTGCCCCCCCTCAGCACCCAGCTTCCTCCTAAGGAGAAATGCAGACTGGAAGGTTTGCCTTACACTCTCCCTGAACTCAGAATGCAGCAATGCTCAAGGCCCTGCAGAATCTGGCGATGTCAGGTCAACTCACTGTGGGTTGTCACACTGGCGGGTCCTGAACTTTACACCTGTGCCACAGGTGCGTGAGCAGGAGCCGAAAGGAGTCCAGGCGCCCCAGTTGCCATCTCGTTTGAGGATGTCAGGTGTCAGCCAGATGCAGTGGCCTTTAAAACAATGCTAAAAAATAGGAAGGTGGGCTGGTGAGACATCTCATTGGGTAAAGGCCCTTGCTGCTTACTGACCTGAGAAATGACATCCCCATGCTATATTCTGACTTCTGTGGCACATGCCTCACCCCCCAAATTAAAAACAACAAAAGTAATTACCAAGACAACAAGACATTCCCTTGACCCATGTCCTATACCAGAGTTGCTGGAGAGGCCTACTCCCCTCATTGGGACTGTGTCTGTAATGGCTGCCCTGGGCCTGCTCTGAAGGCATGGGGCTAGGGGCTATAGTGTCTGATGGGAGGGTGGGTGGGCATGTAGTGTCTGATCTTCCTGTCCCTAACAATCAAAGCACTTAATTCAGACAGGCCTAGCCTTGCCTGTGACAATAAGAGGAATAGGATGTCCAGGCCCACCCTTCAGGGCCTTGTCCAACCTGCTCTGAACTGCTGTGCCTATGGCATATCATGGTCCCAGGACAAATGTTCCCATGTGCCTGGACAAAGATGCAACAAGAACAACAAGCCAGAGATCTTGGAGATGTTTCAGGTCTAAGTAGACTTGGGGTGTGGAGGAGGAAGATCTAGAACATAGGAAGCAGAACACTGGAGTGGGAAAAACACTAAATTCCATTCTCTTATTCTTCCCAGGGGAAGACGCTTATTAAACCCTATAAGAAGCCCAGGTTAAAAAAATCTAAAACAGTAATTTAGTATTTCAGTCCATCACAATCCAACAAATGGTTTGTTGATTTAGAATAAGAAGACATCACTCAAAATAAAGGCAAATAACAGCACAATTATCACAAATGACCCAAACTTGAAAATGGTCATTTTTTTCTACTTGTGTGTGCGTGTGCATGCATGAGTGCTTATGTATGTGTGCATGTGTGTGTCACATATATGCTTGAATATATGTGAAAAAAAGCATACTTCACATGTAAGTATGAGGGTGAGGGTGCATGCGTGTACTTGAGTCTGTGTAGGGCACCAGACTATGGATCATGGAACCAACAAGATGTTCAGCAAACAGAGGTACCAAGCCTGACAGCCTAAGCTTGATCCTGGGCATTCATGTGGCAGAACGAGAGATCTGACACTAAGCCTGCAGCGGCTGCCCTTCCTGGGAGTCTCCCTCTCAGAACTCTGGATATGTGTCAAGGGCTCCATCTAATGCTGTCAGGCTGGGCAAACAGACACATGGCCAGCAGTCACGACTAAGTGATCTCAGAATGTTCTCTTTGGGCCATAGTTACTTCAGCTCTCCCTGCAAAGCTTCCCTTACTTCAACACTGATGGGAGGAGATGAACTCACACACATGTTGGCTCATGTTTCTGTCAGCTGGTGGAGGAGGCCAAACTCACAGGCCAGGAAGGACACTGTGGTCTTAATCCCCAGTGTGAAGGTGTGAGGAGGTGGAGCTGTGAGGAGTTCCTTATGTCATGGCCCTCATGTAGTGGATTAATGTCCTTATCACAAGGGATAAGGGAAATTCACCCACATGGTGACTCCTGAGGGATGTGTGGCTTAGCTGAGTCCCAAGGGGAAGCAATATTGGTTTAAGCTCATCTGCATATGCTAGGTCCCTAGAAAATGATTGGCTAAGAGGAGAGCACATTATTTCACCAGAACCAATGAGAATGGAGCCTAGAATCTTGGCTGGACAAACAGGAAAAGAATACTTTCTGCAGACTTGTGGAGAGGGTGGGCGGCCAAGCAGTGGATGATCTTGACAAGGGACAAACCAGAGGCCCTGGGCCCAGAGGTTCAAGGCTAAACCTCATGCTGTGCCTGGGAGCCACCAGGCCTCATGCTGGCTTCATAGCAAAGTGGCCCCTGGCCACGCACAAAGGGCAGGAAGGGATCTTGAGATACCACTCTGGTATGGGAAATTCCAATCTGTCTGGTGTGGAGAGTGATTAAAAGTAGGAATGGAGGTTGGGGATGAAGCTCGGTTAGCATGTTTGTGTGGTATGTGGGAATTCCTGGGTTCTTTCCTTAGGACCATATAAACCTGGCGTGGTGGCACATGCCTACAATCCTAACACTAGGCTGATGGAGACAAGCTCAGAAGTTCAAGGTCATCCTTAGCTACATATCAAGTTTAAGACCATCCTGAGATACATGACAGGGCATATCAAAATGGGCAGGGAAGCAAGAAGGAGAGAGCATCTGGGGTCTCCTAAGAAGACCCTTGGCTCCCTTAGACACTGCAGGGCCTGTTTCTAGTTATTATGTGGCTTAAACACGATGCCTTGTAACCCGCAAAGAGCCCTTAATTCTGACTCACCTTGCCAGGTGCACACATAGTCCCGTCCAATGGGGGACCCTTCTTTGTCTTGCAAAAGTAAGGGTTGTCGGGGTGGCTGCACCATAGCTGTTTGCAAGGGTCAAAGGTCCGGAACTGGAAGAGAATACCCTCGGTTAACAGGCTGCCTCCACCCTCAGCAGACCACCCAGAACGCCACCCCCTCACCCCAGCCCTATAACCTGAACTGGCCTGTGAACATGCCTGTGTGGGTGGCTGCTGCAAGCTCCGTGTGATTCTGGGGCCGTGAGGACCGTGTGCATGCAGTGTGGATATGACAGTGTCTCTGGGTATTGTTGGGCCTCCAAGTCTCCAGCCTTGGAGGCTGCCCTCCTGGTAGAACTTTGACAGGCAGATGAGAAGCAGGACGTTTTTCATGAAAACTGAGTGGGCATTCCTATGGCCCTGGGCAGGAGTGACAGGTGCCTTAAATGTCATCACCACAGGGCCCTGGGGACACTCGCTGTGTCCCTGCACTCACCGCAGTGCACATCATGTAACCCAGGCCAAAGTCGAATCGACACTGCTCATTCATGGAGTAGTGCAGCCCTGGGAGCTGAGGCAAAGCCGGCCAGTCATGGGCGAAGGGATCGTCACGCAGGCAGTCATAGGAACTGTAAGGGGACACGTGGGTGCCACAAACAACCTTCAGTGGGGAAGCTGAGATCCATGTTGGAGTTATGATGGTGGGCAAGACTTCATAACCCTGGTCTTTACTGTGATGCCCCAGTTTGTCTCCTCCACCAGTTTGAGGCTTAAAGACCTGGCTAGGGTATCTCCTGGCCTATTCACTGTCAGTGTTGGAACCCCCAAAGTGGGGTCCTCGCTGGGCACCAAGATCTCTCACCCATCTCTTGTGTGTCATGCCAGAGGCCTCAAGGTCTGAGGGTTTAGGTTGGACCCAGGCGCAATGGGCACTGTGTCCTCTTAGAACTGAACCCAAGGAGGCGTCACCCTTGGGGCCCCAGGGAGGTACTCACTGCAGGTAGCGGCCAAGCTCCTGCTGGCTGCAGCGGGACCAGTGGAAGCGATGGAAGGCAGCCTGTACCAAGGGTGCCATGATGCTGCCCAGCCGCACCTCGTCACCGCAGCGGTTGCCCTGCCCATCATGTTCCATGCCTAGCCTGTATGGGGATCAAAGCAGCCTGGCTGGACCCTCGCTTGAGTGCACTGACCTGCCATGTCCCTATACCTCAACCAGGAAGGCATTTCTAACCACCACAGGGGGCATCTCTGAGCTTCTCTACTCCAATCCACTTTGACTAGAGTCTTGAAGCCAGAGCTACTCTGTGAAGAGGCTCTCAACCAGGCATCCCTCGCCCTGTCCCCGAGGAGGGCCACTATTTCCTGCATGCACAGTGAGGGTAGGGCTGTCTATAACCCAGAGCATCCAGGACACTCCTTCTTGCATATCCTCATCAGCTCTGCAAAACCCATAAATGCATGCATATCTGACCCTGAGACTCAGGGCCTCTTCTGAGGCCTGTGCTGTGCACACTTGGGAAGAGTCCTGGCTTTTTGACCCTGGGCTAACCCTCTCACAGAGCCTTGGAGACCCATATACCAAAAGTCTTGACCCCAAGACTTGAATGGGATAATGGCACAAGGCCCCTGACTCCCTTATGCCCTGAGCGCACTCTGCTCCCAGGTGCTTTTTCTCTTTGATTTGATCTGTTCTGTCAGCAGAAAGCTGACCTCAGGCCAGGACTATTAGAAAACACCTCTAAGTGGCTTTTCTACATGGCTGTCCCTCTTAGGTACAGGGCAAAGTACTCAGCCAGGAGCAGAGGATCTGATTTCCCCATACAAGGATGGTCAGGCCACTTACACATGGCCAGTCTCATGAGCCACCACAAATGCCGAGGAGAAGCCATCCTCATGGTTCAGGGTGCAGCTGCGGACAGGGTGACACATCCCAGTGACAGGAGCATAGCCTGGGAGGAGACAGAAGGTGGCTCCAGCCTTCAGGCCTGGAGTCCTACCCCCAGACAGCCCCAGATCTCAAAATCCCACATAGGCCCCATCCCTAAAGCAATCCTGCAGAATCAATGCCCCCTGCTGTTGGGACTCGGAAGATACCTGCCCTGACAGCATGTCCCCTGCCCATCACCAGAGCTTGGTGGCCACTTTGCCTGTCACAGCCCACACTGCGCCTGGCACAGGTCTCTGCCAGGTCTTGTCTGTCACCTCGGCAGCTCCCTGCCTTCTCTCTCTCTTCTGCATCCTGTGAACTGTCTCTTCCTGCTTGCCGCTGAGCTTTGACTATTTGGTTTCTATCCTTCTATGCTGTTGTGTTTCTTTGGTTGCTCTTGGCCAAATTACTTGAGGAATGTGTATCTGTGATTTATTTTTCAACTTTCTTCTTAGTAATAGCTATACATATCAATTTATTACGATGTTAGCTTTATACACAGGCTTTAAAAATTGCATTGGTGTGTGTTGTACATGCGTGCATGTGTTCGTGTGTGTGTATGTGTGTGTGTGTGTGTGTGTGTGTGTGTGCGCGCGGCGCGTGCATGTGTATATGCATGTGCGTGTGTGTGTGCAGGCCACAATGCCTGTGTGGAGGTCAGAGTACAACTTGCTGAAGTTTCTTCCCTCTTCCCACCATACAGGTCCCAGGGATTCAACTTGTGTCCTCTGGCTTGGCAGCAATGCCTTTACCAGCTTCATTAGCCCAAAACTTCTATGTCTTCATTTTCTTATCTGTTACTAAGAGGTGTCTATTAACATCTTCAACCATGTAGTTTGGTCATTTTTTTTCCCTGTCTGGTGGGTTTTATATAGTTTGAACCCTTGCGTGAAGAATCAGTTGGTAACCTATCTCAGCATCCAGGGAAGGAACTTAACCCTGAAGTTCAGACTCTGGACACAGTCTCATCTTCAGGCTGTCGAGCCCTATCTGGTCTGGTCTAGCCACCCATTCCTGACCTTCCTCTGTTCCTCAAGAGAACAGCGTTTATTGTTGTTGTTGTGTTTTTGTTTGTTTGGGCTTTTTTTGTTTTCTTTGTTTTTTTTGAAACAGGGTTTTTTTCTGTAGCTTTGGAGCCTGTCCTGGAACTCACTCTGTAGACCTGGCTGGTCTTGAACTCACAGAGATCCACCTGTCTCTGCCTCCTGAGTGCAGAGATTAAAGCTGTGCACCACCACTGCTCAGCTGTTGTGGTTTTCTGTTGCTGTTTTCTTTTTGGAGGGGTAGAATGAGGGTCAGGGAAATGGCTCCGGTGATTTTCTGGAGTCATAAGGACAATACTACCGACTACTCAGGCCACTAAAGTAGTCACCCCCCCCCCACGCCCTGCCTGTCTTCTCTAGGCTAGGCTTCAGCTGTTGGGAGTCCCTTGCCGGCCCCAGCTTCTTTCCCAGCATTTGAGGCACAGAACTAACCTTGCATGCCTGAGGGCCCGAAGTCCTGGCGTGTGAGGAAGATGGCATGATCGTGGTACTCATCGTGGTCTGTGTCGGGCTTCTGCTGGAGGTAGGCCCAGCGGCAGACATTCTCCAGACTCTGAGAGGGGTTTCCAATCTCAATGAGGTTCATGGACTACAGTGGGTGGAGAAAGACAGAAGAATGGAGTGGTGTCTGGAAGATGACTAGCAGCTGAATAGCTAGTTGTGCTGACAGAGCCCAGCCGTTGGGGATCTGGTCCAGGGGCCACTCAGCTCCCTGCCGGGTCACTGCATGCCTTGCCCTCCATTCAGCCCTGTTCTTTTGAATGGAAGAGAAGGTTCCCGGTCACCCCAGCCTGCATGAGTCAGGTGGAAAGTGGGGCTGTAGGCTTGTTTCAAGTCTCCTCTGGAGCCGGGCCATCCCCCTACCAAGCTCACTCCTTGGTTAGAAGCAGGACACCATTTGCTCTAGACTGTGTGTGGGGGGGCTCCTCACCATGCCACCCAGGCCCTTCTGCAGACAGCTCACAACTGGCACCTTGCTTTCGCTAGTACTAATGACTGACGAGACAGCACAAGAATGCATGCATGTTGAACACAAAGGTTTGATCTATTAACCATTCTCAGTCCTACCTACAAACAGCGGAGGCTACCACACCATGGCCCTAGGGCCTGCTGGGCTGTCTTTCCCACTTGCCTCATTTAGGAGTCAAGCAATTCTGAGGTGTGTTACTGTCACTTGCATCCATAAAAATTCTGAGCAACACACTCTGTCTTTTGTGAGAGTCGTGAGCACTCCAGGCACTGGCTAGCAAGTGATAGCAGCTAGCTGACCGGCATGCCCTACACCAGTGTGGGAAAAGAGCTCCAGCCAAGTCTTTGAAGAGCCTGAAGAATCCAGCCAGGAATACACACTCAGGTATTAGGACTAGTGAGCAGGCGGACGACGGGACTGGAGGCAGGAGCCAGGTAAGAGCAAATGGGTCAATACTAAGCAGACAGAACCTCCTCCCCACCCACAAGAGGTCCTGGCTTTGAAGAGGCTGAAAACTCAGGCATCTTCAGGGGCCATGTCCACTGAACACTGACCCCTGGCTGGCATTCAAGAACAGAGGCCCAGGTTTGCCAGACCAGATGTCTCGGGTGAGTCTGCTGTTAATGTAAAGTTTGCAAGCTCTGCGGGTACAATGCCAGCCCAGAACACAAAAACCTGGGTTCAATACCCAAGCACCTCCCAACCCAATAGTTGGGTTGGCTTGAATGAAAATAGCTTTAGTGGACAGAAAAAAATTCCACTTCTCTCCCAAAGTCATTCATTTAAGAACTTCTGAATAAAGGCAGTCCCTCCCATGGAAGGTCCCCCTCCCCATTTTGAAGACACTGTGGTGGACAGAACACCCCACCGTGTTGCAGACTGGACACCGCCGATGACATTCTTTCCTCAATGCTGGGCTCCATTCCTGCGCCTCTCTTGGCAGACAAGGTGATTTCACTGCCGCGGCAGGATAATTTATTGAAATATTGATTTGTGTTTTTGTTCTTGTCTTGTTTTGTTCTCTGTCTGTTCCAAGAAGGCAGACTGTTACCAGTGTTCCCCAGCCCCAAAGGGTACATGCTATAGGGACTGAGCTCAAGAGGTCTAGGATCCCTTTCCTAGCTTTGGAATCCCAAGAACGACCTCTAGAGGGCAGAGTAGAGGCAGATTTGGGGAGCATTGTCCCAAACAGGAGCTGCACTACCCCAAGAGAGCAGGACTTCAGAAAACAGCAACCATGTGTTGTGCCCTGTGAGCCTGTACAGGCAGGCAGTCCGAGAAGTAAAGCATCCAGGCACCCCAAGCGACAAGGTGTGGGTATTGCATATATGGCCATCCCTTGATATGCTGAGGGAGTGTTTTCAGTACTCAGCGAATACCACATTGGTAAATGCTCAAGTCTCTTCTATAAAAGGATGCAACATTTACATAGAACCTCACACCTCCTTCTGTATCCTTTACATCAACTCTAAATGACTTATACCATGTACCACAGTATAAGTGCTGAGTGCGTAGTTGTTAGACTGATTGTTTAGGGAATAACAACAAGATAAAAGCTTGCATATGTTCAATACAGATGTCATGTTTCCTCCTGATTATCCTCCATCTGTAGTTGTTGGAATTGGCAGAAGCAGGGCTGGGGGTGTGGAGAACCAACTGTATTTTCTCCCAACCTTTTCAAGGCTTGGCCTATCTCAAGCAAGCACCAAGGACCCAAGGGACAGGTTTTTTGTTCTTACAGGGTCTGGAGCATTTTAGGGGGTCACAGAGTGCCCTGCCCAAAGGCTAGCCTGTGACAAGACAACAACATTGCATCCAGTGGTAAGGACAGGATCCATGTGCATTTTAGAAAGAGCTGGTTCTTGCCAGAAAGGGTGGAGTCAGGAAGGGGAAGCAAGTGTGGCCACTGTACTGACAGAGGGCTCATCATCTGGGTGTATCAGGCAGTAGGAGATGTCAGGGCCAGGGGTGGAGACAATGAGGCAAGGATGAAGGTAGTTTCTGGCTTTGGCGCAGGATAGTAGTGGACACAAGGGGGAGGGTGTGTGGGGCGTGCCTGACAGCTTGGCAGGGAGGGTGTGGGATCTATTTGGTCACAGTGCTGGGGACAATCCATCATGAAGCTGGTTTTTCTTGTACAATCTGCTTACCCGCTGAAACCTCCAGGGAGTACCTCCTCCCTGCTTCCCGGTGAACAGAACCTAATTCTGAACAGACCAGAGACTCTTCCTCCAGGCCAAGGGTCAGCTGGAACATAAGCTAAGCTAACAGAACAGAAGTTTAAGGGACTGAAACAATCAGCTGACATGCCTTTGAAGCACAAAGAAGTTGCTGCCTCCTTCCTCAGGCCCCTTTCCTTCATCCTACTCCCCCCCTCCCATTTCATGGAACCCATCAGCGACCTTGCTCCATGTGTCCTTTAAGACTCCTCTTGTGAGTCTGGAGAGATGTATCAGTGATCAAGAGCACATACTGCCCTTGCAGAGGACCTGAGCTCACAATTGCCTGTAGCTCCAGCTCCAAGGGACCCTCTGGTCCCTGATTTTTTTCATGCATATACTCTCATGCATATACCAACCCCTAATTAAAAAAAACTTTACAAAAAATCTCTTCTTGAGGCAGAGATATCTGGGACAACTGGGCAGGTCTGGGTCCTTGGAAAGAGACACAAGCTGGCTGTGATCAGGGCAAGGTGCCAACGGCCAAAGGCAGTCTAATTGCCACTGGGACAGCTGCAGGAGCCCTGCTAGAAAACCCTGCATCCACAGTGGGTGCTGGAAAACACTGTTGATCCTACATACACTGTGTTTCCCCTACATATGCATACTTATGATAAACTTTGACCTTTGCAAGCACTTTCTTGGCTTCTTTCTAGCCATTAGCATCAAGGGTGTCTACCTCTGCACCTGCATGAGGTGATAATTCTGGCAGGATGGAGTGAGACAGTGCCTGACTTCAACATGTTCCCCAGAACAGTATGCAACTTAAACATTGTAAACTTTTGTTTCCGGAATTTTCCATTTAATATTTTCGCATCACAGATGGCAGGTGTTCTGGGTAGAAAGTAACACTGAAGATAAGGGAACCCTTCCTGTTTCTCAAGTCTAGATCTCTTGTGGAAGTCACAAAGGCTTCGAAAGTTGCTTGTTTCGCTGGTCTTGGCCATCTGTCTCTCTCAGCTCCGGAAGCATCCAACACCCAGCTCCTACTCATCTTTGCATTGGTGTTTTCTAGGAAAGTCTTTGTGCACCTGTTAACAGCTGTGCAGAGTGGGGATGACTGAGCAGGAAACAATCCTTCCGGGGAGGTCTGGCTGACTCTGAGGGAGGCCTGTGGAGGAGCTTGGGGGCTGGAGCAGAGGGGTGGCACTATGTCCACTGTTCAAAAGTGGACTATGGCATATCCGTGCCCCGAGGCTGAGTGGTAGCTGGAGGGTCTATCTTCTGATGGAATGAGGGCTTGCCATCTGGGGCACGGCTCTCCACAGTGACAATAGTTCCATGACCCTAACCCCAGTGTGGAGACCCTAGATCAGCCATGGCCACTGTGCTTGCAGTGTGCATTTGTGGAAACTGGGCCCATGAGCCAGGGCGTAGAAGTCCCGGTGGGGGCCTGACCCTTCCCTTTCCATTGATGAGTCCAGTCTCCAAGCATGGAAGCAGAGGGGCCTCCAAGGAATTCCACACAGGGGCCTTATGGTGAGTGGCCATCCTCCTAGTGTGGGCTTTGCTACCCAAGACCCCCGTTTGAACAGGACGCCTATTGTTGCATGGTCCCTCTCTAGATACACTGTGTGCTATTATTCAGGTCTGTTCATGTTTATGTATGTTTATCATATATGCATGTTCATCACAAAGGGAATGGATGAATTAATGAGTGAATGAGCAAGAATAAATATACACATACTGAAGAGTCATGCTGGCACAGGGAGGGACGGACAGAGCCCAAAGGGCTGCGGGAAGGACAGACGTGTCTAGATAAAGAGGGCTGGCTGCAGGAACATCCCCAGGATCTCTTGAAAAGAGCTCACCAGCAAGCACGGATCTCAGTGCTGGTGGCAACAGCTAATTCTTCCTGTGTGCTCATGGCTTTCTGGTTCTCTGAGGCCAAGCCTCACATGTATCTCATTTAAATTTCACAAGTGCCTAAGCCATAAGCACTGTCGCTATCCTAACTCCCAGATAAGAAACTGTATCTCGTACCATGAAAGCCATTGACTCCAAATCCCACAAGTAGGGGGAGGAGGAGGTGGAAGCCATACAAAGGCCAGAGCAAGTTCTGTCCCCCAGGTAAGTCCCCCAGGTAAGTCCTTCCAGACGGAAGGGAAAGGAAGGGCAGGCTCCAGATGCATCCACCAGGTGGCGCTGCTGCTACAAAAATGAAGTGTCAGGACCCTGAGCGAGGTGGGCAGGCTAGGGAGCACTGCCTGCTCCTCCAGGCTGGGCTGCAGAACCGACTTGCAGTAGCGCAGTGGTAATCCTCTGGGCCCCAGACACAGCCTCTGGGGCCTCACCCTAAACAAACCAATTAAGACTTGTGCAAGAAGTTGTATTCCAGCCCCTGCTCTCTGACATGTGGACTGTTTGTGGTAGAATGAACTGAATTATTTATGTTCTTCCCTCCTTCAGTCAAGGAGACAGGAAAATGGGATCTGCCGCCTGGAGGCCAGTCTCCACATTTGGCAACAGGGAGGCTCTGCAGACTGGGTGCTGACATGTCTGTGAGTACACTGGCCACATAACCAATCCCAGAGCAGTGGACAGGTAGCCTGGAGCTGCAGGGGTGGGGCACACAGGTCGGTGCCTCTTTCTCAGGGCTCCTCTGACACAGCCTGAGCACTCAGCCTAGAGCGCAGGGGCTTTCACCTGCAACAGTGTGGACAGGGCACACAGCTGGCAATAGTGTTACGTCCATCTGACACTCTAAGATCACCTGGGAGAGGCACCTGTGAGCAGGGCTGCTCGAGATTGTCTTGATTCTGTTCACTGGGGTGGGAAGATGCACCCACCAGGGTGGCGCCATTTCCTGACCAGAAGGCTGGACTCTATATCTGGAAGTGGACCTGAGCAGAGCTCAGTGTTGGGTGCTCTTGCTTTTGACTGCTGATGTGACATGGGCCGTAACCCAGAACTGTAAACTGAAATAAAACCCGCAAGTAGCTTTGGTCAGAGTATTTTATCACAGCGACGGAAAGAAACCCATACCCACAAGTCCTCCTTGTCCTTGTCTACTCAGGCAGTGGCTGTGTGGCCCACTCAGTAGCAATACTGCATCAGGTTCCAAGGCTACCTGGCTTTAGCTGGTCCCAAATCCATCCCAGAATGTCCTGGCCTCAGGCAGCCTCAGGCTAGCCCTCCCAAACAGACAGGGAACAGGAAAGCATGCACAGGGGTGAGGATCCGTTGAGTGGTGCTCACTTCTCAACCTCAGTATTGCTGGCCTCTGGGGCCAGTTAACCTGTGTGTGTGTGTGTGTGTGTGTGTGTGTGTGTGTGTGTGTGTGTGTGTGTGTGTATGTGTATGTAGGGGAGAGGTGTACTGTCCTGAGCACTCCCAAGTTGTAACAGTCGAAGTGTCTCTAAACATCACCTCAAGCCCATGAGTGGGGGATAGAGTAGCAGAATCACCCTTGGTTGGCAGTGTTGGCCACAGGGGAGCTGGAGTAGCTCATCCACGGACTGTGTCCTCCAGCCCACTAGCATGACAAAGTGTGATATGACACAAAGGGACAAAGTGGCTGCCATGTGTGCCCCCCCCAGCCACATCCTCATTGTCATGGATGGTGACAGTGATTATGGGTGTCCCCTTATCATGAGGGCTATCTACCAGGACCCCAGCAGGATGCCTGAAACAGTGGGCTGTGCCAGGCTCTGAGAGTACTAGGTGTGTTTCCTCTCAGACACATCTCTCTGTGACAGAGTGTGACTTACCAAGGAGCCAAAGATGAGCAAGACCCCTAAGATGGAGCAATTGAAACACACTGTTCTGACACTTGTATGAATGTGCTCTCTTTGAGTAAAAACACTTTCAAATCACAGGGCACTGAAGCTGGGGAAAGAACCTCCATAGAGGAGCGAGGCTGACAGTGGTACAGCCCTGAGGGGCCTTCTGACAGTGAAACCAAAAACATCTCTCACTGACCTCCATGATGGCAGTCATTGCTGCCAAGTGTAGGTCCCACAGACTTCCTCTTACTGGGGAAACTAAAGCTCCGTGGCATTAAGTAACTCATTCAAGGTCCCACAGTACCAGTGGGCTGGCACAAATGCCAGGTACAGGCTCTACGGTTCCACACAAGCTCCACCGTGTCCAGCCTGGCTGCCTGAGTATCCCCCAGGCTGGGGTCTTCTTCTCCCAGCAGTGGCATGCAAGGTAGTGTGGGTGGCTCAAAGGTCATGGTATAGGCATCTCATAGATCTTCAAGAAGAAAGAGGGCAGGAAGGCATGCCCTTCTGATCAAACCAAGCTATCAGGACAGGGTTCAAAGCTGAGTGGTCTCTTGTCATGTTCTAAAAATTGGAATTCACATGTTGGAAACTAATTTCTAGCACAATATTATTAATATGTGGGATCCTAGAAGGTCATCAGGCTAGGAGGGCAAAGTCCCCTGAACTGCAGTGGCTTTCGTATAAAATTATCTGAGGAGGTCCCTTCTGCCACCCTGTGAACATGCAGCTGTCTGTGAGGACTCCTGGTCTGCTGGCATTCTGCACTTGGAACTCTCAGCCTTCAGAACTATGAGGAACAAACTTCTGTTTACTAAGTATCCAACCTAAGCAAACTTCTGTTTACTAACTATCCAATCTAAGCTCAAATGGACCAAGACACCCCCCAATGGCAGTGTCTAGCCCTGATACCTTCTCTACTCTAGACCCAAAGGCATCTATCTGGGTGAGGAGGTGTGCCAAGAATGACTAGGGACTGACCAATATGTCTTGCTCCCATCGGGATGGCAGAGGGCTTTTCCCAAGTTAGTATAGACTGTTCGTGGCTCTGCAGGATCCCTGACGCAAGGCTATCTGGAAGAAGCCACCACTTCCCATCCTAGCTCCAATGTGGCTGGACAGGTGATACCCTGGGACACGTGACAAGAACACAGTGGTGCTGCGGCTACGAGGCTTTGGGCTGTGTAGTTCTCTCCTCACAGAATGCCTCTTCCTTCTACTGACAGACCAAGAATGTCTGACCTTTCACCCAGAATGCTGACAAATTTCCAACAAGCATCCCATACCCTGTCTTGAGCTGGCCTTCACAAGATACCTTGTGTCCTCGGAATGTCCCCAAGTCTCTCATCTCCATTTCCTTTGATTTCCATCATCCAAGGAAATATTTAAAATGAGAACACTTGAGTAGCTTTGGTTCCTTCTCAAAAAATCAATTGAAAAGCCAGTTGCTATGCAACCCACGAGCACGGCTGATGCTCGGCTCCCTGGCTGGTGGCATATTGTGTAAAATAAGATAATCTCTTTTCTTCTTCTTCTTTTTTTTAAAGAAATGGAGAAAAATGTTGTTTTAGGAAAAACTTGAGATAACTCGGATGCCTCCCATAAGCTAGAGATAAACAACATGCCACTCGTGTAAGTATTGTCAATTTTACCCCTACTGGAGCCTAGTGGGACTTGGGACAAGGCGGAGGGACCAGGAGGAGGGGCCTGGTACATTTCCAGTGATAACTAGGGATGAATAATAGGAGCTGCGAGCCTGTGCCACTTTCTGCCAAAGAGCAGGTGATGTCTTCACACCCCAGGAGCACGCTCCGACTGTGGCAGACACAACTTAGTACCTCCTGGCTGCGGCCACCTTCATTTTGTAGGGGCTTAAATTCTTCCAGGAAGGAAACCTCACTCTTTTTATTAGTTACCTGTTCCATTGTTGTGACAAAATACCTGACAAAGGCAATTTAAAGGAGAATTATTTTGGCTCTCAGCTCAAGGGGACATGAAATGAAAGGGAAGTCACCATGGCAGGAATTTAGGGCAGCTGGGAGCACGACATCCACAATCTGGAATTTCCATTTGCTTTCTCCTTTGTATTCGGCCCAGGACTCGGGCCTACATAATGGCACCACCCACAAATAGGATGCGTCTTCCAACCACACTTAACCAAACCTAGAGTATCCCAGAGACTTGTTCCCATGGCAAATCCAAATTCTGTCCAGTTGACAATCAAGTTTAACCATCACAGTCCCCAGCAGGAACCCAGAGTTCCTATGCAGAACCCCTTCCCAGGATTCATGTGTTGCTGTGAATAATGTCCCACCCCCAGGGGCCCATCTAGCAGCCCAGCTTTGCTTTCGCTATTATTGAGTCTGCTTGGGGGTGAGGATAGGGGCATTAGGCACTGAGCCTCTTGGCCCTCGGGTCTCTGCCTGGACACTCTGTCCAAGGTCTGCCTCACTCATTGTGTTGGTTTCATGGTGCTGGCATCTTGTCTGTCACTAAACAAGGCGCAGCTGTGTTACTCTTGTTCCTGCACACCCCAGAATGGATTCGGGAGGCCAGAGGTTCTGAGTTCAGGGTGCATCTTCTACAACCAGGGCACGGGCACTCTTTGGAAATCCCAACACTGAACCTTGCCCCCAGAGCTACACAAGACATTCTGTGACCCGTGGCTGCAGACACCACCTGCACAAGAAAAGTGTAGAAATGAGAAACTTTCATAAGTAACTAGAGGGAGTGAGATTCTTGGGAAATTTATGGAGTTTAATCATTTAAAAAAAAAACCAGGGATTTTTTTTAATATCTTTGGCTCAGCCACATTTGCCGTGTCTAATAATTCATCTGCAGAAGTTATTGTGGTATAATCAAGTAGGGCTAGAGGCTGGATTCTTGCTTGGCCGGGCTCTGTGGGTCCTGCTAGCTGCCCTGGAATGGAGCAGCCCTGTCCTGGGTGGCTCGTGGCCCTGGGAGGTGCACAGCTGTCCTTGAAGATGCTGCTTGTGGCCGTGCAGCCTAGGGCTGTTTGTCCACAGCCAAGCAGCAAACCACTTGCTATTTAGCTCTTCACTGTCCCCCCAAGGGATGTGTTAAAGGCATGGCCACTAGTTGATGTGCCATGGGGGGCACGCAGGAGCAGTGAGTACTTTAGCCTCTGAACAGGGAACTTGATCTCTAACTCAGCCCCACTAGGACGTGGTATTGGGTCACAGTGTTTGCATCTGAAATTTCAATCAAAGTCAGACGGCATAAATGATGTCACCTAGTGACATCACGGCCCTCTTGGTCTGAGTACATCACAATGTACAATGGCAAATTGCCTGCTGACACATTTCTCAGGATCTGTGCCCACTAAGTGACCAGACTGTGTTTATCCTTATCGCTGAAGTTTTCACTCCACGGATTTTTACAATGGAGTCTCTTGGGTTTTAACAGGAGGAAACAGTTATAATTTATCTGCTCTTCTCAGATGTTAGTTTCCTGTCATTTAAATCTACGGAAAAAATTTAGAATCTCAACAAGAGAAGCACTTTTGTGTCAATAAACTCATATGTCTTGATTGTTTACACTTGAGTGTGTGTGACTTTGTGGTGTGTGTGTGTGTGTGTGTGTGTGTGTGTGTGTGTGTGTGTGTGTGTGTGTGATGTGTGTGTTATACATATGTTAGGTGTCTTCCTTTATTGCTATTAAGCTTGTTTTTGAGTCAGTGATATCCTGGACCTGGATATCATTAGTCTAGCTATGCTGGCTGGTCAATGATCTCCGGGAATCCTCCTGTATGTGCTACCTCCATGCTGGGGTTATGAACACATCCCACTACACTCCGATTGTTTTTAAACAAATGCTAGGGATCCAAATTCAGTCCTTGAGTTTGCATGGAAGGACCCACTTATAGCTAGTTTACTGCCACTGACTCCTAGGTGGCATTTTCCAAGGCAAGTCCTATGGAATGTCACTGTCCATAGAAAAGAATTCCACTGTGAAACAGGTTTGAAGAACAAAGTGCACCAATGTGTCCCATAGAGCTTTACCATGCATGTTCCAAAGTCCCTGGGACATGCCACCACAGGGAGCACCTGTTTTCCTTGCTTTAGGAGCACCGCCCCTTTTCCTGTGTAAACATCTATTGCCACTCAGCTGCACAGAACATCACCAGGGAAATTTGTCCCTTTCCCCGCCCTTAAATAAAACATTGGCAGTCTACCTATCATCTCTCAGGACTGTTTTCAAATCTTAAAAAAAAAACAAACAAAACAAAACAAACAAACAAAAAAAAACAAAAAAACAAGAGCCCTCGCTGTCTATGCACTGATCACCGTGTTCTGCCCATCTGTCTTATCTCACCGAAGGTCTTTCCTGGCTGCCACCTCACATGGCCTACTCCCCTGTGCAAACAATTCTCGTGTCCCTCTCAATGCTTCAGGCTTCCTAGGGATTCCAGGCTCATATGCTCACCTATCCTGGCCACCTCGACTGGGCTACCAAGCACCCAGCTCACCTGAAGTGGACTCATGGGCTTCTCCCTACATGAACACCACACCTTGTACTTTCTGTCCTGAGTATATTAGTCAGTCTTCTGTTACTTTGATGAGATGGCCAAGACAATGAACTTTGTAAACAGAAAGTTTCATTTAGTTCATTGGTTTTAGAGATGCAATGTCCTAGAGCCTTGCTGACCTGTCCTCTGAGGAGGGGAACACACCTAAGGCTCAGGGGACACAGTAGAAGAGAGGTCAGAAAGATGGTAAGAGCCAGAGAGAGGATCGGGAATTTTGCCGTGAGACTGTGTCTCCTAGTAACGCCAGAAGCACCCACGAAGTCTCACCAACATGACTGTCTAAACATGAGCTGAAGGATGTTTCAGCCCAGGAGAGATGCTGAGCCTCAGCCTACACAAAGAACTATAGGCAACTATGGGATGCTGAGAGCAGGAGAAGCAGTCTTCCCCAGGGAAGAACACATCAATCGGCTAGCCAATACTAAATGGTCAGCCCTGAAAACACACACACAAGTCTAATTATTTAGACTGGACAGTTTGTATTCATGAATATCTGTGTGCATATACATAGATGCATATAACAACAATTAATGAAAAAGAGGCCATGAATTTGAAAAAGACCAAAGAGGGATATGTAGAAGTGTTTATAGGGTGGAAAGGGAGGGGAGAAATGATGCAATTACAATCTCAAAAATAAATTTTTAAAAAGACAAAAAATATAAAAGCATACAAAAATTAAAGTTTATGATTTTGTTTGTAAAGGAAAAGCAGGGGGAAGTCAAGGGCTTCACCATTTCCAGCCTGGACGAGCTACATTTTCTGGTGTAGTGTCACTCATTTCAAGGAACTATTAAGCGAGGGGAACACAAAACAACACATGTTCGTATATTTTGACGTCATCCTCCTTCAGTGCCTGTGTTCAGTGTGACTCTGCCCCTCAGCTGTCAAAGACAGCGTGTCCACGACAGAGTGTGAATCCATTTCCCCAGTTAAATGGAGGTAATCTCATCTCCATCCTTCCTGCCAAAGGCCTCGAAGGTACCGGGACAGTGGAGGATCCAGGCCAGGATAGGAGAGCTGGAGTGATCCCGTTTGGGGAAGTAGGCCTGGATCCCCTGGAGGCAGGAGGAAAGCTTCACTTGGGTGTCATAAAGACCAAGGCCAGAAGCATCTTGGAGAGGAAAGTGTTTGGCTTACATGTACAGATCATAGTTGATCACCGAGGGAAGTCAGGGCAGGTGCTCAAGGCAGGAACCCAGAGGCAGAAACTGAAGCAGAGGCAGTAGTGGAAGTGCTGCTTCCTGACTCGCTCCTCATGACTTGTTAGGTTTGATTTCTTATACCATCTGGGACCACCTGTCCAGGGGTGGCAGGCTGAACCCTCCCATAGTGATCACCAGCCAAAAGAAATGTTCTACAGACTTGCCCACAGGCCAGTTTTATGGAGTCACTTTTTCAGCTGAGGTTCCCTCTTCTCAGATGATCCTGGCTTGTGTCAAGTTGACAAAAAAAAAAAAAAAAAAAAAAAAACCATCTCATCATTACAAGACTGTTAGGGGGTGCTTACAGCAGGGCAGAATCTGCCCACAGCTTCCCGGTGGAGCTGACGGCCCCCAGGGCTTTCCCTGCTCCCAGGAGAAGTGTGATGTAGTGATGTAGATCACTCAGTAACCTGGATGAGAGGGCTTGGTTTTAGCCCTCCCCTGACCCGGGACACCCAAACTCATGGGTGCACAAATCCCGTATCAAACCATCTGCAGTTCTACATTCTTCCCTGTCAGTTTTAACAATTGTTTCCAAGGGTTGGGGTTGTAGCTTAGTTGGTAGAGCACTTGCTTAGCATGCTCGAAAGCCTGAGTTCAGTCCCCAGCACCACATAAAAACGGGGTGCTAGCACATGCCTGTAACCCAAACACTCCGGAGATGGAGGCAGGGGGACCAGAAGTGCAAGGTCATTGTTGTGAATTTAAGGCTAGCCTGGGCTACATGAGAACCCCTCTCAAAAACAAAACAACACCACAAAACAAAACTTTTCAAAGTGGTTCGGTTGTTTTTAAATTTGGAAGTATTCTCCTGCCACCTATGACCAGGCTTGGGACACCTCACTGGAGCACATTGTGGGGAAGGCTTTAGATTTTAATGATAGAAAATTCATCGACATTTTTGTTATGGCTTAAACTCTTGTGTCATTTTAAAGCACTCTCCAGTTCCACAGAGAAGAGACACAGCCTTCTATATGTCAAGGACAAAGGACATCATAACTACTGCTCTCGATTTGTTCCTGCTTTGACCCTAAACATGCAAATCTTACAGAATTTGAACACAGTAAGAAACATCCCCTCAGTTAGCTTTTGGCCGACCCCTCCTTTTTGCCTACTGGCTTTCTTCAGAACATTGTATGTGAGCCGAAATAAATCCTTCCTTAAATTGCCTTTGTCAGGCATTTTGTCACAGTAACAAGAGTTAACTACCGCCCTCCAGGACTGTGGGGGAAGGGGCTCAGCATTCAAGAGCAGGAGGAAGCAGACAGGCTCAGAGAGATCTGGTGGAGCTGAAGATCGGAGGTCTGATGAGAGCACAGGCTTTAGACATGGCCAGAGATGGATGAAGGGTACATGAGCCAAGAATTCCTGAGGACCCGGATGTCAGAAACATGAGTAGATACAGCAAATAATATGAGCATGTTTTTCGTAAGATACAAAACATCCAGAACCGGGATCTCCTAAAAGACAGAATCCCAGTCTCAGCTCACTCTCACTTTAGTCTTGTGCGTCTGTCTACACTCAGGGCTGCCATCCACCTGCCCAAATCCCTCAGGGCCAATCCCACACCCTGGGGCAGGCTTGTTCGTGAATCTGCTGAGACTCTCTAGTGAGGCTACCATGAGCCTGCTCGCTGCCTCCCTCTTTCCCACCAGCAGAGACTACAGCAAGGATTCCTCCAGTCCCTGAGTCCTGGACACACCCAGCCTCCGCCGCATGGGACTACAGCTGTCTCTGCAGTGGTAGGACCTACTGGTCTGTTGGCCTTACCACACTAGATAACCTGCTCTTTAAAGCAAAGAGTCATAGGTCACAGTGAAGGGTACAGGGAGTCTGGAGCAGGGACTCACAGCTTCTTGCTTATTCTAGGACAATAGCGTGTCCAGGGAAAGGAAGGGTGTATGGGAGAGCAAGCAATCACAAATAAGGGCCAAACCTCATTTTCAGGGCCGCACTCATTCCAGAGACAGGGACTCACCTTCTCGTGGCTCAACAGGATAATCCTCACCAGCACAACATTGATGTGGGCCCCCAGTGACTCGTCATGGTAGATTTCGTTGACCTGAAAGACAGCCAGGGAGGTGTCAGCAGGAACCAAGAGCCAAAACTGGCTCCAACTGTGCCCCTGGCATCTTGTCCCCAAGCCCCAGGTAGGAGCCCATCAACTCTACACTGCCTCTTGATCCATCCCTCTATGACCCTCCCCACCCGGGCTGCTACTACCACTTGCCTGGGTTTCTGCGTGGCCTCCTGAGACGTCCCACTTCCCGGCCTATACCCTCACTCAGAGCTGAACTTGGACCAGAGAATTCACTCATCATCACTTCTCACTGAAGTGTGGCATCCCCCCCCCCCAGAAGGAATGACAACTGTCAGAGTAAGTCATTCCTGAGCAGCAGTTGTTGCTGCTCTGTGAAATGTTACTTGTGCACATTGACGCACTCCACACTCGGTATCCCACAAACTCTGTGTCCAAGGATTCAACCAACCCCAGAGCAAAAATATTTGGGGACAAGGTTATAGAAAGTGTACAGGTTTTTTTCCCTTGTCATTTCCTTCTAAACAAGACAACAACCAGTTACATGGCATTTGTTCCTTATGAAGTATTGTAAGTCATGTAGAAATAAATCACTTGGTGAATATGGTAGCGTGTGGGTAGGTTAAACACAAATGCCACACATATTACTCCAGGGTCATGAACACCTGAAAGGTGTTCTGGAACTGAGCTGAGCCCTTCTGATGCTGAAGGACGCTGCACTTGGGAATGAGGACCACTTTGTACCCACAACTACTTCTACCTTCATCCTGCTAATGGGAACATTTGTCACAAGGTCTCTCACTCTGCTTGCCTTATTTTATGCCATGCCTGTCATGGTCTTCTTTAACATTTTGAGCACTGTTCTATTTTATTCTCATACTTAACGAACATTATTCTGGGAGTGGGGAAACAGCTTAGTGGGTAAGAATGATTGCTATGCAAGTATGAGGACCTGAGTTCAAATCCCCAGTGCCCACGTGAAAAACGGCCTTGCCTGTACCTGAAATGGCAGTGCTGGAAGGGGGTGTTTGTAGACAGGAGGATCCCCATGGCTCACAGCTGCCTACCTAGCTCCAGGTTTAGAGAGAGAGAGACTGCATCTCAAGGGAATAACTCGAAGAGTAAGAGTAGGACACCATGTGTCATCTGGCTTCTGTAGCACTCAGGTATGTGCAACTCCCACACATGTGTACCCCTACGCACGCGCGTGCGTATACACACACACACACACACACACACACACACACACACACACAAACACACACACACACAGATGTGTAAAATAAATAAAAACATTATCCTTAGCAGGCATCTGTAGTTATCATCTAGATGCCCACAGCATAAAAAAGCGGGAGAACGAACTCCCATGGTCTACAGCGTGACCACTAGAAACACATGCTAGGTTTATCTAAGGCTCAGAGCTGTTAGAGGCTTCCTTACCCTGGGGTCACCCCCATATTCCTACCTCAAACTCAGAACTTTGTGAAATAGCCCTTCACTGTCCCCTCCTTCACTGACTGAGCCCCTTGTGGGGCCCCTCTAGGTCAGACCTGCTCCTACAGAGAATTGATACCCCATCCTTCTTAAGCCCCACTGTGTTGTGGAATAGAACAGTTGTTTAACTATGTAAAGATGTGTTGTACTTGTTTAACTAGGTAAAGATATGTTGCTGCTTCAAAATTAGAAAAAGGATATGGCTCCTTTAAGAGGCTCGAGGCACAGTGAGCACTTGATTAGCCTGCACTTTAAGTAGAAACAACAAGCTAAGTAAAAACACCTGCCACAGCATGGACACCAACTACCTAGAGCTTGGACCATTAAAGCAGCTCCCTGTTGAAAGCAGCTCTGGGCCAGGCCCATGGCCATAAGGCTGGCTTTCATGAATGAGGAGTAGGGAACAGACAGCCAGCAGCCAGGGAGCAGCCAGGGGCTAGCTAGTGTGAAGTGGGGGTGGGAGGGTGGGGGTGGGGGTGGGGCAGGGGTGGGGGTGGTCAGCCCGCCAGCCAGACATGGAGGAAGCAGGAAAGTAGGACATACAGAATGAAAGAAAGGTAAAAAGCCCTGAGGCAAAACAGATGAGTGAAACAGGTTAAATTAAGTTTTAAGAGCTAGTGGGACAGCATAAGATAAGGTCGAGCTTTCATAACTAGTAAGTGTCATGATTAGGGGGTTGGAGGTCCAAGAAAGCCTGCTATACCACTGCCACTGACTTTTGCCTCAGTCTGAATTTCTCCCCAGCCCCAGAGCAGAGCAGAGCAGAGCATGGCCAGCAGACACTTGCTGAAAGAAGAAAATCGGTGTAGTCACCAAGTGGAGCAGCATGGGCCAGCCAGGGGCTGCCCACGAGGCCCTCCGTGGAAAAGCAGACATGGCTAGGCTGCCCCAGTCAGAGTCCCCAATTTTCAGGTTTTCTTCCTGGGGCAACTGTAATTGCTCCCTCTAAACAGCAGGAAGAGGCCTCGGGAATCTGAGCACAACAAGGAAAATCAAATCGTCATGGTGATGGATGGGGTGGAGAGGGGCATGGAGCTAGTGAGACACACAGTCCAGTGGCTGCTGCTGTCACCACAGCTGTGGATAAAGATGGCACCAATCAGAGCACAGAGCTAACAAGCTCACCGGTCCCCAGCCAGTGCCACCTTTGATCCCAACACATGGGCCCTGCCAGAAACTTCTGCACAGACAGACAATGTGATTATAAGTTGTTTCTGTTCTCTTGTCCTCCTCTCCTCTGGGGAAGAAGTGTGGGAGTGCGGCTGACATAGCATCAGGGCTCTGCTGTGTGCTCGCTCGTCTCGACTCCCCTGGATGTACTGTCTGTCTGGGCAGCATGGCATGGGCTCCTGAGGACCATCTGCTAAATACCCAAGTACCACCCTTAGCACCTGCAGCTCAGAAAGCCCATTGGCTACCTCACCCATCACCCACTGTGTCCTTCGTAACATCAGAGCAGAAGTGTGCCTCACAGAGCTCCTGCAAGGATCTGATTTCCACACGCATGATGCATGGTGTTTATGAAAACCCAAACTGTATTTTTCATAGTTGGCAAACAGTATTGCCCCACTGTTCTGCATGAGGTCTGGGGAGTGGGTGGAACCCCCGCCCCCCAAACCACAGGCATTGCTGCCTCAACTTTGAGGCCCAAACTAGATTTTCTTTCTCAGTCTGTGCTGAGACAATGGCTTTAAAAACCAGATCTTTTACTTAAGGAAGAAAGGGGTTTGTTTTCTTTATTTTTAATTGCTTTATCTATGCTGAGCAAGGCCGGGTTATTATGGTTCACAGACTTCTGCTGAGAATCACAGTTAGGAAGAGTGGAGGCCCTGGGAGGTCCTCCTGCAGCAGGAAGGGGCAGGGGAAGGAGAGCAACCTTGCAGTCTTAGTCTTCAGGGTACCCCCTGAAGGTGGGGGTGGGGTGAGGATAAAGCAGCTCCCGTGGCCAAAAAGGAAAAGCAGAGTGCACTTGGACACCCCACGCCCTGTGCGTGTGAGAGGGACAGGTTCCCATCCTCAGAGGCCTCTGGGAGGCCACACGGAGACTCAATATACTTGGGCAATGAGCAAGCCTGACAGGGAGGCCAGCTCCCAGCCATGGACAGTAGATACCAGCGGTCACTTGATCCCAGGACACAAGAGCAGGCTTGTCGTCGGTTTATCTGGGCACTGCCCAGTTAACTGTCCATAAGTTGGGGCACAGCCTCTTTCAGAGGGAGCCCAGGGATGCAGACCTGCAGGAGGGAAGGACAGGCCTGTGGCATGGCTGCTGCAGCAAGGGTGAACCCCAGGCACAGGTCCTCTGTCTCAAGAGCAGAAGTCATGGGACAGATGTATACTGTACCATATACAGTTCCCTACTGTGGGGTCAGGGTGTGTGCCCTAAGTGAGACCACTTATGCCCAACCCCACTCACAGGATGAGATTTGGATCCCCAATATGATAGCTTTTGGAGGAGGACCTTTAGAAGTGATCTGTAGGTGAGGTCAGGAGTTAGTGTCCTTGAGATGGCATTAGTGACCTTGTGGGAAAAGGCAGCAGAGAACTACCTGACCCTCCTCTCCTCCTTCATCCTCCCTTTCATCCCCTCCAGGTAAGGACACGACTTGGTGGTGGGGTGGTGGTCAGGTTGGCTGGCAATCTTGATCTTGGAGTTGTCACTTTCTAGAGCTGCCTGAGACAAACTGTCACTCACACGAGCTCTGCAGTGCTTTGCTACATTTGCCCCAGCAGGGCTAGCTGTGGTTTGCACTGTAAATTTCCCTCAAACGCTCCTGCACTGGAGGCTCAGTGTCTGGCCTATGGTGCTTGGGAAACTGGTAGAACCTTTCAGATTGGGAGCAGAGCCTAGGAGAAGAAAGTTGGGATGTCAGGAAGGATCATGTCCCTGAAGATATTGGGACCTGGAAGGTTCGACTGTCTCTGTGTCTGTCTTTCTCAATTGCTTCCCTCTAGTAACCTTGACATGAGTGGCTCTGTCTGTCACACACTCCCTTTCATGATCTTCTGCCTCTCTACAAGCCCCCAGTGGAAAGGCCACGTGACCTCGTACTGAAACTTCTGAACCCATGAGCCCAAAGAAACCCTTCATCTTCCTAAGTTGAAAATCTCAGGTGTTTTGTCACAGCAAAGAAAAGTTAACTAAAAAGAGCTTAACCTTGACCTGGCTGACCATTCTTCCAAAGCTCTGAAACGGGAAGAAAGGAGCCTACTTCTCAAAAGCTAGAGGACATGTGTTCTTCTGTCCTAGGGCTGGGTGCTTGAGAAGGAGGAACATTAGACATGTTCCTAAGGAAACATGTGTCCCCATGTTTAGATCTTAGTGTGTCGGTTTTGGCCCCACTGTGCATGTAAATTTGTAGCTGAGTGACAGGCCCTTCTTAGGTTCTCAATGGAACATCTCAACATGAGTAGACCACGCTGTTGGCTGAGAATGACACTGTATTTTTACTAAGATTGCTCTAGATCTTTAGAGAGTAGATGCAAGGGGAGGAGGAGGAGATGTGGGAATTTGGAGTTCAGGGTCAGGGAGGTGTGGAGGGAAGGGATGGATGTGAGAACCATGTGATCTGGAACACACACACACACACACACACACACACACACACACACACACCCTGCCTGGGGAAAAAGGCACATGCCTGGAATTCCAACAGCCTTTCTCCAGCCTGAATTCCTTAGATATCTTAAGAGAATTTAAAGAGAATAAAAAGGTTTGGGGGGGGGAGTGGGACACACAGTAATCCATGTTTCAAAGGAGGATGGCTTTACTCTCTTGCTTAAACTCCTCCCATCTTTCCACAACACTGGAGGGACTCCACAGCTCTTTATGGGATGTCAAGGTCAGGAAGATAGGGGTCTCTGTGCTGCCTCTTCCAAGTTCCTCCTTGAACGGGGAGCCTAGCCCTAGCACTGACGAACCTCACCTTTCCTGTGCAAAGCACTCTACAGTGATTCTAGCCTGTAGTAGGTGTAAGTAGAGTTGAGGATGGATGGCTGGATGGATGGCTGGATGGATGGATGGATGGATGGATGGATGGATGGATGGATGATGGATGGATGGATGGCTGGCTGGCTGGCTGGCTGGCTGGCTGGATGATATGGAACAGCTGGCTGCCTAACCTCTCCTATTGCAACCAGCCCTCCTTTGCTCTCTGTCCACAGAGGAAGCAGCATACCTTAGCCCAGACTTCAGTGGGGGCCGGGGGCGGGGGCTGGGGCGGTGTCCTTGAGCCCTGTCTTTAAGATCTTGGAGCCTTTAAGCCCTGTGGGGAAAGAGTCAAAGCTGCAGCCCTTCTCTGTGTGCTGGAGGCCAGGAGCTGGCATCTGGGGGGGAATGCTTTGTGATGTGCTTTTTGCTTATGCAAAGAGGCAGCCAAGTTTCTGCTCTGGAGTAGACTGGAAGAACCTGGTTCTGCATGACAATGTCAAAGTTTGCCTGGTCTGTGGCATAGCCTCCCTGGAATGACAGTGAGCCCTGGAGAGGGCCTGAGGTGGCCAGAGAACTCCCTTGAGGAGGGGGACTGGGGTACAGAACAGGAGCACCTGTCCAAGAAAGGGTGTTCCTTGTGAGGGTGGCCTGCTGCCCCTGCTGCATGGTAGACTTGCTGCTGGGATGCCCATGTAAGCTTTGGGCCATGAGCAATGTCAAAAGTCACCTGGAAAACCTAGAGAATAAAGTAAGCTCTGGAATCCCCAGAGGGCGGCAGGAGGGCACAGCCCCCGAGTGGCTTCTGTGCAAGCCTCTGAAGTAAATAGAGACAAGGTAGGTTTAGGCTGCCAGGGTAGAGGCTTGTGATAGAGTGAACACACAGGAATTTGGGGGAGACAAGACAGTGCACCCACTAGAATTTGGAGGACTCAAGACTGAGCAGTGGGAAGCTGAAGGAGATGGATATGACACTCCCACAGGAAGCCAGGGGAGCAGTCTGCTATCCTCACAGGAAGAATATTTGTATTTGTGTCTCCTGGAGCATAAGTGGGCTATTCAGATAGGCATTGTGGGACTAGAGGTGTGTAAACCCCTTCTTTAACTCCAAGTACCTGAACATGGTGACCAAGATAGACCCCCAGACTTTTCCTGGTCTGTTTTGACCTCTTCTCCTGTGGAAGTCCATACCCTCCAGGGCCAGGTAATAACTCACTGGGTAAGGGACCAGGCCTAAGCTATCTCACCCCTAGGTAGGCTGTCAACGCACAGAGCCTAGGACACATTCCATGAGTACTGCTGAGCTGAAGGTAGCACTGTGTGTGTGTGTGTGTGTGTGTGTGTGTGTGTGTGTGTGTGTGTGTGTGTGGAGTGTGTACTGAACAAAACATGATTGCCATAGAAACTCTTCCATGTGGTTGTAATAACCACAGAAAGCTGTCCGACCCTCCCCCTGGGTTTCTGGGGTGAGCTGATGGACAGTCTGGACTCCTTACTCCCAGCTGTATCTGACCTCAGGAGGAGCCGACTGCAATCCTGCTGTGTAACTCAGGACACCTTCACTTATTTTGTTTGGGCCTCAGTTTCCCCAGGCATGGAGACATAGTTTGTCCTTGTGGCAAACTTTTTTTTTTTTTAAACACATCTAGAAAAGTTCCCAGTGCATAGCAATTATTAGTGAAGCTGTCCAAGGGGGTCAGGGAATGGGAACTGTTGCTTTGTGTCCCAGACTTTGGTCCCCTTTGACTTCACCTTTAGATACTGCCTCCCATTTTCCTGGCAACACTAGAAAGGCAAACACCCACTTTGTTACTCCTTAAGTCCTTGTTGGAAGGATGAATGCACCTGGGGGAGACGGGACATTCTGATCTGCTCCAGAATGGAACATTTCACACTACTGTCTCCCGCTCTAAAAGTTAATGCAATAGGACCTGTCCATCACCTGGCTAAGACTCCATCTCTTGGGCAGGCTGAGTCATGCTAAAGAATGGGAGGAATAATTACCCCTTTAATTAGATAATGTGGTCGTCCTTTCCAGAAACCCCATCCTCAGTAGTCACTTGCTGAGACACAGTCATCTAGCTCTGCTAACCCTGCCCCCTTCACAGTCCTAATTCAGAAAGGCGAAACCTTAACTTACCTCTTTCCTTTCTTTCTTTGTCCAAAGCCTAAGCGCCTTCTCTGGCACTTAGAGATTTCCTGCTCTCTAACACTAAGCCCCACCCCTGCTCCACCATATGGCTGTCTGTTGCCATGTACCTGCCTGCTGACCTTCCTTGCTAAACATGCCAGCCTAATGCCAAGGGCACGGCTTTCCTACTTCTCCTCCATGTCCCTCCTCCCATCAGCTGCCACGAGTCACAGCCTGCTTGCCTGTTGTTTTCCAGAGCTCATAAAAGTATCCTTGAAAGCTGGGTGCTGGTGGAGTATGCCTCTAATCCCAGCAATTGGAAAGCAGAGGCAGGAGGATCTCTGTGAGTTCAAGAACAGCCAGGTTTTATAGAGAGACTTCCAGGACAGCCAGGGCTATACAGAGGAACCCTGTTTCAGAAAACAAACAACAGACAAAACTATCCTGAGCTTTCACTGAATCTTTCATTAATGAGACTAAGAACACAAAGGAGGAGCCCTGGTTTCCCTGGTAACGCCAGGAGGGGGTCTCTGCAAACACCAGAACTTGTTTATGATGTTTCTCCACAACCAAGAGACATCTGAATGTGGGCAGGATCTGGAGCAGGGGCCTGATCTCCATTCATCCTTCTAAGCCCCATCTCCCATGGGCTGACCTGACAAATATCAGAAGTAATGCTGCCAGACAGGGGAGGGTGGCGGCTGCTGAGGCACAGGACACAGAAGGACACAGCTGAGGGCCTGGGGCCTTCAGAGGCCTTCTCGACTACTCTCAGCCCAATCTGGAGAAAGATGGAGATGGCAGGGATTTTGATTCCTGCTGGCAGTGACCTGGGGACATCAACTATCCGGAGTATTATGTTGGGGTGGCTGGCTAGCCTGCCTGAGCAGAGACTTGGGGTTTAATGTGGTGTCACAGTTCGGATGCCAAGACCTTCTACTACCCCTGGTCAGACGGCAAGCATCCCCTTCCCAGCATCACTCCTGTGTGTTTCCGAGCCCGTGTGGTACAACTTGTCCCCAATGGCTTGAGCTCTGCCATTGGGCTCCACTACCGTGTCATCAGCAAACAACACAGTCTTCATTCCCCAGCAAACCAGATTCTCCTGCTGCCTGATCAGATTGTGACCCAAGGGAAGACATGAGGAAAATGACACCAAGCGCCCAAGGAGCCAAAGGCCTCGAGGAAGTTCCTTGTGGGGAGGGGTGGACTTGGGAGTAGAAAACACTCTGGGAGATGAAGGAGCTAGGGGAAACATTGGAAGTGGAAAGTGAGACCAGGGCTGAGGGAGCACTCCTCTGCTCTGCCCCCACTCCAACCTTTGCATCAGAGATGGGCAGATCCAGAGACCTCTGGGCTTGGCTTCCCACAGTGACAGATGAACCACATCATAAGAGAAGAGTCTGGTCCCTGGATAGTGCCTATGAAGATGGTTAGATATAGGGCCTGACCCATGTCTTGAGTAAAGCAGTGGTATCTAACATAGGCACCCTGGTTGTTCCAGCCCTAGAGAGATGCATGTGCCACCTGGGAGGTTCTACCTGGGTATCTGGGGGAGGTGGGGATAGCCTGACATTGAGAGGCTGCAGAATGGAAGGCAGGTGGAGTCCCCCCTCCCACCCAGTACACCTGTACAGCACAGGTAAAGAGCAGCACAAAGTAGGAAGACTAAATGGGCCTGACCACTGTTGTTCAGGCCTGGAGATCTGACATGAGGAGGCACCTGTTACCAAGAGACTTAAATCAGCACGTTGCATGGTGTCCCTGGACCCCAGCAGAGGGGTCCTGAGGAATTCAGAGAACATGGCACAGCTAAGCTTTATAAGCTCAAGCTCATGGCAAGAGTATCCTGCTACGGACATGTCTCTCGCAGCTGCTTTCTAACACATGGAACTAGCCAGACTGACTCCAACACAGCAGGAAGCAGTTGCCCTCTGCATAGCACGTGTCTCCTGGCACCAGGAGGCTCAGGGGTTCAAGGTCCTCCCCAGCTACATAGCAAGTTCAAAGCCAGACTGGGCTAATAAGACCTTGTCTTGAGAATTTGAAGAGAAGAATTATAAAAGGCATTTAGTGAACACCTACTATGCACCAACTCTTTGTCTGGGGCTGAATGCACAAAATCAGGCAGACAATGTTCTCAGAACCTGCTATGAAACTTGGGGTACCTTAGATGACAATCCCTAGTTCTAAGACACGTCATCCCTGGAAGAGTATCTCAGGGATGTCTGACTACAACTTGGTACAGGGGCAGGGGACATACCATGGACAGACTCGAGCATGGTGACAACCCACATCTGCCCAGACTGGAGCTCAGTGAGGAAAGCTGTCACCTCTTTTGTCTGGCTCAGCTGTCACCTCTTTGCTGGAGCCTGCACAAGACAAGCTCAACAGCAGCTTCAAGCTGTCACCGGGGAGGGATGATGCTTGGCCCTCCGTGTCCATCTACAGGGACTCTGACTCCTGCTTTGACAACTGTCAGCTCCCCAAAGGGAGCCAAGGACAGGCAGCAACTAGGCTCCCTCATCAGCTGTCAGGAGGCATCAGAGGGAGGCAGGCAGATGGGGAGTGGCTGCTGGGATGCAGAGAGAATGCCAGGGACACCAGACAGAACCAGAAGGGAGGATAGCCTGTGGTGCTCCCATCCCAGCATTCCCAGCACAATCAACACTGGCCTCTCTACCTGCCCAGCTGTTTGAAACGTGAGCTCCCTCCGTGAGGGCAGGACTCCAATGGCTTACAGTGTGACCCTCCACCCACCTAGAACCTCATTAGGGGTCCATACCCTGAGTGCTCAGATCATGAAAGAGGGAGTGTGTGTGTTGGTGACAATATTAGAATAGAAATATACAACAGACAAAACTTCCTCTGGCAATTCCCAGGAGAGACTCAGATGTACGTTGACAAGATGGCTTGCGGTGGGAGGGACAGGCACGTGTGACTCCACTGCTGTGCCCTGATCCCACTGCCCACCTCCCTGAGCCTCTTGACCGTATCTGAGGAGCCCCAGATTTCCCAACTGAGCTACTTCTAGACGCTAAACCAACTTCATGCACTGCCTCTCCCCAGAGCCTTATGCCACCTCAGTTGGGTCCAAACTGTTCAAGAGGAGACAGATGCCCCTGGGCCTTTGCATATACTTTGCTACCACTCAGACTAATCTGCATTAGAAGCTGAGGAAGCCGTTGAGGAGCTTCCCCTAATCCAAGTGCTCCAGATACCCCTGGTACAGCTCTAATCTCCATCCTGCCCCTAAATTTCAAGCTGACTCTGAGCAACTAGATACAGGGTTAGATCACTACACCCCAGTGACCATAATGAGGCGTGCTGTCTGGGAAGTGTAGGACACAACAGCTCATGGCCCTAAGGGCTTCTACTCGCCTCACACCTGCCCAGGTGTTAGACACCTAGAGTAATAAATGCCACAGCAGCCCGTGGAGCTGATCAACTGCCCTGGGGCACAGAAAGAACTATAGTGACAGTTGCCTAAGGAACAGGCTGAAGGAACAACAGGCTGACCTTTAGGCTGGTGGATATCATAACTCCGATTCACCTAACAGTAGGCACACTAATTGCAATTTGTAGCCCTTTTTGAAAATCGATTAGGTCCCAACCCAGAGATTCCAGCCTTCATTTAAGAAAACCAGACCTGGCAAGGGCTAGGCAGGTCATTTCTGTACAGCCACAAGTGAACAGAAGTAAGGAAGCCATCATCAGGGGATGGTTTCTCCTGGTCTCTGCTAGGCCCACGTATGCCCACTGAAGCCTGATACCCAGCCATACCTGGTCATCTGGTTCTCGTATGGGTCCTGTATGCTGTCCCCATGCCATCCTACACCAAATGTGTCCCTCTTGTCTAGGCAGCCCCAGGTTTCAGTGTCTCTTTGTTGCAGGAAGCAGAGTCAGACATGTGGATGGGGTTGAGAGGGGGATAGGAGTGGGAGGGTGATGCCTCTGCAGGCTGATTTGCAGTCCACAAGATACCCGCCCCCCAAGCCTAGCACAAAACATTCCTGCACTGCCATTGTGCGGGCCCCAGCATTCTTGAAAGTTGGTGAGCAGCTGATTGTTTACAAACCCTGGCAAGGCTTTGGCAAGTCAAGGCCAATTTCTGGATTAAATTAGAAAAGAAAAAAGGAAACATATCCAAGTCTTGGCACCAAGAGAGATTGTTCATTGAACACGAGTTGTTTCAGAACACACTGTGCTGAGGCCCTTCATCCTGCTGGGAAGAATCAAAGGGTGCAACCACAGCTCTGAAATCCCAGGAGGCCCCTGGGGACCCTATGCTCTCTATAAGCCTAAGGAATGGGTCTGCCCTCAGTGGAGGAGCAGCTCACACAGCTCAGAGAGACTGTTCTTACCCACAAATCTAAGACGCTTTCAAAAGGAGCTCAAAGCCAGATCAGTCACCCCTTTTAAAATAGAACCCTCATGGTGACCTCAGATGACCTTTGAGGCTGTTAGACTAGCTGGAAGTATAGGTGGTTGTGGGTAGCCTGGGGGGGGGGTATGACCAGATGAAAGGTAAAACTCAGCTTAAGTGTGAGGTCACCAAGAGACCTTCAGGAAAGGGCTGTTCCAGCTGGTGGGGGTCGGAGGATTGATGGAGGTAAGGGAGAATTTGTCTGGAGGTAAGGGTTCTTCAGCACAGATAAACCCTGCCTTGAAAAAACAAACAAATAAAATAAAACAAAATAACCAGAGTAGCTATAGTTTGCAACAGAAAGCATTAATACATCACCGTTGTAGTTATCAGTAACCACAACTAAGAATGACGCAGGGCCATGGTCTTTCCTCGGCGGAGCAGACACAGATGATGATAAGGCTGTAACAGAGTACTCTGGTATGAAAGGCGTTAACATGTGTATCACCTGTTGGAAGACTTAGCTTTTAGGAGCCCAGTCTAATTAAAGATAAGTAAGGGACAGATTCAGCTATATAGATGTAAAATAGTCCGTGGCACATCTGACCTCTAAAAGAGAAGTGAGTTTTATCCCATGGACGCATCATATAAACAATAAGTTACATAAAAAGCACACTCTCCCCATGGCAACATTCTACACTCATTAAAATGAAGTCGTGGAGAGGAGCTCCTGGGAGAAAATACGAAGAGATCTATATGAGCTAATTCTAATCTTATGGCATAAATAATATATTATCTGTGTTAAATATAGGATGTTTTAATGAACTGGAAAAAAATTACTTTTCTGAATCTAGGGAGGGAACTGGGGAAAATGGATCTGGCTGGCAGGGAATGAGTTGGTAGGTGGGATCTGTGGGAAAGCAGGTCTCATGAAGACAGTCTCACCCCTCAACCTCCCGTGGGTCTGAGACGAAGCAGGGGGCAGGGGCACATTCACAAATTCTCACTTTCTGTTGTGATTTGAATGTGATATCTCCCCTAGGCTCATGGGCTTTAACTGGTGCCAGCTGTCTGTCCTCACTGATTGAGGAAGTTTCAGAGCCCATGAGGAGATAGAGCCACTATTGAGTCATCTCTGATCCTGTAAGTGACCCCTCACTTAAATACCAGTTAGTAACCCCAGACTTTGGTGTAGTTGTTATTTTTGTCTGTCCTGTGTTCCCTTTTGGGATGAACAGACATGTACATACATCCCATTTCCCTAAGAAAACTCTCTCACACAGCACCCAGCTCAGTGGGCAGCTTACCTCAGCCGTGGAGCTATCTCCACTTGCTATTACTGTCAATGATCACCTGACCCAGAGTGCAGCTGGAGCTCATCCAGTGCCACATCTAGACAAGCACTACCAACCGAGCTACATCCCAGCCCAATACTATGTTGGTCTCACTGTGATGCTACTTTGGTTCCAGCTTTGGGAATCCCAGGTCCAGCTGTAGACTTACAAGGGAATCGTAACAAGCTATTGGCCAGGCTTTGGAGGGCTATTTGGGGTTGTGGCTTGAGGTCCACACACCCAGAACTGCCCAGATGTGCTTTAGTAATGGTGGTCAATTTCAAGTTCAGAGGAGTGCACAGCAGGCTTTTCCACCATGCCATGCTCAGGACAGTTGCCATTGGCCACACAGGCAACTTAAACTTTAGTGCAGATTATTTACAACTCATGTCCCCATTAGAATGGCTACCATCAAGATGACAAGTGCTGTGGGCTGTGGAGAACTGGGAACCCTCATGCATTATTGGTGGGAACATAAGATCATACAGCGGCTGTGGAAAACAGCATGGTGGTTTCTTAAAAGTTAAACATAGAATTACCATATGATTCAGTCTTTCTACTCCTGGGTCTGTAGCCAAAGGAATGCAAAACAGAGTGGTGAACAGAAATTTATAACCCAACCTCCCAGCAGTCTTACTCCCAACAGCCGAATGGTGGAGGCTACTCAGGTGCTCATCAACGGATGAATGACTAAGCAAAACCTGTCTAGATGTACTATGGATCTTACTGAGCCTCAGAAAGGGAGGGAAGGTTGGGCATGGAGGTGTACAATTGTGATCCCAGCACTCAAGAGGTTGGAGGCAGGGGGATCGTGAGCTAAAGGTCAGCCTGAGATTCATAGCAAGACATGTATCAAAAACAAGGCAAAACAACACACACCACAGACAGACAGATGGACAGACAGACAGACAGGTGGACAGACAATGTATGGATGAACAGTCAAACACACACACACAATTCCAACATATTACAATATGAACAACACTGAATTAAATAAGCTAATCCCCAAAGGACAAATATCATATACATTCACTGATATAGAGGTCCAAAGTGGTCAGATTCAGAGACCAAAATCAGCACTCTCAGCCAGGTCCCAGGGGATCAGGTGAGGAATTAGTGTTTCATGGTGGAAGGTTCAGCTTTAAAGATAAAGAGGCCTGTGCATAGATGGAATGGCCTTTGTACTTCCATAGGAATGACCTTAATGTCACAAACTGTGAGCTTTCAAATGGCCTGTGCACTTGAACCTGACTCTAGGACTGTCATATGCTTGGCAAGCCCTCTACCACATCTCTGTATTCCTAGCTCTCTTTTTACTTTTGGTTTGAAACAAGAGTTCATTAAGCTGACAAATCTGGTCTTGATCTTGATATCCTCCTGCCTCAGCTTCCCAGGTAGCTGGGATCATAGGTCTGTGCCCCTAGGTTGTCATTCTCTGCCTAACCCCTCCTTCTTTATTTGGACTGCACATGAGCAAAAGCACACTTGTGTGCACCTGGAGAGGTCAGCTGTCAGGCATCATCCTCCATCACTTATTTTTATAGGTGTGCAAGTGTGTGAGTGTGTGTGGGCGTGTGCGCACACCTATGTATACATATGTGGGCAGGCCCTTGTGTGAGTGGCAAGGCCAGAGGAGGAAGTCAGATGTCCTGTTCTATCACTTCTGCCTTTTACCTTACTTTTTGAGATAATGTCTCCCTGAACCTGAAGCTCACTGGTCCAGCTAGACTTGGATGGTGGGTGTGCACCACTGAGCCCAGCTGTTTGCATCAGTACTAGGAACCTGAGCTCAGGTCCTAGTGTTTATGTAGCAAGCACTATACCAACCAACTGAGTCATCTTCCCAGGCCCAGGCCTGGCTTATCTTTTATCACAATGAAATGTTTTTAATTAAACTTTAAAACTCTATTGAATAAAAAGGACTGATCAGTTCTTTACTCTCCCTGGACAGATTTCAAGAGCTCAAGATCCAGCCTGGCCAGTGGCTGCAATATTTCAAAGGCTAGAAGGACAGCTACAGAAAGCTCTGTCCCACAGCAACGTTCTAGAAGGTTGTCCTCTTGTCTTCAACTCTTCCTCCTCTCCAAGGCTACCAGTGTCCCACCAGCTTTGCAAGCCCCTTTCCAAGTTCTAAAGATCACAGCATACTCATTGCTAGTGCAACAGTCTGCCCCTAGCATGGGGGAAACCTTATCTCCCTGGTCCACAAGGAACTCTTGAAGCAGAAGAAGGAGCTTGGCTGAGGAGTGAGCCACTCCCCTCCCCATCCTAGAGCCTCACTGAGCCCCAGGACAGACTTGCCACCCCACCCATGAGGATAAGCACTTGGTTAATAAACACTTGTTTCATGCCTAAATGCACATCTGTGTGACAAGGGAAGCAGATATGACCCAGACATCCTTTCTCAACACTTCGAGTTTATCGCCTAAAACCCTCCTTTTGTTGTTGTGATGATGAGATGGGATTTGTTTAAAAAATTCTTATGTTACTGGTGTTTTTATTGAAACTAAGCCATCTTGTTATCATTACTTAAAACAGAGCTACACTTAGATCGTGGGGGTGTGCACGCATGCATGCATGGATGCATGCATGAATGTGATCAAAACTTGGAGAACGTTTTAGATGTCTTTCAACAAATTCTGTGACATAAGAGCCCTGTGTTACACCAAGGAGAAAGAGGATTTTCATGCATCTGCCCCACGAAGAAGTCCCAGTGAATACCCCACCTTCAGGCAGGGTCCTCTGCAGACTCCTCTGGAATGATGCTGTCACTGTTGTGTAAGCAAAACCACATTTTATTTGGAGATTGAAACTGCCACTACCTTACTTAGACACTTAAAAAGCCATTCGCTTTCATTATACCATTTAAACTACCCTACAGGGTGCAAGAGAGAATTGACCCATTTTCATGATGGGAACACCAAGGCTCAGAGGACTGGAACCCCACTCCCATGAACACATCTAGTCTTTTTAATTCCAAGTCCCACCCTTTCCCTATGAGTTAGATAGCAGTAGAATTAGGGGAAGAACATGTATTCTGGAGATGGATGAGATTTGCATATCTACCAGTCTTCTAGGCTTAGTGTGAATGTTTCCTTAGATATTGCACCAAAAATGGCTAGCATGGGCCTGGCACACAGCCACACATCCACAGATCACTAATTGCAATCATTACCGTCTTATTTATTTTTGTTGTTACTATTATTATTAGAGCCATATCTTAGGGGTTCGTTAATTTCAATGACTATGGTTTTATATTGTTATTAAATTAAAGGTACTTTTAAAAAATTAATACAAGATTAACACTCTCCAAAATAACATGTAAGAATACAAAGAATATTGCAGGGGAAAGGTGAGAGTTCAGGGAGCCAAGGACCAGGGCAACTTGGAGGAGAGAGACCACTCAGGTAGCAATCTTTTTCTGGGGTTCAGCTCACTCACTTCCTGCTTTCTATCCATGATGGATCTTCTCACCGGGACCCTCCAGAGGCTGACCTATGTGCCACCTTAGCTCCCAGGGGCACAGCCCAGCTCTGTATCTCTGTCTGCCTACCTCCAGCAAGGTCTGGGAGGACCTTGTTCATTGTGATCCTCTGTGAGCCCTTCCTCCTCCTACAAAGCAGCCCCCTCTCATGCTCTGCTTGAGAGGCACAGGCATGGTCATAGCCTAGCCCTTCCTCCAACTGCTAGTCTCCTAGCAGGGCTTTGGAGAAGATCTCAGACTGTCAGCTCGGCTCTGCCCCTTAAAGCCCAACCCTAGAGCCCAGCCCAGCCCTCTGGTACCCCTCTGTCTTAGTTTCTTTTCCCATTGCTGTGATAATATACTCTGACAAAAGTAACTGAGTGAGAAAGAGTTTATTCTGTGTCTCAGTTCAAAGGTACAGTCATTCATAGTGGGGAAATCAAGGTGGCAGAAGCATGGTATAGCTGCTCACATGACACCCACAATCGGGAAGCAGAGAGGGATCAGTGCATGGCAGAGCTCAGCTGGTCACATGACACCCACAATCGGGAAGCAGAGAGGGATGAGTACTGCTGCCCTGCCCCCTTTCTCCTCGTACGCAGCCCAGGGTCATGGCCAGGGGACAGTGCCGCCCATAGTGATGGAGTCTTCCCCCCCTGAATGAATGCAGTCTAGATAATCTCCCCCCGACATCATGAGACCCAGCTCCCAGGTGACCCTGCAGTTTGTCAAGTGGATGATTGACACTAACCATCACCTTCATCTTCCAGGCCAGTTTGCCAATGTCCTACTTTCAGATGGACCCACTCATGGACCCACCCAGACACCACCTGGTCCCCACCCAAGCTCAATTTCCCTGCCCACTCAAGTCCTGCCTGCAAAAGACTGGCTCAACTCCTATTCCCCAACCCCCCGCCCCCAGCCTTGACTCACAATGTTCATGAGTGTCAGCAGGTACTTCTGCACGTGTTCCTTCCCATGGAACTGGACCACTGAGTCATCCACGCCCAGCAGGACCTCGATGTTGTAGTCATCGTCGGTAGCATGCCTGCGTACCCTCCGCCGTGAGCTGTTGATGCGCTCCTCTAGGACGCCCAGGGCTCTGCTGAGGCTTTCCAGTCTGCCCTGGGAGGCTCCTGGAAGGAGAGGACACCTTCTTTGGTAGCAGTCCAGCATCTCCTCCCCAGGGGCATCACAGAAAGGCAGAACCCATTTGGGTACAACTCAGTCACCAGCCAGGCATCAGGGTGGCATTAGAGTGACCATTGTTTCATTTAAAACCCACAGCACCCTGAACCTAGAGCATTGTGCCCATTTACAGAACAAAAAGAAGTCTAGAGAGAGGCAATACTGACAAACACAAACAAAACTGGGGAAACTGAGGCTCAGCCAAGACAGTATTTGTCACATGGTGTCTCTTCAGTTCTAGCTCTCCTTCCAGAACTATCTCCCAATCTTTCAAGGAATGGACCAGTCTGATACCCATATCCTGAGTTAGGATCTACATGTCTGACCCTTTCTCTACCAGGGGAACTTTGCACTCAACCCTAGTGCTGACGGGGTTGCTCAGGGACCCATATAAGTCCCTCTCATCACACCCCCCACAGTCTGCCTTGGGAGACTGACTGACTGCCCCCAAAATGGTCAGTACCTGCTATGCACTGGTCATGCTATGATGTGGAGTCTGAGGGATCTCAGTGAGGATAAGGGTCTGCACTACCAACAGGACCACTGGCCAGGATGCCATGCCCACTGCCACCAACAGGACCACAGCCCACTGCTCTACAGCTACGCTGTCTGCCTTGATTTCCATCCGATTCACACTGGTGAAACCAAACATCTGAGGGTGGCCACTCATGATGATACAAGACAGCTTAGCATATGGTTCTATTCCCACCCGACCCCTATCAGCTACCCAGCAAATCTCTTCACTCACACAGTGGATATCTTCAGTACAAATTACTGCCTCAGTTGTACATATAAGGAACCCTTATGTGATAGACACTTCATCCCCTCAAGTTTACCTTTAACACTACAAACTCATAACATAAGACCACACACACACACACACACACACACACTGCATATAATATATGCATAAAACCTGCAGGCACAGACACATATATTCTCAAACACATAAATGAACATCTGCTGTGTGTAGCTTTATGCTCATGCTTGCATTCAATGCACCCATGCACAAACATGTCAGGTCCTGCCCAGGGTTAACCTAGGCATGGGGAATGGCTAGCCTTGCAGCAAGCGCCCCGGGCAGAGCTAAGTGCTGCTGTGCTTAGCTGCCTGGAGATGATTCAGGGCCATCTTGATGCTTCCAGAGGAGCCGCCTGGGAGTTAAAGCTGACACGAGGCTTGAGGGATTGCTGCTCTATTTCCATGCATTTATTTCTTTGCATTTTCAGCGAGCAGGGACAGCTCACCTTCAGAGCCACCTTGGGAAGCAAAGAAGATGGTAATTTCCACAGAAAAAGTTCTCCCCTGGGGAAGGAGCTAGACACCACCTTCTGCCCCCATCTCCCTCAGGGTCACACACAGGCAGCCCCAGGGGAATAGCAGACTAAGAGGTACTCCTCGGGTCCGGAAGGTACTTCTTAAAAATACCTAATTTTGCCAACAGCATTTTTGACTTGGGAGATTTCACACTGGAAACCATAGAGAACACCTAGGTCTCTTGAAAAACTAAGAGATGGGGCCATCCTTGGGTCACCTAGGTGTACTGAGAGAGAGAGCACATAGGGGCCCATGTCACCAGGGAACCCCCCTGCCAGCCTAATGACGTCTTGAGCCATAAAGGTCTCAGAAAGTACCCTTCCGATGCTAATCCCCAAGGCAGCTGTGATGCCAACTTGGCACAGTAGTTTAACCAAGCCACGTGCTCCAGACCCATCCAAAGCAAGGGGCTGTATAAAGATTCTTTGGAAATGGTAATTTCACCTGACCATGATAATTATTGTTGCTGACATTATTCTTACCCTGATGATTTTTGTGGGGAGGGGTCCCCAATTTGCTCTCCTGTTGCTGTGATAAAAGACTGGCCCAAACCAACTTGGTCAGGGAAGGGTTTATTAAAGTCTTAGAAGTTTTAGTCTATTATCGTAAGTCAAGACAGGAACCTGGAGGAAGGAGCTGAAGCAGAGACCATGAGGGTCTCTGCTTATTGACTTACTTCCTTATACAGCCTAGGGGAGGGCTAGGATTTCCTCCATCAATTAGTTGTCAGGAAAATTCCTTGCAGACACGCTCATAGGTCAACCTGATGGAGGTAATCCACAATTGTGATTCTCTCTTCCCAGGGTGTGAATCTGACAACTGAGGTTAGCTACCCTAAGGAGTGACTTCCTGGATGTTACCTTTTAGAACACCTTCTCTAAAGCCCAGCCCTAGGTAGAGGTCCCAAAACCAGGGAGCAGAGAGATAGGTCAGCCCCTGCAAGCAGTCTGACTCCGGGAAACCTCCCTCAGGTCTGCTCCAGCTAGCTCAGGACTCAGCAAGTAGACCAAGGCCATGGGGCCTGCTGCCCTCCTGTCCTTCTGTGTTCCTACGGGAGCTGGCAGCCAGGCAGACAGTCCACCTCATCAATCATGGAGACACCTCTGTTTTCCTCACAATGGTTATAACCTTAACACAGGCTACACTCTAGTCCTAACATGCCTGTCTTTCCAAGGGAATTCTGGCCAGCTACAGGCTCCCAAAAGGTCCTGGGCCAACCTCCCAGTGATCCCTCTGACAGCAGTCCTGGCCTTTAGGGCTTACCCAGCCACTTGGTCCTTGGCCCACAGTTCATGTGACCCATCCTTCATTACTAGTGCAGGCTGAATGATGAACTGTCTATGCTGCCCATTTCCTGCTGTGGCAGGAAGATATCGCTACCTGCAGTGTCTCTTTCTTCTGTTGCAGCTCCCTCTCCCAGAAACACATATACACAAGGAGAAATCACTGGTCCCCCAAGTGGGAGGGGGCTGACAGATACTAGAGAGAGAACAGGGGCCCAAAGAGCCATAGCCTGGTTGGCTGACCCTCCCCACCTTGCCTGTGTGTCTATCACAGGAGCCTTGCTTTTAAAATGAATAAACAAAAGATATTTGGTTCCTGGCATTCCCTTGCTTGGGGACCCTTCCAGATGGCATCTGGAGCTCTCTTTGCTTTGATAAGGATGACACAGCAGAAACCATATCCAAGAGCCCTGGCCTAAGAGTCTCCAGAAGACAAAGGAAAGATGCAGAGAGTAGATCAACAGGCTGGAGAGAGAATGGGGAAAAGCAGAGTTCCTGCCCAGGGAAGACTGAAGGCAACATCAAGCCCACCTACATAAGTTTTGTTCAGCAAAGTGTGCTGAGCCCAGGGGCTGAGGGCTGCATCTTTGAGCATCCTCAGAGTGGCTTCTAGGACAAGGGCATGTGCACAGCTTTTCACAGTGACGAAACTGTTCAGTCATCACAAAAAAAGAGGGGTTCCTGCCTGTTCTGACATCCCTCTGTCTTGTCCCTTAAAGGTTTTGTTAGGATGGAAAAATTTAGCCTAACTCTCCACTGACCCCAGGAAGCTGGGAGTCTTAAATCCCAGGCTGAAGGTCACCTTCTTAAATGTTTATGACAGCACCTGTGAGTGAATGAACACAGGAAATGATCCTTGTCACCCACCCAGAAGCCTGTGCGAAAGCAGACTTCCTGGGCTAAGCACAGGCTTGGATAGTTTAAGTTAATTGGTCCACACTGGATGCTACGAGATGATTGGTTATAGTGTTGTAACCCTATAAAAGCTCAACAGTCTTTTGACTCAACCCTATAAAACCCTATACAGTCTCAAGCCTGTATCCAAGGTCCTCAGCCCTCTAGCCCTGCGTGGCATATGGCTGTTGGCCCCAGTGCACTTGGAATATAAAGGATCTCATGCTTTTGCCTCAAGACCGCTTCTCCTGAGTGATTTGGGGGGGCCGCCTTTCCTGAGTGGGAGCGCGAGGGACCACGCTCTCAAGGGTCTTACAGTCTCAGAACAGCAAGCATGGTCCCCACATTAGTTATTGAGATGCCATATTCTTAAGAGGGGGGCCTAAAGGAAGTCATTATTGTCACAGGGGCTCCAGACAACTTAAGGAACCAATGACATCATATGGAGTTGGGATTGAGCTCTTGAGACTGGGTTATTCCCCTAGGGGATTTGCTGTTATAAAAGAGGGAACCAAACCCTCATCTTGGCTTCTTTTCTTCCTCTGGAATATATTCCTACCACATCATGCCACTTGGTATGTTGTGACACAACTAGGGGGCCCTCTTGCCAGGAGTCCAACAACACATTATTTGAATTTTTCATTCCCTGGAATGGTGAGCAAAATAAGCATCTCTTCTTAATAAATAGGCCAATGTCAGGTACTTCATGATAGTAGCCCAAGATGAATTATGACAATCAACAAGGAGCAATAAAAGGGCAGAAAGATTGAGTCCATTAAGCCAGAGAGGAGGAGCTGGGACCTGAGACTAGGCCTAGACCCAATATTATTATTTATTCCTTAAAGAATACTTAATCTGATTCTGGGCACGTAGAACAGTTGGTAGAATGCTTCCCTAGTTGTGTTTGATCCTCAATATTACATAAAATAAAATGGTCATGTGGTACATGCGTTTACTCCTAGTACCCGGAGGATAAAGAGTTCAAGGTAATTTTGGCTATTGCTACAGAGGGAGTTCAAAGCCAGCACGGAACACATAGAACCCTGTCTATAGCAACAACAACTAAAAGAATACTGCTTCTTATTTTAGGAGTAGTGTGACCTTGCAACAAGAGTATACACCACAGTAAGGTGTGGGTACATTCCCCAATATTGTTTTTTGTTGTTGTTTGCTCGATTTCCAGACAGGATCTTACCCTGTATCCCTGGCTGTCCTAGAACATATTCTGTGGACCAGGATGTTTTTGTACTTCTAGCTCTGCCACCTGTATGATGGGATTGCAGGCATGTAGCACCATGCCCAACCTTTCCAATAGTAACCAGATGGTCTAGAAGATACCCCATGCTCCACCAGCTCAAGGGCTGATTTAGAAGAACCAAGGTTGGTTGTAAAGCCAGAGTATGATAGGGTTGGTACCAGCCCTGTAGTGCAAGGATGCCCAAGGACTTGCAGGGACCTGTGCAAGTCTATGCCAGTGCCTTTGCTGGGCTGGCCTCTTCACTTTGCTGCTCCTGCCCTACATTAGCTCATGGCCAAGCCCTGGAGGAGCTCCCAAAGCACCCAGAGGGAAGGTATCCTACAGCTGACAGTTCTAAGGTCTTGCTGCCTGCCTTCTCATTGGGCCCAGAACTTGTGAAAGAGGGGGCAGTGTTTGATCTCCACTCTCTCCCAGTGAAGTTTGGCTCTTAATTGTCTCCTAGGCTCATAAGGCCACGGCTCAGGCTCCAGCCTGTGTCACTGTTGGGAGGTGGTGGGAACTTCAAGAGACTGGGCCTAGTAAAAGGAAGTTAGAATACCTGGATGCACCCTTGATGGGGCTATTGGGATCCCAGCCCCTTCCTGGTTCTCTTTGCTTCTTGGTGGGAGACAGGAAACCTCTTCCTCTACACCATGACTTCAGCTGCCACAGTACAGCCTGAAGCAACAAAACCAAGTGACCATGGTCCCAGACCGCTGAACCTGTGACTCCCAAGTCCTATCCTCCTAAGTTGTTTCTCTCTGGTGTTTTGTCAAACTTAATGCCAAGCCTACTGAGTGACACAATCCCCATGTATCACCGCCACAGCCCTCACTAAACACGGGACGACAGGGGTAAGCCAAGGCAGGGACCTGTGACCTCGAGAAGCACACGCTTCCATGACAGGGGAAGACTCTACTGTCTGCTCCCCTGGAATGATCCTCTCTCCTTCTCCCATCCATCGGATTCCAGCTGAAATGTCACCTTCTCTAGGGGCCCTCACTCATTTCATTCTAAGTTCCAAGCCTTTCCTCCTTCAGCTCCTCCCCCCAGATAATACCCTCTTCCCTTCCCGCAGGACTGACAATTGTGAGGTTCTCACATCTTTTGTGGATTTACTTTGGCATTCACTGCTTCTCTGCCCTTAGATGGAGACCGTTGGAAGACACTCTCCACGGGGTCTGGAGGCTTCAGCTTCCCCAGTGTCCCATAGGGATCTTGGGACTAGGAGGGTTTGGAGTCAGAGCAGAGAGATGCAGTGGGAAGTCAGGACCCAGCAGAAGGGCATCTGGTCTGGGAAGAGAGGCTGGGACATGGAGGGCTGGGAAGATCATATTGATGATGTGGAGCAGGGGGAAAATGTGGTGACAGGTAGAGGAGCGGGAACTTGGGCAAGAGCCAGCTATGAATCACATACATGAGGGGAAACCAAGAGGAAAGGGGGGCAGGACAAGTGAAAACAAATGGGGCAAAGAAATCAAACATATATCATGTAATTGGCAACAAAAAGAAATGAGGTTTCTTAAAGTCATTCGTGACTTAATCTGAGGCATTCCAGGGGATGGGTTGCTAAGGCAAATAGGGTTTGAAGAAGATATGAGAAGACATCCACTGCTCTCACCAGCACACCAAATGGATGTGAGGGGAAGGCGTTAGGTGTAAACAGTCACACACTTACTCCAGAAAACAACACACAAGTTAGAGAAAACACTAGGAGTGGACATAAAGGATGCGAATTTATAAGACGATCCAGTGTGCAAACCACCAATAAATAAAGCACACCCTTTTCATGCATGTGTGGGAAACATTGAAACACAAAGAAAACAAAAAATCTATGGTGACTAACGTTGGAACAAAAGTCAGGAATCACTGTAAAAAGGAAGGCCTTAAACCCTTTAGTTCTGGCACTAGAGAGGTGGCTCAGCAGTTAAGAGCACTGGCTGCTCTTCCAGAGGTCCAGAGTTCAATTCCAAGCACCACATTGTGTCTCACAACCATCTATAATAGAATCTGATGCTCTCTCTCTGCCATAAAACCATATATGTAGACTGAGCACTCATATACATAAAATAAATAAATCTCTTTTTTAAAAAATCCTTTAATTCTAATAAGCATAGACTAAATAGAAGGTATAAATTTCAACAGTTGGAGTAGAGAACTAAATAAAGAGGTAACTAGAAGAAGATGAAAAAGTATCCAAAAGAAAGTCTAGATGCTTCCATAGGAAAGTCCTTCCCAAACCACAAAGGGTAGACACATCTAATCTTACATGAAGTTATAATCAATAACTTGCTTATCCAGAACAACAACCAGCTAGAAAATTGGGTTGGGAGAGAGAAATCTGTTAACTAAAATGCACAACCATAATAATACTGAGAAATAAAAATGAAGATTTAAGACAAACAAAAGGTAATATAGTACAAAACTAAAAAAGAAAAAGAAAGAAAAAAAAGAAAAGAAAAGAAAAAAAGAAAAAAAAAAAGGAGGGTGTCCACAATAAATTGTGGAATATTTTATTCCTTTACACTGTGTGAATATATGTAACTATGGTTGGTTTAATGAAGAAGCTTACTTGCCAATAGCTGAACAGGATAAGGTTAGGCAAGAGAACCAGATTAGCTGTGCATTGGTGGCACATGCCTTTAATCCCATCATTCAGGAGGCAGAGGCAGGCAGATCTTTGTAAGTTTGAGACCAGCCTCCAAAGATCTAGTCCCAAGACAGCCTCCAAAGCCACAGAGAAGCCCTGTCTCGAAAAACCCAAGACAGAGAGAGAGAGAGAGGGGGGGGGAGAGAGAACCAGACTAAGGACACTGGGAAGAAGGGCAGAGTCAGAGGAGGAGTTGCCAACCAGACATGGCGAGGAAACAGGAGGTACAAGATAAAAGAGAGGGAACGCCATGTGGCAGAATGTAGATTAATATAAATGGGTTGATTTAAGTTGTAAGCATTAGCTAGGAACAAGCCTGAGCTATTGGCCAAACATTTATAATTAAGTCTCTGTGCCTTTTTTTTTTTTTTTTTTTTAGGAGTCAGGTGGTTCTGACAAAAACTCCACCTACAATAAAAGGAGAGAAAAATGATAGAATGTTGGACTGGAAGTTATTCTTATCCAAATTAATCTGTAAGTGTAATATAACCACAAAAGAATCATTAAACTCCAACAAATTCCAGAACTTACTTAGAAGACATTTGTGAAAAAGATTAATGAACAAAAAGGAACTCTTAAAATTAAGATTACATATTATAAAATCATATTCACTATAACAGAGTATGTTGATACCATGAAATGTACTGAATAAAGTGTCCAAGGGCACACCCAGACATCTGGATAAAGATAAAGGCTTGAACATAAACAGCTCACTTAACTCCTTTCTGGAATCCATCTGTCTGGAAAGCGTCAGTCAGGGACTTTTATTTTTAAAGTCCCAAAGCTATAAGCCCAGGGCAAGAAGAAAAGAAGCAATATCAGAACAGTCATCGTCTGGGAAGCAGGAGAGCTTTTTGTGGTAATAAACTTGATATATTCAAGTTGAGCCCCAAGCTGGTATGGAGAAGAGCCAGGATTCTTCTAGTCTGTGCCACAATCACCCAAAGCTTAGAAATTGATGTATCAAGTACCATCCAAGAGCGGGGTGGGGGACAGATGAGTTAGTTGAAGGGTGGTGCCAATCCCTGCCCATTTCCCATGCCCCTCGTCTGGACTGGCATTGGTCTGGAGTACTCCTTGAAAAAGTGTAAAAGGTCTCTGGGATACAAGCACTTGGTGTGATTAAGGGCGAGAGTACCATTCTAGAAACTGGAGGATTCACTGAAGGTCCACTTCTCCATTTGTTCCCAAGATGCTGGTGCCAGACATTCACCATTCCAGACAGAGCCTGGGCTAGTACTCCGAGGAACCAAGGAGCAAAAGGAACCCACCTACAAACACCAGGGTTCTAGTCATCATAGAATCACATCTACTGCCTACCTTTCCAAATGAGTGGCCAGCCAAGGGCCACCATCTCTATAGTGGGCTCCTCTGACATGCAGATAGATACCAAGAAGCAAAAACACTACCATAACAGGAAAGGGACATGGGATCACAGACTCTCCACCTGACTCTCTCCCTGACATCAGCCCACCCCCCACATGGCTCCTCTGAACAGCGTTGATAGACACACTCTGACCTTATAGCTCTTCAAAGAGCCCAGTTCTCTCTAACCCCTGCAGCTATGAGCGAGCCCAGTCCCCTGGCCCCAGACCAATGACAACATTTAATTACAGCTTCGTCTAGTGCCTTCCTGCTGTGTGACTCCTGGACAGCATAGCCCATGTGGTGTGGAGTATGCCCACCCATCCCCAAAATCTGTAAAAGCCAGAAACTCACTTTGTTCTCTGGCAGTTACTGTTACTATTAAAGCTCCTTTCAGGGAGTGAAAGGAAACATGTTTTCTCCCTCCGGGGTCCTGTTGCTATCTGTCTCTCTGAATGCCCTCCCACTGCAGCTCCTCATGGCTCTCTGTGGTCCTGAGTCCTTGTTCTCCCAATGAAGGCCATCTAAAGGGCGATCTCATGCCTGCTTCTTTGTACAAACCTGCAGTAATTTCCAACACATTTAAGAAATGGACTCTGTAGGGAACTAGGAACAGGAAGCTTGTGCTCTTAATGCTGAGGGGAGATGCTACACACTTTAAACAAGAACTGAGGAGAACATTAAAGTGAGTTCCTGGAATTAAAAAATAACTAAAATAAATGTTAAGGTCAGTGACAGAATTAGAAAACGAAGTTGAGGGCTTTCCTATAAAATGAAACAGTAAGTCAATCTGAAAATGTGATAGATTGAGAAGCTTTGCTCATTTGCATATCACCCAGATAATAAAAGCTTCATAAAAGCATGGAAAACCAGAAAGGAGGGTACCACTCATTCTATAACATTCTCCTAACTGGAGGGTGTTCTCAGATGGAAAAGGGTTCATACAGTGCCCAATAGAGGAGAATAAGGCACATCAAATACTGCAACACTTCAGCAGCCTGGAGAGTCTGCAAGCTTCCACAGACAACAAGCAGTGATAAGCAGGCCACAGAAGTATAGACAAAGGGATGGATTCAGAATGGCTTAGATGTCACAGCAGCATTAGAAGAAGGCAAACAATAAAAAGAAGAAGAAGGAGGAAGAGGGAGAGGACGAGGAGGAGGAGGAGGAGGAGGAGGAGGAGGAGGAGGAGGAGGAGGAGGAGGAGGAGGAGGAGGAGGAATTTGGAACCCTGATGGAAAATGAATCTAACTGCAGTCTCATGCCCAAATTCTTGATGGAGTACATCACTGGAATAGAGAGGTTTCCAGACAGGCAAGTTTCCAGAACATTTATCTGCTGGTTATTTTTTCTGGATAAGCTAATGAAAGAGAGGGTCCATCCAAATGAAAGATGTGCCCAAGAAAAACGTGAGGTACAAAATACGGTAAGCTGGGAACTCAATACAGAAACGAGGGAAGATGATGGGAAGTGAGCCACGGTTGACAGCATGCCTCGGACGCTGAAAGCAACTGACCATATTGCAGCAAGGAGACCCCAAAGGTAGTCTATTATTGCCAAGACCCCACTTCCATAGAGCCATCTTCGTGTGTGTGTGTGTGTGTGTGTGTGTGTGTGTGTGTGTGTGTGTGTGTGTGTGTGTGTGAGAGAGAGAGAGAGAGGGGGGGGGAGGGAGGTAGAGGAAGAGAGCTAAGAGAGCTAAGTCCATACCTTTGAGGTGTCAAAACTATGAACTACATAAACCCCTTTATTTTACAAGGTTAGCCGCCTCCAACATTTTATTGTAAGGCAAAACTAAATAAAGACAATCTGGTATGATCAGAACGAAGCCATGGAAATACTGAAAGTACAGCTACATACTTTTCTATAGTTTTGCTCTCCTCCTTCACTATCACTATGCACATTGTGGATACCCCAGATCTCTGCTGGCTCAGCAAGGTGAGTGACTGAAAACACAGCTTGATAAAGGCACTGTGTGTACAGAGGAACCATACCATACCGCTGGTCCAAGGCATCAGCCCTGTGGATTAGAGCCGATTCCTCCCTTCCCGGGGACTCAGGAAGAACGGGAACTACTACCCTGTTCGGGAAAGGGAGAGCAGGCTCGCCACAGTACACATGTACAGGTAAAATGGCAACCTCAGGTGTCAGTCCTTGTTGCAGGTAAGCATTGCTACTGCTTAATCCAGGCTGGCCCACGAGCTCCTGGGAGTCTCCAGTTTCTGCTGTCCACCTCCCTGTAGGAACACTGGGCTTGCAGTGTTTCTGCCTTTTTATGTCCGTCTGGGGACTAGAACTCAGATCCTCATGTTTACAGGTAAGCACTTTCTCAACTGAGACATCTCCCTAGCCTAACACACTCTTCTTGCTGATGACCTGGGCTTGGCAGGGGCTTATGGTCAGGCCTGAAATCCTGGGCAGAGGCAGCCTCACAGAACATAGACTGAGGCGCCAGTCCAGGCGAGGTCATCTGCAGGAAGGTCAGTCCTCCGGTTGTTAACTTTGAAGACATAATCACTCTGTGACTGCAGATTCCCCCAAAGATGGTCATTAAGATAAAATATGTTTACCTAGGTGCATAATCAGGGCATGGCAAGAGGCCCTGCCTGGCAGCAGGCAGGCTCTTAGGAGGCTCTGGAAGCAGAGAGCAGGCTCAGCCCCACGGGGGCCATCGGCACAGAGTCCCACTGGTGAGTTTTATTAAAAGGAGCTCATTATGGTTATTTCAGCCCAGTCTTTTTAACTTTATTACCAAACCTGAATTAATTTCTGCAGCTCCAACAGATGCAGCTCATTCCACGTCATTTTTTACTATTTGAGGTGGAGTGGGGGAGCTGGGAGGGGTACCCGTTCCCTGGGACACTTTATTTGCACAATTCAGAGGTGGAGGCTGAAGCACTGTGCATTTGTGTGGACTGGGAACCTGGGGGGTTCCAGACCTGTTCCACCTTCCAAGGCTTCTTCATGGATGAAAAGGAGGCTCTGGAATCCCTGTGTGATTTTTACCTTCTCAGAGCTATGGGGCCTGGGGTAGCACAGTGAGGTCCACCGTACTGGGTGTGCGTTCTTGATTTTTGTTTTTATCAATAACTGTCTCCCTCTCCAAGCCTAAATGGTCCTGGAAAGCCAAATCCACCTTAGCTTTTATTCTGAAGCCCCCAGCTTACCCGGTGTCAGCCAGAGCAGTGAAATCCAAGAACACTTCTGGTGTAGATGAGAAGACACCATGATGTGTGATTCCAGGGCTGCTGGGTGGCTTCTTCCAGAGAAGCAGAGCTGAGATGCCATGTTGGTTGGTTTTAACTGTCAACTTGACACAATCTAGACTCATCTGGGAAGGAGCCTCAGTGAGGGACATGGGCATGTCTGTGGGGCTTACTTTGATTAGAGATAAAACCTGCCTACTGTGGTGGCACCATTCCCCAGGCAGGGAGCCCTGAATTGCATGAAAGTGAGCTGAGCATTAGCCTGTATGCATTTAGTTCATTGTTCTTTGCTCTTGTCTGTAGACATAACCAGCTGCTGCAGGGCCCAGCTGCTGTGACCTCTCTGTAAAAGACCTGGGATTGTGAGCCAAATAAGCCCTTTCTTAAGTTGCTTTTGTTAGGTGTTTTATCATGGCGACAGGAAATGAAACCAAGACAGTGAGTTGATAAGCGGGTGCTAAGGCTGGGCAGCCCCCAAAGATTCATGTGTGGAAGCTTTGTCCCTGCATGGTTATCTGAGAGTTGATGGGACTTTAACTACCACCACCCACCACCCCACGGAAGGTGTTTGGTCACTGGGATCACGGCCCTTACAAGAGGCCACATCATCCATTGAGACGTAATTCCCATGAGAATACACCGTGAAGGAGTAAGCCATAGCCCTGAATCCCTGGCGGCCCCTCTGCCTGTGCCCTCCTTTGTGATCACTTGACTGCAAGAGAGGCCACACAGACAGGGTCAGCTGAGAAAAAAAGCTATAAGACAAATAATCTCCCTTTATAAAGTAACGAGCCTCGGGCATTGGTTATGGCCCCAGAAACCGGACCCAGACAGCTGGTAGCAAAGCTCTTGCTCCCTACTCTCCAGTTCTTTGAACCATTTGTTTGGCTTTCTGTCTCTTGCAACCGCAAGAGTCCCAGCACGGCCCCCACACAGACACCATCATGTGCGTTGACCTCAGCTTGATGCCCCAGATAGTTTGGCCAAAGCACCCTGAGATTATCAAGACAGACGTGAGGTGTGACAATCTCTGCTGTTTGAGGCTTTCACCTTGCTTTCTCAAGGAGCCCGGTGTGGGTGAGGAGAAAACCTGCTAAGTATTTAAGGCTGAAGCCCAAGTAAGTGGGCCAACCCCCAAAATGTGTGCTCGGGGTACATGGTGCTACAGTAGAAGTGTGCAGGCCACTGTGCTGGATGCCCTGTTTTATCTACCGCAGGGACAGGTGGCCTATTGCCCCCAGACTTCACCTGAGGTGCCAGAACACCCCTGTCCCACTCCACCACCAAGCACAGCGGGATTGGGCAGGACCCTTTTGCACCCACTATTCCCCTGGTACCATCCTCCAGGAGGCCTCTGGATCTCCCCTTTCAGCAGCCAGGGTCCTGGGGCCTCCAAGGGGTGAGGAGGCCAGGAGCTGAGAGGCCAGTAAAGCACTATCCCTTCTAAAGGAGGGTCCTGGGGACCAGCCTTGGCCTCGAGGACACCAGGCCTTCTTTTCATGGGGAGGGAACGGGCCCTGAGATTCTTTTTCATTGTCTCCCTAGCACAAAGCAGCCAGATGGCGGGAGCCAATGGAGAGACTGGCAGATGACTGAATGAAAATATTTTCCGTGAACTTCAGAAAAAAACACTGGCATCCACAGGCCCGCCATAGAGATTCCCTGGGATCTCCTCTAGAATGTGGGGGAAGCAGGAAACCGGTAAGTAGGGTGCTAATGACCAATGTCACAGAGCCCTGCATGGCCAGAGCCCCAGCCTGCAGTCTGCTGTCACGCACAGCCTGTGGAAATGTGTCTCAGGGAAAATGATCCCTGAATCCAACCCAGCACACATGCTAGAGCGCTGATGTGGACATCGGGCAGCTTCCTGGATACTGCCCCATAAGGCCCCAAGACACCTCACGTCCATGCGTCCTGGATACCCTGAGGATTGCCTGTCTCACCCCTCTCCTTCTGTACCTTCATCCAATCACGCAGCTCAGGGCATAGCACCCTTGTCTACCCAGCCCGACTCCAGGGTCTGCCTCTCCTTAGCCCACAAAGCTGAATCCTTTCTCCTGAGCTTGGAGGCTCTGAAACCTTCTCTATTCCAGCCCCAGTCTCCCTGTCGTGGCCCTGAGCTGGGTCTCTGGCAGGAGTTGATACTGAACGCATTTCTGGAGTCTTCAAATCCAAGTTCTCTCTACCGGCCGACCTCACCATGTCATATAGGATTGGTCCTGTATGTCTTTTGGCAGAAGCTTGAGGTCAATATATGGAGGAGGACTCAAATGCCAGACTGTAATCTCTCTGTAGCCTGCTGCTGGTCCCCCACTCCTAGCCTAGGGTGGGCTGTTCCTCACTCCCCTGCCCCTGTCACCCCCTCCTGGTCCTGCCCAGAGTCCAGGCAAACAGAGGAACTGACTGGTTCTTTCTGGTTGCTGCTGGGAGTCTACAGGGTGTTACTACAGAGTGGGTGCTAATTCCCCACGAACCTCAGTCAGAGTATAACATTAAAAGCCCCCCAGCAGGGATGACACTGAAAGTATGGGCCAAAAGCACATCTCATGTTGGGCACACAGATTTGGCCTGATGTGATTTACTCCCTCCAAAACTTGTGTTGCAACTTAGTCCCCATTTGGAGACACTAGGAGGCGGGGCTGGGAGGGGGCACTTCTCCATGTGATCAGAGCTCCAGCTCATTAATGGATTCATCCACTCATCACGTGTAAATTTGCAAAGTGAAGCTGCTCCAAAAGCCACACTGGCTGGCTTGGTCTCTCAAAGATCCTGTCTCTGGCCACATGATGCCCTACCCCAGTTGGGCACTTTGCCAACAAGCAGACCATCGCCAGCTGTGCTCCTCAACCTGGGAGCAGATTGTTATTAGTAACAGAAACCATCAAGACAGGGGGCTTTACAAGCCTTGTTAAAACCAATGCTTACGTGCTTGTTCATAGCAGCTCTGAAGGGTGCAAACAGGGCTTCTGTTGGACAGATGTAGAAACAAGCCTAGCAGATACCAAAGGGGCCAGCAGTGCAGGGTATGCCTGTCTGTGTGCAGCAGCAGCTTAGGATACTGGGAGACTGACAGTCCACTAGAGGCAGCACCTGCCTTTGGACCCAGTGGCCTAAAGGCAGCTGCAGGGATCCGCGCCTCTGGCTTTGCTTTGGACATTGTCTCAGAACCCATCTGCAGTGATCTGGTGGAGCCAACAGAGAGTTGGTCACCTGAATTTTAGCCGTAGTAAAAACAAGGTTGGCACTTCACATGCTGGAGAAGCAGGGGCACGCTTTTGTGAATAGCTGTGATTAGCTGTGTCACTCACCCCTCCGACAGGCCTCACAGCTGCCTTCTTGGTGTCTGGATCATAGGCATTTGTTCGTTCATTCATTCATTCATTCATTCATTCATTCATTCATTCATTTGCTGATTTATAGACAGTGTATTTCATTTAGTCCAAAATGGCCTCAAACTTTTTATGTAGCTGAGGATGACCTAGAAATTCTGAGCTTTCTGTCCCCACCACCAGAGTACTGGTGTAGCCTTTGCCACTATACCTAGTTTATGCTGTGCTGGGAGCAAACTCAGGACCTAGTGCATGATAGGCAAGAATGCTACCAACTGCGCCTTATCACAAAGGAGCATATAGTGGATGGTGTTAGTATCTGTTACTACATGGAGGGTCTGTTTTCAGGACTGCTGAGTGCCATGAGCCTCACACAACTAAGAGTCAGTAGTTCTAGACAAACTCGATGCCCCCCCCCGCCCATGTGGTGTGTGTGTGTGTGTGTGTGTGTGTGTGTGTGTGTGTGTGTATACAAACACTGAGAAATAAAACAGACAAATGGCAAGGGTCTAATACTGGGCAAGCCTGAGGTACATTAGGATATGTGAGGGGAGAGAGGGTCAGCTGTTTACGGTTCCTCCCATTCCTGTCTGTCACTGACCTGCTCAAGGAAACATTACCCTGATCCTGTCCCCTGTGCTGAGGACAGAGGAGGAGCATCTCTGCGGATTGGATACACCCTCTAGATTGACACAGGAGACACAAGGAACTCTGGCTCTCCTGGAGTGATGGAGGGCGGGTGGCAGGGTGTGCTGCAGGAGCCCCATGTGGAAATCACAGGCAGGCTGCCCTCCTCCTGGTCCCTCTCCACATCCTGCTCAGCCCAAGACACTGAGACACTAAGGCGTCTCCCCTTCTCCCCTTCTCCCAGGGAAGGCCGAGCTCTACCTCCCTCTGCAAAGCCCCACCTGAGGCCAAGCCAAGCTCTACCTCCCTCTGTGCAAGCCCCACCTGAGGCCAAGGCTTTCCTTTCCCTCCTTCCAGCCTCTCCTGCAGGCGAGTTTCTAGTGCAGCCTGGGCTGCCAGCAATAGGGGCCCCTGAAGTTAATCCCCACCATCCAATCCCTTAGGTTCTGAATTTGTGTGAATTTGGTACCTAAGTACCCTATGGGGGGGGACTTTCCACACCCTTGTGGGTCCCCCAGCCCTTCTATGATGCTTCCTGCCTGTGAAAGACTGGGCTGCAGTGGAGGAGGAGGGCAGGGGCTCCCCTACCCCTCAAACCCTGGGACCACTGCCTTGGTGCTGGGTGCGTTGAGCCTGCTCTCAGCCCACAGTGTTGTTGACCAGGCTTAATTCGATACCCCTGTTTAGAGAAGGAAGGAAATCAGAAATTGGAGACAGAGCTGAGTCTGGAGAATGTGATCTACCCGGCAGCCTGGAAGGGCTTTCCTACGAAGGAGGGAGTGGGAGATAGGGGGTGAGGGTGGGGGACATGCTGCATGTCCAGATCCCAGCACTGCCCTGGGAATTGGGGGAGGGGTGAAGAGAGCAGTCACCCGTCTGTCTGAAGATGGCCAGGCCCAGTTTTTCAGGCTCTCACCATCTGACAGACCAAGGCTGCAGAGGACAGGCACTGTCAGGCAAGTCTCTCCACACCATGGTCTAAGAAGGCTTGCGTTTTCTTTTCCTGTTTAAAAGCTGATGTGGCCTTGCCAGGCAGCAGGGTGACAGCTCACTGGGAGGGCAGGGCACCTGCTCTAACTTTCACTAAAACACAAGAGGGGCTCAGTATTACTCCCTGCTCTCCACACCTGCTGTCCCCTGCCCCCATCCACCCCAGAGCCCAAGCCTTAGCCACCACGTGCTCTGTGGGAACCCTCCTCCTTCCAGGACTGACTTTATGTTCTGGGCAGTTCCTGTCAACCTGCTTCAGGCCCTGAGACAAGCCACCAGAGCGCCCCCAAACCTACAATTTCATTTTACCTCCCTTTGTTCCCTCCCCAAATATTTCTGCAATTTCCACTATTAGGAGGTGTGGCTTTGTTGGAGGAAAAGTGTCACTGTGGGGGCGGGCTTTGAGGTTCCTCTGCTAGGAATGGCATGCCACCCAGTGAGTCTGTAGACTTCCTATTGCCTGCAAGATGTAGGATTCCCAGCTCCTTCTCCAGCACCACATCTGCCCGCCTGCCACCATGCTCCCTGCCGTGATGACAACAGACTGCACCTCTGAAACTATAAGCCTCCCACAATTAAATGTTTCCTTTGTAAGAGTTGCTGTGCCCATGGTGTCTCTTAATAGCAATAAAAACCTTAACTAAAGCACTTCCATTGAAGGCTCTCTGTAGTGCCACTTCATCACAGTCCCCTGGGGGGTCATGTGACCACCATATATCACCCCACACTCACACTCATATGCTATTGTCATGCTGATATTCACACACATTTTTACACACCCACTCATACAGAATCATTCATACTTCCACATCCACAAACATGACACAACCCTACTCACATATATACACACACCCAAACATGCATTCATGACATACACAGACACGCAATGACGCATTCAGTTTTGCTTGCACGTGTATATACTTGTTTATACTTGAACATGTATAATCACCCTCCCTCACACAATGCTCACACACACACACACACACACACACACACACACACACATTCACACTCACACTTGCTCCCACATACACCCCTGAGGTGAATTCCTGAAGGAAGTAAGCACCCTCTGACCCCTCATCAGGTCCCCTGGCAACTACATGGAGCTTAGTGAAAATAAAGGAACTGGAGCCAATGAGACCTGTGAGCTCAATGGAAACTATCATTACCCTTGTGCTATATCTGAGCAATCAGAGGATGGAGAGGGTGGGAAGAGGCTGTGGGAACAGAAGCAGCTTCTGGTGTCCATCTCTCTTGAAGGAACAGCCAGTTGCCCACATCGAAAGGAGGCATGCGAGCATGTTTTCCTCAATCATTGCTTGCAGGGAGGTGGCCATGAGGCTTAGAAAGACAAGTGGATTCAGTGTAGTTCACTATGGCCTGTGGCTGTAAGGTGGGTGCCTGTTGCCACTGACCTGTAATCCCTTCCTTATGGGAGTGGTTACCATGGCTCCCAACACACTGATAGCCAAAAGGTACCACATACCTCTGCTCTGGCCTCAGACCCCAAGCCAAATGCAACCTTCACTCAGGCCCCCCAGACCCTAGGGGTCCCTGCCCAGCCAGCTGCATGGTCTGTGTTTGTGGCACCAAGAGAGTACTTCTAGAAGTCTCTCTGAGCCAGACACACTGTTTACATCCTGGGCCTACCCTCTGTGTTTCCAAGAAGAACTCCACTCTTCCTTTCCTCGAAACAGGCTGTCCTCTTGGCTTATCTTTTGTTTTTTTGTTCCTGAAAAATATTTTGCTCCCATAGGAAAAGCCATGTGGCAGCATGGCTCTCGGCTAGGGTATATGCACACGTGATCCAGGGCAGCCTGCCTCCAGCCAAGGGGACTACAGTGACTGCCAGGGAGCCATCCCTGCTGCTAGACCTTTTTTTTTTTTTTTTTTTTTTTTTTTTGGCGAGACTTGGTTTTTCTGTGTGTAGCTCTGGCTGTCCTGGAACTTGCTCTGTAGATCAGGCTGGCCTGGAACTCAGAGATTCACCTGCTTCTGCCTCCTGAGTGCTGGAATTAAAGGCTTGAGTCAACACCCCCAACTCTGATTTTTTTTTTAATTTATTTTGCTGAGGTGTATGTGTGTGTGTGGGTGTGTGTGGTGTGTGTGTGTGTGTGTGTGTGTGTGTGTGTGTGTGTGTGCACGCGTGCGCGCTTGTGTGTGTTCAGATGCACTTGCCCATGGCAGGTGTCTTCTCTTATTGCTTTCCACCTATATTTTGAGGGAGGGTCTCTCACTGAACCCAGAATTCCCATTTAGCTAGGTTGGTGGCCAGCGTGTCTGTCACTCACCCCAATCCCAGTTTAGGTGTTATAAGCAGAGCCACTGGACCTGGCTTTTGTATGACTATGGATCCAGGTTCTCATTCTGCACAGCAGACACCACCCGCTGAGCTGTCCATCTCCCTGGCCCACTGTCTCTAATTGTTAAATATCGGCAAACAATTGAAAAGGAACAGAAGCAGAACACTGCTTATGAAATGGGACAAAGCTAGCCTCCCAGATCAGCCTGTAGCTTCCATGTCATGCCCTGAGTGTCCATTTCTTGAGTGGCATCCTTCTACTTACCTAAAGAGTCTCTGATAGTAGTAATATACTGACATGACAGAGCAAGCCCACTGGCCCTGAGCCCCACATTGGCAGAAGCTTCTGGGGCCACAGCCTACACCCTACTTATTTACCTTCATTCTCTCCCGTCCTGGAAGACAGCACAAGATAGATGTGATTTATTATAGAACCTTTCTCAGGAAGCCAGGAAACAATTTGGTTCTGTACACAGTAACAAAACACTAGTGAACACCATAGTTTTCTTCCTTTATGGGGCCTTGGTTTGATCCTGCATTTGGGCAGGAGTTCATCCAAAATCAGATGTACTTAAATATGTAAAAATATGTAGCACTTCATATATAAAAAGCTGCCACAAATCAGTAAGAAACAGTCTAACAACCATAAAGGGAAGTAGACAAATGAAATTTACTATTATCAGAAAAAAATGTCAAAGCTGCCTTTAAATATGTGAAAAGATGTTCAACTTTACACTTTATAGAAGAAATATACATATAAGATGGTCAGAATCCAAATGTGCAGGGTAGGGTTATGTGCTGGGCGGGTGGGGGGAAAGTATCTAGCAAGCTTAGAAAGTGCTGGTGTAGACCTGCCAATCCAGTTTCTCAAAAGGCAGAGAACTGCAAATTCAAGGGCAGCGGCTGAGCCATACTTTATCTCAAAATCAGAAGTGAGCACAGGCCCGGATGCTGTTGTCAGTTCAATGGCTGGTACCCACCACCACCAGATGCTCAATCCCTCTCAGCTAGCAAATTCAGCAGAAGAACTTCACCCTCCCTGTACCTTCAAATAGCTAGTGAAAGAATAAATGTAAAGGTATTCAATGTGGCATTACCTGAAATAGTGTGTACTAAAAAACAAAACCAGCGAGTGCTCAGCCACAGGGGTGCATGGGAATCAGCCCTGCCCTCCACAGTGCTCTGGAAACATCCAGGAAGAGGGGTGAAACAAAGGCAAGAGCCAGGGGTGGGGGAGAGAGGGGCAGGCCCAAGGTGAACTCTCAGAGGCTGTGGTTACCTGCCTAGACCAAGCCATCAACTATTCCAGCAGGGGGCAGAGCCTGGGGTGAGCTGGAGAGAAGGCTCAGCAGTTTAGAAGAGCTGAGTGGGATTCCCAGAGCTTGTTGAGTGGCTCACATCTGTTTATAACTCCATTGCAAAGGGGTCTAATGCCTCTGCCCTCCCTACACACACACACACACACACACACACACACACACACACACACACACACACACACACACACACACACCACAGCCTGAAAGAACACAGAAAAGATAGGCAAACAACAGTTCAACAGTTGCTCCTTGAAAGGGGAATTAAGTGCAGGGCAGGTGAGTGCAGGGCAGGTGAGTGCAGGGCAGGTCAGTGCAGGGCAGGTGATTGCAGGGTAGATGAATACAGGGCAGGTGAGTGCAGGGCAGGTGAGTGCAGGGCAGGCAAAGCAGGGCCATAGGTGAGGAAGGCAGAGGCAGAAGCAGGACACAGCTATGAGCAGAGAGCAACAGGGGCTTGCTTGCTGTGGATCTTTTTTACAAAACTGCAATGTTTGAGTTCATCCAAAAACCCAGCCACAGGCCTGCAGGGACAGCCAAGAATCTCAGTGGTGGCTGAGCCTAAGCCTCACCCAGGAGAAGAGGGCCTTTAGGCCACTGGTCTCTTCTGTCAGGACTGGCGCTTGGATGCTGGGGTGGAGGACAGTGGGGCCAGAACAGCCAGTGGTAACTCTGGAGACCTGGGATGGTAAGAGTCTGGTACCCACTACCAGACCTGCCTGTGAGTGTGGGCAAGAAAGCAGGATGTGAGAGATGGATGGACAGGGACACCAGAAGGTCAGTGGCTCTGACTGAGGACCACAGAGTTAGTGAGCCATGTAAGGCAGGATCCCTGGAAAGAAGCTGTCTGTGTGCATTGATTGACTAAAAGAATGTCAGTGACTATGGAGAATTTGGAACATTGCTGATCTGATAGACTAATTACAACTTCTCCCTGGCTGTCTTTGGCTCTCTAGAGAGCCATTCCTTGCCAACCTTTGTGTCAGCCCTAACATTCTGATAAACAGATAGAAACCTTTGGAATGTATTAACCTAACAATACACTCTTTGCCAACAGAAATGCTAAGGGTGCTACAGCTACAGTGGCAGTTCCTCAGCCTGCTGCACTCTCCACTTACTGTGTCCACCAGTGTACTTTTAAAATGCCTTGATTCGCAACTTTCTTTTGTTCTGTTACTACAAAAACTCCATGAAACCGCTTCAGTGTTGGAACATGGAAGGCAATATTTTCTCAGAGCCCTGCAGAGAAACCGGTACCCCCTGGGCAAGGCTCAGAGAGAGGCAAGCTGAGGGCTGAGGTGCTCTCCGACCTTCCCCAGGCCAGGTGGACTGAGTAGAAAGGGGATCTGTAACATAGCCCCCAGAGAATAAAAGTGCCTATGTGTTGAGTGAGGAAATTGAACCTGGCCAGAGAGGAAGCCAATCTTGAGGATATGGATACAAAATCAGCTCATATTCATAATTCTAAACTAATTCTCTGGTCCCTTTTTTATTTTTACTTTCCTTCTTCTCCCAGTATTACATCCCAATTGGAGTTACCCATCTGTCCACTCCTGGTACTCCTCTGACCTCACGTCTTCCCCAGGTCCACTCTTCTTCCATTTTAGTTCAGAAAAGAGCACGCCTCATGGGAGAGACAAAGACTGGAGATAGAGTCTGAGCAGGCAGCAGATGTGAGGGATGTGGTGTTCTTCAGAACAAAGCTGGCTCTGACTGGATGGGAGGGAGCCAGCTTGTGCACCCACATTGCTGAGAGACAGAGCTCTGTGGGGTACAGGGGGAGAGGACACCGCTGTGATTGACTACCCAGGGAAGCCCTTCCCTGTGTCAGGGCAGCTCACCAAGGCCATGTGAGAGGAAGAGGAGGCTGTTTGGGGGCATGCTGATCCTAAGGCTTCTGCGAGCACTCAGGGGACTGGCGCATGCCCACAGCATACTCTCTGGAACTCTGAAGAGGCCTGTGTGGTGTGGAGAGACCCTGGTTGTGAGGCTGCCTTCTGAGACGAACATCAAAGCAACTTCAAGTAGACTCCTTCGGGGTGAGCAGACAGCTGGTATCCATCCACTCACTCAGCATCCTGTCTAGACAGCTAGGTCTTCGGTCCTGTCCTCTCTGGACCAGCCTGTGAGATCAGGGCACACTCACCACAGCCCCAACCTGCACCAGGCCAGGGCCACACCTGTTTCTTTCCCTTCCTCTAGGGTTCAGTGGCCAGCCAGGATGTGAAATGGAAAGATTCTCCACCACAGCATGACTGATAACCCTCAGCTCATAGGGAACGGCCTTTGCTTTGTGTTTCTCTGATACCTCTTGTCCCCAAACAGCAAAGTCTGGGACATGGAGATGTCCTAAGCCTGAGCACATACTAGACTTGTTCTAGCCAACTGTGCTTAGCAGATACCATCATTTGGCTAGCCCCATCTCTTAGCATCCATAGTGGCGTAGACACAGTGCTCTGCTTCGGATTATATCTTTACTCCTATTATTCCACTTGACATCTACAACATCTTATTAGGAAGCTAAGGGCCCCTTCTTAGATGTAGGATCTTGAAGTCTGAGCAGAAGTGTCAGCAACCAGCCTAGGCTAATTGGGGACATGTTAGCGGGTGACCTGGGCTCTTATCCCAGCAAGACGGCTTCCCAGCTGTGTGACATGGCAACCACTACCCCTATCAGCCACAAGCCTAAGTTTCCCCATGTGAAAAGTAGCATGAGTCCTGGCAATGGCCCTCAGACTCAGTGTTCAGCATGAAAAGCTAAGGTGGGATGAAGGCAAGGGCTTCTTCCATGTGGTCTCCTTGTAAGAGAATCAAAGTAGAAGTGGCGACACCCAGAGATTTAGTTTCATTTGGCTTGACACTGAGCCAATATGGGAATGGGTCAGCAACACCCTGGGATCCCTCACCCATCTCTATGACAACCAAGTCAGTGCCACCCAGTCTTCTGTAGCCTAAGCTGCCACCAGCACAACTCTCTAGGGTCTTGTCCTAACGCAGGGTCCAAAGGTTCGGCCCCACAGCAAACCACCTTCCACTAGCTGCTCTTGAAGTCACCTCCAAGAAGAAAGCCATGCTTCTGCTCCCAAGATATCCCCAGGCAGGAAACGGGCAGCAGGCACCATGAATGTTTAATTACGCTAATTGTTCAAGTGCAGTTCCCTCCTCATTCTTTAAGTACCTTGTGAGAACCTGTGATTAAGTGTGAAATGGCTTGTTTCTACTATTCCCTCGTCAGAGTGCTCGGTCGGCTGGGAGTCCGTGCCAGTCTGCACCGGGCATCCCTGGATAACACCGTCTCATTTTTTTCTAATTTCGTCTTCTGACATTTTACCCTTGACATCCTTACCCGCTTTGTCCTGGGCCTTGGCACACAGCACCAAAACACCGTAATTACTTAACCATAGCCCTCTCATGGGGTCTACTTTTGACTTTGTTCGAAAACACTGTAATCAAATCCCTGAGAGTCAGGATCGATGAGCCGGACTTGCCAGAGGAAATCTATCACAGGACTAAGTGGTTTTGAGAGAGAGGAGGTCCCTGTGGGGTGGGAGAGAGCAGAGCCCGAGGGGTGGAGCAGAGGGCTGGGGTGAGCAGAAGGGCAGGCAGGATGAGTGACTGGAAAGGCGTGGCAGTGGGCGGGACCTGTAGGTGGCAGGAGTGGGGAGGTAACACTAGTAGACTGAGCCAGGCAAGTGGGCAGAGCTATAGGATGAATGGGTGAACATGGTAGGCAGGGGTGTAGGTCAGCAATGCAGGCAGATGGGCCTCGCAGACAGGTGGATGGGTGTGCAGTGTGGATCACCAGAGAATTTTACTATCGGGGCCCAGTGGCCTCTGAGCTATTTCTGTGGGTTCTATAGTAAAAAGCACATGCTGGCCTTCCAGCCAGGGACTTGCACTCCAGACTCTGCACAGAGAACAGTGGGGTGCTGCCTTCCAGTACACACCAACCATACATTACGGCCCAGGAAGACTGGGTGTATAGGTTCACAGGATGAGCCTTGGAAGAGAACAGGGGTTCAATAACTCCAACCTCAGCTACCATTCCTGAAAGCTCCACCTGCCAGGGGATGTGGGCTTGGCTGAATCCACACACAGCCAGGTCTGTACACACTTCCTTTATTCCATGTACTACTTAAAAAGTCCCGCTGAAGGGATGATTAGGAGGCTCACAGTTAAGATCATTGGCTGCTCTTCCTAGCACCCACATGGAGGTTACAACTGTCTGTAACTTCAGTCCCTGGGGACCTGATGCCCTCTTCTGGCCTCCCTGAACACCAGGCATCAATGTGGTGCACACACACACACACACACACACACACACACACACACACACACACACACATGCAGACAAAACACTCATACAAATAAAGTATTTTTTAAAAATTGTTTTAAGGCCCAGCACACCATGTGTGTACCAGGTTGACATTAATTCATTTTATAATGCAATGGGGTACCCCCATTAAAGCCACAAGTCCAGCCAGTTTGACTCTTCTAAGTCTATGCTGTGTACTGTGGCTCTGTACTCTCCAAGTAAGTCCCAGAAAGACACAGCTTAAAATTCAGGAGATCCTCCTTTAAGCTGTGTGTGTGTTGTGTGTGTGTGTGTGTGTGTGTGTGTGTGTGTGTGTGTGTGTAAATTATGTGCATGTGTGTGCATGCAGGTACTTAAGGAAGCCAGAAGAGGGTATTGGATCGTCTGGAGCTGGAGGTACAGGCAGCCTGGCATAGGTAATGAAAATAGACTGGGGTCTGTTAGAGCAGCAAGCGCTTTTCACTACTGAGCCATCTCAGTGCTGGCAATGTGGCTCAGTTGTAAACCACACACCTAACACTTCTAAGGCTCAATACCAGAAAACAGTCAGACAACAACAGGAAACCTACTTTTTAGTCTTGTGTGCTGGTTCACAGGCAATCCTAGCACATGGGAAGCTGAAATGGGATGACTCAGTTCAGGGTCAGGAGGGGCTACAGCCTGGGGTACCTGTCTCATCACTCTGCAGAGGGGAGGGGGAGGAGGGAGGAAGGGAGACCCAAATTTGTGAAATTGGACAGGTATGTTAAATGCTTTAAGCATAAAAAGTGGGTTAGGGCACAAGAACTGTCATTATTCTGACAATGTCGATAATGCTACAGATGGTTGCAATGTCCAAACTCACTGTACAATGTGTCACTTCTAACTTTTTAACAGAATGATCAACTAATGAAACGTATGGGTGGGAGACAAGGCAACTTGAGGTTACCCTGTAGGAGCACACACCGATGAGGGAGAATTCCACAGACTCCGGGGTCACAGACTGCATTCTTATTTGGGTCCAGGAAGCATTTCAGCCCCCACCCCACCCCCAAGGATCTAGCATCGGAACAGACCAGAGCTCAACAAGCAAGCCTAAGGGGAAGCTGCTACACAGGGAGTTGATTCCTGTCTCAAGTCACATTTGTCCGTTTGTCCCCTTACCTGATCCAGGTCAAGTCTGTATTCAATTTCAATCCAAACTTACATATAATACTTGTGAATTTAGCAATTTCTTAAGAAATTAAGACAAAACTGCAGTTTATCAAGAAAGTGAAACTTTATTCTAGTCTGTGTGTCTGAAAATGTGTGAATTTTAGGCGGGGACAGTGGTGATACACTTCTTGAATCCCAGAATTCTACAAAGCAAGTTTCAGGATAGGCAGGGCTGTTACACAGAGAAACCCTGTCTTGAAAACAAAACAAAACAAAAATACAAAAAAAGGTGTGAATTCTGTCTCATGAAATAGTCCAGTTTGAGTGCTCCTAAGCAGAGATCCAAAGTCAAGGTTTTGAGTTCCTGGTGACTGCATCCTTGGGGGAGGAGCGATGGATCAGTGGTTGTGGGTGCTCAATGTGTGCTCTTGAGGACCAGAGTTCAAATCCCAGCATCCAGGAAACAAGTCAGTGTCCCACCAATGTGTGCCACCCAAGCTCCAAGGACAGTAGAGATGGGAGCATTGATGAGGCTTGCTGGCTTTCAGCCTAGCAAAGAAAGTGTGAGCCCCAGGTTCAGGGAGGGACCTCTCCTCAAAGGAATAGCTAGAACATGACAGAGAACACTATGTCCTGGCCTGGTCTCTGAGTACATGCACAAGGCATATACACTCACATGGACACAAACTAGAGAAACAAATAGGAAATCTTGAAACAAACAAAAAAAAAAGAGAGAGAGAAAAGAAAGAAAGGAAGGAAGAGATATAAAGATAACAGCTCTGACCTCTGATGCTCTGATGGTAAACACAGGGCATTAAAAATACCTTATGAAATACACCAGAAAATGGATACAGGTGTACACAAAACATAAACAAATTTCAGGAATATACCTTGGTCTTTTCCCTGAAATATCTCATCATGTAATCTTATCTGATAAAAGAAAAATCTGCAATCTGAAACTGTCTGGTATTGAGCATTTTGAATGAAGAATTCACAACCCATATATCTCTTTAAAATGAAATCAACACTTTCAGAAGACAGCTTTACATTTATCCCAGGCTTTTGTACCCCCATGACACTCTCTGTGTAGTTAAACAAAGAGACAGCATGTCATCTGAGGAAGCAAGTGTAATTGTGAAGACTGGACCAACCCAAGTATAACCACAACTTTGCAGGCCTGGCTGCTACCATGGCAACCATTTAGGCTTCCTAAGAAAGGGTCACATCACTCTTCAACTGACTGGGGCCTCGTTTTAAGCAGGTTGCCAGTATCCAGCCAATTTGTCCTCACAAGGAGTGCAGCGAATTAGCTACGATTATCTGCATTCTGAAGAATGTGAGGAGTGACAGCCCAGTTCCACACCCACTAACCTCTCGGATCCTGAATCAGAACCCTGGGTGTTTTCCTGAGTGTCGAGCCCAGGCGTTGCCCCGGTCTGTGTTTCAAGGGGCTCTTGAGTGAATTCTGATACTTGAGGCAAGTTACTGTAATAGTTCTTGAATTAGTTCTCAATTCATGATTTGGGAAACAGGGTGACTCCAGGCACCGTTGAGTGCTGTGAAGACAGTCCTCCTGCGAGCCCTGTGTGGAGCTGGCAGATTGGGAAGGACCTCAAACACTTTGCAGATAGTAGTTATCTTATTATGTCTCTGACACTACTGCAAGCACAATCAGTTACTTAAAAAGTGGAAAATAGCCAGTAACTGGTAGTTCCCACGAGTAAGCTTAAACCCATGCTTATGTTTCTTTCATTAAAGTTCCACGACACTCTTCTAGTTCCTGATACTTTAAAGCCTTTGATTTATTGGTCTAATTGAAGTCACAGAATACAACATCCTTAACTTCCTGGAGAATGGAAACACACAAACCACCCCTGGCAATCCTGCACCCTCACATCTGAACACATCCCAGCAGGTCTTTGAAACAACAGCTGGGATAGGAGACACGGATCAATGCAGAGCTTGCTACTTACATATGTGGACCTGAGTTTGAATCCCCAAAACTCACGTAAAAAGCCAGGCATGCTTGCACACATGCTTACAGCTCCAGCAGAGACAGGAAGATGGAAGGGGCCACTATCCAGGGCTCAGATTTAGTAAGAGGCCCCATTTTAAGTGGCTAAGGCAGAGTGGTAGAGCAGGGCGCCCTGTGTCCTCCTGGGCTCTACCTCCCAGCTGTCTGCAATCACCCCTGCATATTACTTGACACTTCTGCAGCACCTACCATAGAACCTGGTGCCTTTCCCCACCCCAGTCCTGGCAGACGTCTCATCTGCACATGCAAGGAATTGGTAACATCCAACATCTTTTGCCCTGATTCTCTGAAGTGTATGCCCTCTCTTGTCTGCCATGTTTGGCCTCCTTCCTACCTCAGCGTGTATTCTCCTGTCTCCATCCTGTCCACACAGAGGCTGCAGCCCTCACTAGACCTTGCCTCATTGTTGAATCCCCCATGGTGGCTGCCAGAGCAGGTACACCGTGAGCCACCATGACTGACCTCCTGAGGGGTGGTCCCCTCACCTGCCCCGCCTACCAAGGCAGACATGCTGAGCTCCATCCAAAGATCTGTGGGTCTCTGCACCACCCAAACACATGTGCATGGTGGGAAACGTGGTTTGCTCTGTCCTGAGTGCCCACCCCTTGACCTTCCAAGATGATATGATTTGAATGTGGCCTCCAAAGTCTGTGTATTTAACACCCAAATTTATATGTTAATGGTGTCTGGAGATGGGGCTTTTGGGAGGGGGTATCAGGGTTGGTCAGGGTTGTGTTGCAAAGGTGCCCTTGGCGACATTGGCAATCTTATAAGAAGAGGCACTACTGAGCCAGTATTCTTGCTATGTCCCACATGTGAGCCCAGCTATCACGTTCTGATGTAGCAAGAAAGCCCCCACAAGCTTCCAGTGCTATGTAGTTGAGCTTCAGACTCTAGAATCACAGGGAATAAACTTGTTCTTTTCTTTTTAAATAAATTATCCCATCTGTAGTAGTCAATCATAGCAACAGAAAGTGAACCAAGGCACTGGCAGACTCCTATTCATGCTCTGAAACCCTGGCTCATTGCCCCCACAGTTGTTTTCCTGTACATTCTCCTAGTGCCTGGATTTTATTTCCTTCCATGAAAGCATGGATGCTGGGAACTATAAATCACACACTTGCAACATTCTGTCACTAAGACCACGAGCTTCAGAGAGCAGAATATGGGTCAGACTAACCTTTGGACCTGAGCCCTGGCCAAGAAGAGGCTAGTAGTTTGGAGTGTGTTAAATGAAAGGGACCAAGTGTCTTTGTGCATGTGCCCATAGCCTACCAAATGTGACAGCCTCCACTAATGGGGCTTTTTTTCCATCCCGCCCCCAGCAAAGGGCCAGAGAAAGACTCACATACCTGCTTTAGTCTTGGGAAAGATAGGAATGAGGATGGAAATGGGACAATACCACTTCTTCCTGGACCAAAGACAGAATCCAGTTTTGACATTCACCGATTTGGTCCTGTCTGTTGCTGGGTCCCCTTTCCAGATGAACCTGCTGAGCCCCATCTCAGGGACCCATGTTGGACCAGCATGGCTCCAACCATCCTTCTCATTCCCAAGGCAAAGATTACCTCCCCTCTGGCTCCACCCCTTCTCTGAGGTGCTTAAGACTCATCCTTGCCTTCTGTTCCCAAACTGGCCATGATCCTGGTCTCAGATGCCCTCCTGTCTCAGCTGCTGTTAAGCATATGTTCAAGCCTCCCCCAGCCTGTGGTTGCAGCCCCCAGATAGAGACTCTGCTTAGGCTTGAGACCAGTCACATCCTGGCTTTCCAGCTGTGTTGCCTCCTGCAGGACATTGAGCACTCTCACCCAAGGAGCCACAGGCCAGGACAACTGCCTCTCTGCATTGGGTTTGGGAATCTTTCTTCCCTCCAGACTCCTTCCCAGCAGGAACATACTCACTCCCTTCTCTCTAAGAATGCAAAAGCAAAGATGAGGAAGATGGACATCTGCCCCAGCTACTTCCATGAGGACACACAGGGTCATTTAATGCCAGTTCTACCAGAAAATCCAACTTCATAGCCCCTCTGAGGCCCTGGGACCCTAGCAAGGAGTCAACCTGGCTGCAAAGACACTGATAAAGGGTCTCACCCCTTGGCATCTGCCCTGAACTCCCCAGTTCATATGCAGAAGCCTGATCCTCAGTGGGATGGGATGGGTGGGGCTGAGGCAGGATAGTCAAACAGTGGGCCAACAGCTGGATAGCTGGAGGCTGATGTGACCAACCACAGAGCTGCAGCACACAAAACACCATGTGAACATTCCAACACCGATACAAGACCACCACAATCAAGCTGGACACAATCCAGCCAACCCCACGAGGTTGACTGTCCTTTGTTTCATTGTTCAGCTCACGAGCCTTGCAGAATCTCCTGCTCCCATCATGCATCTGACACAGTGCCACATCTAACAACCTCACATGAGGACAGAAGAGGGGAGTAACCCTAGTTTGGAAAAATCCAGAGCCATTCCTGGAATTCTCTGCCTTAACTCATGAATAATCTCCCTTCCATTAAAGATTGCAAAGAAACAGCTGTCCAAAGCTCCAGATGCCTCTGGAATAGCAGGCCCTCACCCTTGGTTCTGTACAGATATCCCTTTCTTAATCTGCCCCCCCTCTCTGCCCCTACTCAAATCTATTATTATCAACCTTTTCTTAGAGCCAGAGAGAATACTTAGCAATGAAGAGCACTTGCTGCTCTTGCAGAGGACTCATGTTCAGTTCCTAGCACACACAGCTGGTATCTGAGACCTGCACTCATATGCACATATTACACACACACACACACACACACACACACACACACACACACACCACCTAATTTTTTTTAAAGATGTTTCCTTAATAAACTCCAACTGTGCATCCTACTGACTTGTCTTGAAATTCTTTTCTATGGTGTGGTCAAGAGTCCCAGGCTGTTTCAGCAGCAGCATGGAGAGCTCCGGCCACCACTGGCAGGGCTTTTGGAGGTGATTAGATCCTGGGGCTGAAGCCTTATGAGTAGGACCAGTGCTTGCATGAGAGAAACCCCAACAGGCTTTTGTGTCCCTCCCACTATATAAGCACACAGATATGTACCATCTAGGAACTGTATTCATCATACATCAAACAACGCCTCCATATCAAACTTCCCAGTTTCCAAAACTGTAGAAACATGTCTCAGTCACCCAGACTTAGGAGATTTTTGTTACAGGATTTTGAGCTGACTAAGATATCATCCTTTCCACTACTTTGATGCCTTAATAATCATGAGTCAAACCATTAAGTATGGCTTTACAAGCACAGGGCAGTGTGGGGCAATTGTTGCTTGGAGCTTAGAAAAATATACAGTCATAAAAATCATGGTGTTCACATTTTATATTGATGGAGTTAATGAAGGTAAAGCCTGATGAGGGGATTCTGGGCACCCCCGGCCCATCCCCACACAGGGGACATGCCCAGGGGGAAGGAAGCAATTCAGAACATCTGTGTCCTCTGATTTTCGACTTCACCCCTGAAATTGCCAAAGCACAGGTGCCAGGTGTTTGAGAGGATCGAGGCTAAGAGACCCAGGCACCTGCCTCTCTGAAGCAAATGGAAAGGACAGCACAGCTGGCTGTACTTCCAACCTCGAAGCTGCTAAATATTTGGCCAGAACTTTGACTGGCTTCCTTCTCACCCCACAAAGGCCTTGACAGTCCCACAATAAGCACACTCAGCCTGTGGGCATGCAGAGACCTTGGTGAAGCCCTGGTGTCACGGATCAGCAGCATGGAGGAGCTGCAACTGGCTTCCACTCAAGGCGCAGACACTCTCCTCCCCGCCCCCAAAGCCTGGAGGAAGCCATCAGGGAAGGAGAGCCACACTGGTTTCCTGGAACACGCTGCAGGTGAAGCAGCTGGGCTGCAGGTGAAGCAGCTGGTGTCCCTTTTGGAGCTCAGCCCCGGCTTCCCCTGACGGGAGTCTATGACTCATCTGCCATCTACTTTCAAAGTTTATACTGCAGAGTTCTGTTCCGCTTATTTTTAATTGCCATGGAAGTATTGTGCCTAGTTATGGGCATGGTGTGTCAATGGGACCCACTGTGTCTCTGGTGAAGGGGTTGTTCTCTGTTCATCCTGCATACCACCAGTCACGGCCAAATCAGAGAAATTAAAATCACCAGCTCTTTGAACATTCCACATTTCTCTGGGTTGGGAACCTGCGAGCTTGTCATTCTTTATGAGCCATAAAATATGGTTGGACATGGTAGCGCATGCCTATAATACCAGCCCTTGAGGGGGCTGAGGCTGGCAGATCATAAATTTGAAAACATCTTGGGCTATTCAGAAGAGCTCTATCAGCAAAGTAAATAAATAGATTGTAGAAGTTGTTGTAAACTATAGTCACTTGCCTGTGCTATAGAATGTATTAGAACAACGAGGACTGGAGAGATGGCTCAGCAGTTAAGAACACTTCCTGAGAGTTCCCAGAACCCACATGGTAGCTCACAACTAGCTGTAAGTCTAGTTCCAGGGGATGTAACACCCTCTTTCAAACTTCGAGTATGCCACACACACATAGATCATATACATTGGCCTCTGAATACTGCACACACTGGCAAAATACTCATACACATAAAATAAAAATAAATATTTTTATAAAAAGAACACTCCTGTTTACTTTGGTACCTGTCCAACCTCCCTTTGTCCCCTTTCCTAGACTCTTGTAATATTTTCTCTTCCCACTTGCTCTCCTCCCTTTTCCCTTTTTTCACTTGGCCCTTTCTTGTTACTTCATTTAGGCTGGCTTTGAGCTCACGGTCCTCTTGGCTCAGCCTCCTGGCTGCTGGGGTTACAGGCATGTGAAACCATGCCCCGCTACCTAAAATCAACCTTCTTAGCTGCCACACACACACACACAGTGACAGAATGACATCTTTCCTTTCCCTGTCTGGTTAATTTCACTCTCTGTAACATCCTGTATCCATGCTACCACAGTGATGAGGTTTCATTCATTTTTATAGTCGAAATAATATTCCACTGTATGTGTGCACTGTACTTCTTTTAGGCTCCCTCCCCATGGATGAGCATCTGATTTGACTCTGTATCTGGCAATTGTGAGTGATGCAATGAAGATAAGAGGAAGATGTCTTTTTAATTCACTGGTTCAGCCTCCTCGAGATACACACCCAGGAATCACTCCCTACAACATGCTGATTGAGAGCCAAATATTCCCCAGAGATGATAACCAGGGATATTCAACAGGGAGCCTAAATTAGCTGCCTCCCTCATCACTGCAATCAAATACCTGAAAAGAAGCAACTTAAGTGGGGAACGATTTAGTTGGGCTCCCAGTCTGAGGCTGTGACCCATCACAGCAGGAAAGGTGTGGTGACAGAAGCAGCTCACAGCTGTGGCAGCAGGGTCATGCTGACATCTGGGAGGCTGGACTGGACTATAAACCTCAAGATCTCCCCACCAGTTCCCTTCCAGAACACATGAGAGATGAGGCCCTTGGAAAGGGAGAAAGAGAAAAGCAGAGGGACTGGAAATGGAAGAGCCAGGAAGGGGTGGGCAAAGGCAGGAAGGAGGTAACCAGAATGCTCAGGGAGGGTCCCATGAAAGGGGACATGTGCACAAAGATTTGCATGATGTGGGTGTGAGGTAGAGAGATGGGGTCCTGGGAACATCTGAGGAGACACCAAGCAGAAGGAAGAACCTGCGCAGGGGTATGGGGAAAGGGGTGGCAGTCTAGACTGTCAGAAGTAAGGTGAGTGAGGAGGAACAGGAGGTGACAATGTCAGAGATGCAGAGGGCCAGATCACACCGGGTCCGTGGATGTTGCTTTTCCCATTGCTGTGATGAAATACCCTAACACAACTTAAAGGTTGACAGTGGCTCAGAGCTCCTGAGGACAGACCTTCCGGCTGGAAGTCACGGGGATGGGGGCAGGAACTTGAAGAGTCTTGTCATGTTGCATCCACATTTGCAAAGCTAACAGTAATAATGGATGCTGCTGCTCAGTTGCTTTCTCCTTCTTATTCAGTCCTGGATCCCAGCCTGTGGAATGGCCCCACCCACATTTAGTGTGAGTCTTCCCACCTCAGATAATCTAATCAAGATTAGAATCTAATCACAGACGTATCTCTTCAGTATTCTAGATCCTGTCAAGCCAACTACATTAACCACTACAGTTTAGTGGGTAATGAAAATGTTGTCTTCTAAATTAAAGCAGAGGCCGCTGAGGGGGCAGAGAGTTTGGACACACCTGACCTGATGGTCAGTATCGAAGAATTGCTGACTTGGGGTCTATGGTGTAAGATCTGACCCTAGGGAATCCCAGCAGAGACAAACCCACAGAGACAGGAAGTAGACTGGTAGTTGCCTAGAGGGTAGAGAGATAGGAGTGAAGGCTGACAGCTAACATGTGGGAGTCACTATTGAGGTAGTACTGGGTCAACCACTATGACAGTCACAGACTGAGAAGACATTGACATTTTGATTGTATTCTTTTTGTGAATTGATTGGGCGTGACCTATGTCTTACTAGGACTATTAGAGAAAAAAGAAATGGACCACTGACTAGAATAGGCAGGGAGGGGAAAGGGGCAGAGAGGGGAGGGGGGGTAGTAAGAAGCAGGGAGGACATTGCTGCCTTCCAGTAAAGACGATGGTGGCTGAGCCCAATGACAGAGTGTGCAGCTGCTTTGACACCATCAGGCTCTCATGAGTTTTCAAAGACCATTAGGTTTGCTTATGTGTGTATCTTTAAGTGTGGAGGCCAGAGGTCAGAGACCAACCCTGAGTATTGCTCCTCAGGTGCTGTCTACCTTGTTTTTTGAGACAGAGTCTCTCACTGGCCTGGAATTCACCACTTATTCTAGGCTGGCTGACCACTGAGTCTCACAGATTCAACTGTGGCTGCCTGCCCAACACTGGGACCCAAGTGCACATCACCAGTCCTAGCTTTTTCACAGGGGCTCTGAACTCAGACTTAGGTCCTTAGGCTTGTGTAGCTACATTGCTCACACATTAACCTCAAACATACTTGTGTTGAGAGAGCCATCACTATATACTTTCATTTCCAGCTGAAGCAATTCCTAGAGTGACAATTCCAGGGCCCTAGCATATGCCCTAGCATGTGCCAACACTCCAAAGGTAGGGAAAGGGAGATGACCATCGAGGGAAACTAAGGTCAAATGAAAAGCACAGTGGTTAGAGACCAAGAAAGTGTAATGATGTTCTGTAAAACACCTCATGGAGGCAGGAGGGATGGCCCCATCAATACTGTGAATAGAGGGGACCAGACTGGATTCAATAGCCTTGAAGAAGATGGCTTGAGCAAGGTGATGTCTGCAGAAGTGGTGTTGAGACTCATGAGAGTCAAGGAATGGAGACAGTGGCCACTCTTAGGGGAGTTTTGTCTGTGCTGATAGGAAAGGATGAGGATGATAGGCATGGATGAGGATGGGGACGTGTTAGAGGCGTACAAAGAAGAAAGACAGGAGACAGGGCGAGATGCTTGCTGATATGATCAGCTGAAGGGTTTGGGGGTCCCCTCCAGCAGGGGCAGGCCTGTTGGAGGGTTTTATTTTCAACAGGACTACAGCTTGTCCCTGCAAATGCCACAAAGTCAAAGCACTTGCAAGGATGGATGTGTGCTTTAAGATGAGGCAGCTGGGTAAGGGATAGTGGGACATCAGCGGGGTTCGTAAGGCAATGTCTTCAGCATGGAGCAGGTCCTAGGTGGGATGAGGGGGCTCAGAAGTGTAGGCCTGGGACCTAAGCCAGACACCGTGCAAGGAGGGGGACCACTGGTCAAGGGTTGCTGCTTGAATGCGGTCCCTATAACTTCATGTGTAAAATATAATCATCAGAATCATGTCAATGGTATTGGGAGATGGGGCCTTCATTAGGATTGGATGAGGCAGTGTGGGTGGCACCCCCATAATGGTAAAGCAGCTTTAAAAGAGGAGAAGCAGAGCCTGAGCTGGCACATTTGCTTTGTCTCCCCTTGCAATGACCCCATTATATTATGATGAAGCTTAAGCCCTCACCTGGTGGATGCCAGCCAGCACTGTGCTCTAAGACGCCGCAGCCTCCAGAACTGTGAGCCAAACTATGCTTCATAAATGACCCAGCCTTGTGTATTGTTGTTATAGCAACAGAAAACAAGACAAAAGTTTTGATGAAAGAGCATCATCAAAGAAAAAGTCAGTTGGTGAGTCTTTTCTAGAAACCTTGAATGACGTTGCCATGGTCTCGCTGGCAGGAGATTTGGCAGACCAATATTCCATGCCCCAGTGAGTCCCCAAGGCATATGCCAAGGGGTGGACTCCACTGCTTTGGTAAGGAAAGAGTGCCTCATACTCTAGGCCTTGATACCTTTGGCAATGCTAGTACAGGGGTCTTGGTCACTGCTTGTGGACACCAGGAAACTGGTCCCACTAGGAGTCTGAGCACCTCACCACTTCTGGAAGTTTCATCAGTAGGTGAAGAGGAACACGGGGGTTGGACTCTCCTTCGCTGAGGACAGTCTTAGTGACTGTTGTAGTGGGGCCCTGCTGGAGGAAGGGGATAGCCGGGGGCAGACCTTAAGGTTTATTGCCTGCTCCTACTTCCTGTCTGCTCTCTGCTTCCTGACTGCCTAGGCAATGTAACAGGCTGCCTCACTCTCCCATGCCACGCTTTTACCACTGTGAGGGACTGTATCCTTAAAGCGCAAGCCGAAGTCTCCCCGTTCCTTCTCTCACAAGGCTTCTTGTCAGGTATTTGGTCACACCGATGGGAAACGCAACTCAGACTGAGTTTAGATGAACCCAGGAGGATATCTCTACTTTAAGATAGAAGAAGAAACCCAACTGTAATAGAATGTAATGCAAGACTTGACATAAGTCTTGGTTCCTGTCTTAGTTGGGTTTCTATTGCTGTGAGGAAACACCATGACCAAAAGCAACTTGGGGAGGAAAGGGTTTATTTTATCTTATGCTTCCAGGTAACAAGTCCATCACTGAGGGAAGTCAAGGCAGGAACTGAAACGGAGTCCATTGAAGAGTGCTGTTTACTGGCTTGCTCAGTCTGTTGTCTTATAGAATTCAGGACTTGAACATTCTAGAACCAGAGGCCACATGCACTAAGCAGGCCTTGTCATTATGTCCAAAGATGCAGCATGAGAGAGAGATACCACAGGGTTTGTATGTGACACAGCTGACTGACTTGTCTGCGGCCCCAGCCAGCCTCTACAGGCACACACTGCCAGAGAAGACCTCAGGCCTGTGGAAAATGAGGTAGCATCAGGTCAACTCAGAACGTTTCCCATCATCCAGCAAGGCTTGGCGAGTTGGGTTTGTTATTCTTCGCCTCTGTGAGTCAGAGTTTTCAGCCTCGGTGTCATCCAGAGAGTCAAAATCAATCTAGTGCTCAAAACACGATGTGAAAATTGCCGTGTCGAAGGCCACTCTGCAGTTTCCATTTATGACCGTCCAATGGTCATAGTCTCCTTGGAGAAGTTCACTGCTTGGGTACAATTCAAATGCGCCCTTCCTTTGACTTGCACAGTCTGAATTCACTTCAGTTTTTTAGGAAGTGCTCGTTCAGTTTTGCACGAGGAGTGCAGTCAAAAGTGAAGACTCTTAGGAAGTTTGAGTTTTAGGTTCTGAGTCTGTCACAGAGATTTAGAGTCTGCACAGACTAACTGCAGATGCTCCTCTGCCCACAATGGAGCTCGGCAAACTCCTCCAAACTGAAACTACTCCAGGTCACAGAATAGTCTACCCAGAATACCAAACTTCTGAGATTAGTAGTGTGGTATCCTATGGAATTCGGGCTCTTTCCCTCTGTGATCTCGTGCTTAATAGGAACCTTGGTTCACTGCTGCCTAATCTGGGACAAGAGCCAAATGCAAATTTATTATTTTCTCGTTTGCCTGTGTATGGTCTCTCTCTCTCTCTCTCTCTCTCTCTCTCTCTCTCTCTCTCTCTCTCTCTCTCTCTCTCTCTCTCTCTCGTGTGTGTGTGTGTGTGTGTGTGTGTGTGTGTGTGTAGGCCAGGTATGGACTTCCTTGATCACTCTCCATCTTACATATTAAAGGTAGGTCTCTCACTTGAACCCATTACTAGCCTATTTGGCTATTCTGGCAGCCAATTTGCTCCAGGGATCCAGAGCACTGGGGCTCCAGACAGACTTTCATGCCTGCCTCGCCTGAACTCAGGCCCCCACACTTATGCAGAGCTCTTTATCCCAATGAGCCATTTCCCCAGCTCCAAAATTCTGCAGGCACATTTTTTTTTAATGCCATCATAAAAATTCATAAAGCAAAGTATTTGTAAGGCAGGGGTGGTTAGACATGCAAAATTGCATGTGTACTTATCTACATGTATATTTAAAGATTGTTTTGTTTTATGCGTATGAGTGTTCTGCCTGTATGTATGTGTGTGCACCACATTTGCACAAGGTGCGTGTTGGGATTAGGAGAGAGTATCCAATTCCCTAGAACTAGGGTGGTGAATGGTTGTGAGCCACCACGCTGGGTGCTGGGTATTAAACCCAGGTCTTCTGCGAAAACAGGGGTTATCTGAGCCATCTTTCCACCCCACTACATGTGTATTTTTTTAAGGAGAAAAATGGGTTACCAAAGGCCTGCTTTACCTGGTGTGACCTTGATGGATGTGTATATCACATCTGCTCTGCCCTCACAGAGCTACAGGGAAGGGCCCATACTCCATAGCTGGTGCCATATCCCTAGCCACAACGGTCTGTCCAGGGAGAAGACCCGTGGTCTAATCAGTGCTTGTGATTGATAGACTCTTGAGCCACATGGAGGATGGGCCTCTGTGCACAGCTTTGGGGAATTTTCTTGATTTCATTAATTGAGGTGGGCATTACCTATCCACTGTGGGTGACACCACTGTCTATCTGCCATCCTGATCCACAGAAGCAGAGGAAGGGAACTGAGCAGAAGAACCCTTCCCCTCCACTTCCTGATCGTGCAGACAACCTGACCAGCTGCCTCAGGTGCCTGCCTCACGACAACCCAGCTGTGATGGACTGCACCCTTGAACTGTGGGCCAGGACAAACCCTTTCTCCTCTAAGTTGCTTTTGTCCAGGTATTTTATCACAACAACAAAAGTAACTGGGACAATAGTCTTCCATGAGATCCGGATAACGAGAAAGACAAAGAAACAAAACATGATCTTCCTTCCTGGCACTATAAGTAGAGGTTATAGTGGATCCCTGGAGTCACTTATGTAGAGAGACTTATGACCCGAGAAGGTCTATACAGAAGAAAGCCACGTTAGGAGAGAAGAAATGTTTTAGTTTCATTCTGATACTTTAACAAATACTGTGACCAAAAGCAATTGAGGGGAGGAAAGAACTTACTGATTTACACTTCCAGGTTACCATCCATCACTCAGGAAAGTCAAGGCAGAAACTCAAGCAGGAACGTGAAGCAGAAACCACGAAGGATCTTCCAAGGTTCGGGCTTAGCTCAAGACCACCTGCCCAGCAAAGAGTCCTGCCCACCATGAGTTGGGTCCTCCCAAATCAATGATCAATCATGACAGTCCCCCACCGACATGCCCACAGGCCAGTCCGACCTGGGAAATTCCTCAGTTAGGTCTCCAATCTCAGATGACTCTAAGATGTGTCAAGCTGACAGGCAAAGCTAACTAGAAAAGGGACACCCAGGCCTTGGCCTTGGTGTAATATGGGCCAGTTTTGCCTGCTGTCTCATTCTGTGCCATCACAATTCTCCCTGTGGGATAACTGAATCTGTGTCTCCAATAGCTATGCCTCATTAGACCCTGACAGATACAGTGTCCTCCGCTTTGCATGGCGCCTTGGTCCTATGAAGGGGCTTCAGGCACCAAGGTCCCAAGAGCTCCATTCCTGGATGGGTGACTGGAGGAGCCCCATGGGTGAAAAGCAAAATTAAAAGAAACAATTTAAACTCTGCAGGATTGTACTAAGGGAATACAGCAAATGAAGAAACACCACTTCTTCAAGAAAATCAATTAAATTTTTGCTAAGAAAAAATCTCGAGGAGAATGTGAGGCGTTGGCACTTGAGCTGGAGTCTGTTCCTTCTTTTGTATCTAGTTCTCACTAGTTCACCTTTGAGAAAGCTCCATCTGTTAGGAGAAGGCTGATGAGAGGGGAAAATGGGAGGAAGAACAGGAAGAGAGATGAAAGGCAGGGATGAGGGACAGATGGAAGAGGGATAGGGAGCATGGAAGGGAGAAATGGGGAGGGATGGAAGAGGGGATGAGGGAGCTTATGGAAAAGATGAATGGGGGAGTAATTAAAGAATCAGAAAGATCAGTGCAAAAGACGGGAGAGAAAATAAAAAGAGACATAGTTGCTGAAAACTTATTAAATTTGAGAAAAACATTGCTCTACATAGCCAAGAAACTCAATAAACTTCAAATACAATCACTGCAGAGATCCCAAGACATCAAAAAACAAACAAACAAAAAAAAAAACCCACCGAAATACAAATTTTGTACAACAGCAAGGCAGAATGACTTGTGGCATACTGCTGACTTTTCATAAGAAATAACAGAAGACAGAGACTATAAAAGAGCCTAGCCAGATAGCCAGGATGAATGAATGGCTGAACACCAGGAATCCAATGTCCAATAAAACTGTCACTCAAAGATGAAATAGATTGTCCCGGATTTTTAAAAAAAAAAAAAACTGAAAGAATTTGTTGTCAATAAACCTATCTTATAAGACATATTAAAAGAAAGTTTTAGTCTATAAACAGGCAACCTCAGATAATAATTTGAATATATATGTACATGCAATAGACAATTACTAAAATAATGATGTAATTATAAAAATGGCACAAATGCACTTCCCCTCTTTCCTCAACAGACTTTGAAAGTAATTATACAAAACATACATAAGTGTATCATTGGGCCTATAGAGTATAGAAACACAATATATTTAATCATAACAACCCAAATGTGGGTAAGACTAATGCTGTACTGGGAAGTGACACCAGATCCACAAGCATAAAATAGTGAGCCAAAAAATCAACAAAAAAGTCATTGTATCAAGCTACAGGTGCTTGTTCTTATTTCTCAGATTCTTTAAATATCAAATTATGTGATGTAAATGATTATAAAATGCATTCTTGGGCATGTACTGTGTAACAGGTAGCATTGTGGTTCTCCAAAGATGCTAATGTCCCAACCCCTAGACTCTGAATATGTTTTGTTACATGGTGAAGGAAAGTTGACTTAGTGGTGCAGAAGTTATCTGGGAAGGACCAGTACAATCACAAGAAGGATACAGAAGATAGAACTGGAAACACCACCCCAGGAGACATAGTTGGCCTGATGTTGTTGGCTTTGAAGATGGAGGGGAAGCGTCATGAGCCAAGGTATGCAGATGGCCTCCAGAAACTGGAAAGGCCAAGGACACAGATCCTCCTTAGTCCCTCCAGAAGGAGCAGAGGCCTGCCAACTTGATTCTAGGTCAGCGAGACCCACTTCAGATTTCTGACCTCAAAAGCTGTGTAAATTATATTATACAAGCCACTAACTTTATGGCAACTGTTACAACTGCAGTACAAGATATAGAACCATCTCAGAGAGAGGCATGGCAGCCATGCTAGGGGGAATAATGTCCTTTAACTGACTGGTGTCCGTTCGTACAAGTACAATTCTGAGAAGTGGAGATATATATGACATTGGAGAGATTTTGTCACCATGACAAAATGGGAATGACAGAACTCTGCCCTTTCATAAAAGCAGCGAACAAACTGATAAATCTGTCAGAATCAACTTTTGGGGAATGCCAAAATTTAATCAGAAATGTACAAAAGGCGAGAAATGATGATGAATAAGGAAGCTGCTGGCTTTCAGCAACAAAGTGCTGTGTGTGTTGATTCCTGCTTGCCACACCCTACTCTCCAACTCACGAGTTCCATAAATATGGTAGCCCATGTTACCAACACAGAGAAAATAATAAAAACTTTATCCCCAAAGAATTGCAGTCATGTGTTTTCTCCATAGGCCTGATTTGTTTCCCTGCCTAGCAGCTTCTCCAGGGCTGAAATGAGTTCCCTGATGTTTCTCAAAAAGAATTTAAAGGAAAATATGTTTCAGCCAATTAGGGCAAAGTGCAAAAGATAAGGCAAGAAACATGGTAAACAAATCCAGAAGTTTGAAGAAGAAGCTGGAGTAGGACATACTTGGAGAACAGGAACTTCAGAGAATTCCCTGTGTGAGTAGGGAATCTAGGAAGATAGGAACTGACACCATGGGAGCTGGAGAGATAGCTCATTACTTAACAAGGACCTGGGTTCAATTCCTGGCATATATATGGTGGCTCACAACCCTCTAGAACACCAGTACCAAGTTCTTTTCTGGCCACTATGGACACCAGGTACTCACACTACACACATACATACATACAGGCAAAGCACACATACTTATAAAATGAAAATAAATAAATCTTTATAAAGAAAATTATTTTTAAAAAACTCATAAATCAAATAAACCTAAGAGGCACATAGAATGTCCCATGTTACCACAGCAGTAGACATGTTATCTCCATGAACACATGTCATTCTCTGATATAAACCTTGTGTCGGGTGACAAAACAAGTTTAAAGTATTGGAACCATACAAAAAGTATCTTTTCCAATCTAACAACAGGAGAAAAACCGGAAACTTCACAAACACGCAGAAGTTCAATAAATAATAAACTCAAATGATTAGGACAAAGAAGGAATTGTAAGATGAATCAAACAGTCTATTGAGATAACTGTGAAAACAAACCCACATGTAACCAAAACACATGAGGGGTGATACAAAGGCAGAGCCCAGAGGGAAGTTTACAGCTGTAAACCATCACACTTAAAAATAAAAAAGAGCTACATCAAAATACAGCTTTATGCTGTAAAAGCCTAGCAGAGCAAACCAAACTCAAGCTAGAAAAAGGAAGGAATAAAATTAAAAAATATGAACAAAACAGAGAACAAAAGGAAGAAACTGAAAGTTCTTTGAGAAAGTCAATGAAACTTATTGTGATAAAAGCTTAAATTCCAAAAGTGGAAAAATACCGTGGACAGTGTTACAAACCTTGTAGAGGTGAAAAAGCTGACAGAGAACAAACTGAATAAGTATATACAAACTAGGTGCCTGAGATGAAATCAAGATGTTTCTAGGAACAAACTAGGATTGACCTAAGGAGAAATTAAAAAAAACAAACAAACAAACAAACAAACAGACAAACAAAAAACTGAACAAGAGACTGATGAGAAATATATCACTACAACCAACTTCCTTTGTGAATATAGGATTACAAAAACTCTCAGTAAGGCTCCCAAAATTGACCTAACAACATATTATAGGGATTATATGCTATAACCAAGTGGGATTTATCTGTGGAGTGCAAGGATGGCTCAACACACGAAAATCAGTTCATCTATTACACCACATCCACAGAAAAGAAGAAACATACTATATAATCACCTCTGACGGGAGATGTTATTTTGTAAATATGTTTTTCTTATTGGTTAATGAATAAAGCACTGTTGGCCAATAGGAAAGCAAGATAGGCGGGACTAGGAGACAAGGAGGACTCCGGAGGGTGGAGATTCAAGATGGAGGACTAAGAGAGAAGAATGCCGAGGTCTCTCCTTGGTAAGATAAGACCACGTGGAAATACTTAGATTAATAGAAATTGGTTAATATTTAAGACAGAGCTAGCCAATAAGAAACACTAGTAACTGGCCAACAGCATTATATCTAATACAGCATCTCCATGTGTTATTTGGGGCTGGAGCAGCTCTGGGACCAGACCGGCGGGAAAAACTTCTCTTAACAAAATAGTGTCCAACGTGGGGCACAAACCCACAACCCTGAGATTAAGAGTCTCATGCTCTACTGACTGAGCAATTCAACATGAGTCATGATTCATGATTAGAAAGGAACTAGGCGTGGAACTTAGCATAGCAAAGGGCATTCAAGAAAAGTCCAAAGCACCATATTCAATGTGATAACTGAACACTTTTCTTCAAAAAGACGAAGAAATCCCCTTCCACACAGCCACTAAACATTCACTGGAAGTCATAGCCAGAGTAATTAGGAAAGAAAAAGAAATAGAAAGCATGCATGCAAACCGGAAAGAAACATTTATTAAGTAGAGAATTGGTTACATACTCTTCAAAGCAGCCACAGCAAGTTCTAGATTAAAATGTCACACTCCTGGGAGGGTATTTGTCTGTTTATATCAGTTGAGGGAGGGTTAGACAGCTCATCTCGTGAGTCATTTGTGTATGGAACATAGTTAAGAGGACAGGGTGGCTGTCCCAATTAGCTTTAGCTGTCAATTTGACACAGCCCAGAGTCACCTGAAAAGGGAATTTGGGATTTCCCAACTCAGAGTGGCCTAAGGGCATGTGTGTGTGTGGGGGGGGGCGATTGTTAATCAATGTAGGAAGGCCAAGTCCACTGTGGGTGGCAGCATCCCCTGAGTAGGTGGCCTGGAGTGAACCAACAAACAGCTTTCCTCTACAGTTTCTGCTGTATCCTTGACTGTGAGTTCCTGCCCTGACCTCCCCAGTGATGAACTATGACCTGGAAATAGAAGTCAAATAATCCTTTCTTCCCCTAACTTGTTTTGGTCAGAGAGTTTTACACAACAACAGAGGAGAAATTAAAACCCTGGCCTTTCTGATATTTGTTAAGTCATGTATTTTACAGTACCACTCATCTTCATTGAGACTGGCCATTTGGGGTGAGGTGCAGTGGTCACCCGGAGTTAGCTATATAACATCACAAATTAGAAAGTGTTTGCTAGAGTCTGACGATTTCTTGCTTTGGGCCTTTTTGCCTCCATATTTCCCCTGACAGATCAGATTAATAAGAGATAGATATTTCTGAAGCTTCTACAGAGCTGAGATCGTGGGTGCAGGGCAGGGATGGAAACTAGTTGGTCTTACTGACTCATCATAGTGTTGTAGGACATTAAAAGTCTTGAGAACCACTGCACAGGGAGGAGGGATTGGCTATCTCAGGAAGTTGATGGCAGGATGGTGGCATAGTTTGAAGGTCGAGAGTTCCTTGATGGCGTGGACAGAAGCTAAAGCCTGGTTACCTGTATGCTTATTGGATTAGAAAGTCAAAGAGAGAGAGTCTTAGGGCACAAACAGGTCACATCCTTGTTCTGCTCTCAGGGGCAATAAGAGGTATTAGGCTAAGTCTGGCCTAGGTTCTGGGAGTCGTAGGTTCCTGGCCAGTGTTGACACCATGGGGCACACAAAAATAAAAATACCAGAGGGAGATGAAGACTCATGGATGTTACATTTCTTTGGGGGACAATAAAATTGTTTTAAAATTGACTCAATATATAAGTCGGTTCCTCATCTATATACCAATTCAAAAGATTTGAAACACCTTACAGCCTGCCACTAGTGCAGCAGCTGTGGGCACAGCTGCACTAGGTACCTGGAGTCCATAGAGATTATCTGACATGTAGGGGTGCTCCAGGCCATGTGCAGATATCTTGGTGTTTATAGGAGAGACTCATATTTTGGTATTCTCGTGAGTCCTGAGACCAGTGCCCTGCAGCTATCAGGAAATGATTACAGTCTGAAAAATATAAATTGTGCACCTCAAATGTCAGAATTGCAGCTTAGGTGAACGCCAGCTCAATAAACCTATGACAGAGGAAAAAGAAAAGAATAGTCTCCCCTTGATCTCTTATTCCTTGGAACCTTTTCCAGCCAGCCTCCAGCCCCAGATAATATCTCCTGGGTCACCGGGTGGCAGCCCATACTTTAAGCACAAGGTAACAAACCACTCTTTTTGTTGTTGTTATTGGTGGTGGTGGTATTTTAAAAAAGCTATTCATATGTTGAATAGTTTTTTGGTTTGAAAAAGTATTAATTGTGTGTGGGGGTATGTGTCTATGACTGTGACTGTGTAGGGGGTCTATGTGCATGTGTACACATGAGATATTTTTGTGGGTATGTGTGTTTTAGGGCCTATGTGCATGTCAAATGACAACTCTGTACAGTCACATCTCTCCTTTTTTTCTTTTACTTTTTAAAAAACAATTTTATTTTACATACCAATCCTTTTCCCTCCAGTCCTCCTACTGCACTCCCCCTCTCCCTTCTCCCCTTCCCCCCTCCACTCCCAAGAAAGAATGAGACCTCCCATGGGGATCATCAAAGTCTGTCTAAGGCCCTTTCCCCTATATCTAGGCTGAGAGAGTATCCCTCCATAGGGAATGCACTCCAAAAAGCCAGTTCATGCACCAGGGATAAATACTGGTTCCACTGCCAGTGGTCCCATAAACTGTCCAAGCCCCCCACTGTCACCTGCATTCAGGGGGGCTCAGTTCAGTCTTCTGCAGGTTTCCCAGCTGTCAGTCCACATTTAGGGAGCTTAGTTTGGTCTTATTCAGGTTTCCCAGCTGTCAGTCTGGGGTCCATGAGCTCCCACTTGCTCAGGTCAGCTGTTTGTGTGGGTTTCCCCAGCATGATCTTGACCCCTTTGCTCATAATATCACTCCTCCCTCTCTACAATCGGATCCCAAGAGTTCAGCCCAGTGCTTAGCTGTTGATTTCTGCATCTGCTTTAGTCAGTTACTGGATGAAAGCTCTATGATGGCAATTAAAGTAGTCATCAATCTGATTATAGGGGAAGGGCAGCTAGGGTGCCTTTCCACTATTGCTTAGATTCTTAGTTGGGGGTCATCCTTGTGGATTCCTGGGAATTTTCCTAGTGCCACTTTTCTCATTAACCCTATAATGAACCCCTCTATCAAGGTATCTCTTTCCTTGCTCTCCTTCTCTGTCCCTTCCCCTCTCCTCTTCCCCTCCCCACTCTCCTACCCTCCCCTCTCATGCCACACTCCCAATTTACTCAGGAGATTCTCCTACTTTTATGTGGGTTCTGGGAATCAAACTCAGGTCCCAAGGCTCGTGCAGTAGCACCTCTCTGGCCCCCAGGTCCCTAGGAGGCCACAGAGTTAATTGGGTGGTCATCAAGACAGAGAATTAGCACTAAACAAGTCTTGTGTAACTGCTCCTAATTACACCTGCTTGCAGAGAGACAAATGTCACAACACACCTTCCATATTGCCCTCACTTGTGGCTTCTTCCTATAGGATTTTGGCAGAAACCTTGAGATGTCCAGTGTCCCTGCTCATACCAGAGAGGGGAGGGAAGACCCATGGACCATCCTGTTTCTGTAAAGGCAGTGTCTCATCCATTTACCCACCCAATCCTCACTCACAGAGGCTCAGCAAGCACGGGAAGCCAGAGGGCCCAAGATTTACATCAGAGAGGCCTAGGTCCATAACCCGCTCTTCTAGCTGTGGCATCTGAGCCTTCAATATCTACAGATGTGGATTCTTCTTACCTCCCTCGAGCCCTTGGGAGATAATGACTATGAAAACCACATCCCCATGGTACCCGAAGAGAAACTGTTCAAAGGCATCCCAGCCAGGCAGGGTTTGAACCTGGTGTGTTTCTGGCCAGTGGGAGACTCACACAGCCAATAGAGAAATGACTCCCCAGCTCAAAAAAGCAGTACCCAGGCCTTTCCCAGCATCTCTCCATATTCCAAATAAAGCAAGTAGGGAGGGTCTTAAGATGCCTCAGTCCTCAGACAAACGTGGAAACCCCACACTCAGAGAGAGAAGGTTCTCTGCTAATAAGAAATGAGTGTCAGGTCTTCCCAGGCAACTGTCAGTGACCTGTGCATAGTCACCAGGCTTGGCCCTGCAACAGCAGCACCACCCTTCAGACATTACGGAAAACAGTTTGGCCATTCCTCAAAAGGTTAAACATTCTGTATTTATTTAGCTTGTTTTACTTCACATCATGTCTTCTTTGTTCCACCAGGAACCCTTCACTATGTCTAATTTACATAAATTAGTGCTGTAGTTGTTAGTTTTAATTATCAGCTTGACACAACCTAGAGTCATAGTCCGGGAGGTGAGTCCTAGGGAGGGAATCATCTTCATGGGTTGGTGTGTGGGCGTGCCTGTGTCTTCCTTTACGTTAACTGACCCAGCCTACAGTGGGTGGCACCATTCCCTAGGCAGGTCCTGAGCTATATGAGCAGAGAAACCAGGCTGAGCACAAGCAAGCAAGCAAGCAGGGAACCAACCAAACCCATGAATATGTATGTACTTGTTTCTCTCTGCCGTTCTCTGAGTGGAGGTTTGAAGTTCCTTCCTTGATTTTCACACAATGTTGGACTGTAACTTGGAATTGTGTGCTGAAATAAACTCCTCTCTTCTCTACATGCTTTTTGCCAGGGTGCTTTAAGCAACAGAAAGAAGTCTGAAGAGAGGCTAATTGAGAACTTAGCCTCAGCCCTAGCAACTCTCCTCTTAGACACATGCCCCAGAGCAAAACAAGATGAACACTCACACACAAACTTGTCCATAGTGTTCTCTGAGGCGAAGCTGGCTGCTCTGTGTCTGTGTTCCCACACTTCGCGCGCAGTGAGTCCCCATAGTGAAGCAGTAAGAGGGCAGACATTGGGGCCTGAGGACATGGTTAGGATTAAATAACTCCATCAGGGTGAATCTCCGGGTTAGAATCCTGGTGGCTTCACAAGTGGGATAGAAGCCAGAAAGGACATGCACACGCTCCCTGCCCCCTGCCTCCTGCCATGTGCTGCCTGGAACTCCGCCAGCAAGAAGGGCATCATCAGATGCAGCCCCTTGACCTCAGACAGGAACTGTCAGCCAAAATAAGCCTCTTCCCTTGGATTGTGTCCAGTCTGTGTTAGTGACAACAGAAAACAGATTCAGACGGCCCAGGGTGGAGTCACTATGCACAGAGGCAGCCCCAGGGTCCCAGGGAGCAGGTTCTGGGAACAGAGGCCTGGCCCCAAGTACATCAACTCTGAAAAGTTAGCGCACAAGTTCCACCCAGAGTCTGGTGTTCTGAGTGAGTCACATGTGTCATCCCCAGTGAAATCCCAGGAGAACAGAAGAGTCATAAGAGAGGCACAAAGGCCAAGGACAGCCACCAGAGCACCCCCTACAGCACATGTTACTGTTTTTTAACTCTGAGATGCCTTGGGGCTGGAGAGATAGTTCAGTTGTAAAGTGCTTACTTAGCAAGTACAAGGACTTGAGTTAGATTCCCCCACAAAAAAAAAAAAAAAAAAAAAAAGCCTCACATGGACACTTTGTAAGTCTCAGCACCTGAGAAGGGACAGGCAAATCCTGGGCTTGTTGGCCAGCCAGCCTAACTGAATTAGTGAGCCCCAAGCACACACACACACACACACACACACACACACACACACACACACACACACACACAGAACTCTGAAATTTCTTGCAGAATTATGCATTTCTCATTTTCTTTTGAAAAGGACTATGAAAAATCTGTCAGAGCTCAGTTGCATCCTCCTACCAATAATGCTGGCCAGAAAGGGGGGGTTTATGGGTTTAAAAATCTTTATTAGTATTATTTTATGTGTGTATTGTTTTGCCCACACGTGTATCTGTGCACTATTCATGCAATGCCCACCGAGGCCAGAAGAGGGTGACAGATTCCCCGAGCCACCCTATTGGTGCCGGATTTCGAACCCTGGTCCCATGGAAGAGCAGACTGTTTTTACCTACTGAGCCATCTCTCCATTTGCCTTTTATGTCCTTTAACCCCTAACTCCTGAGTTCTTGGTAGTTGGAGACTGATTTCTAGTACTAACAGGCTTCTTTTCTCACATGAATCCCCACCTAAATTTTGATATACAGTTTTTTGAGGGTTTTTTGTTTGTTTGTTTGTTTGTTTGTTTTTTTTGGTCATTGGATTTCCAAAGTATTTCCAGACCCCTTTTTGGTCTTTTGTTAACCCACAAATAATTTAAGAGAACTCCTATAAACTTTTAAATAATAGGGATTTGTCCTGGGGGGGGGCAGAATCTTATTAATTTCTACTTTTGAAGCAGTGATCAGGAAGCAAGATCTGTCTCATAATTATTCATTGAAATTTTGTGAGATCTGAACATAAGTGATAGATTTTTATAATGCCGAATATATGCTTGAGAGGAACTGAAGACTTCTTAGAAGATGCAAGACTCATCTCTGTCCCTTAGATCTGTTATTCAGAAATTACTTCTTTGTTAGCTCTTTTTACCCACTTAATCTAATTCTAATTGGGGAGGGGGCGGGAAGCCTGATATCTCCTCCAAAAGATAATAGGCTTGGCCCTTTCTCCACCTCAGGAAAGGAAAGTTTACCTTGGATCCATGGAGACTGTTTTAGCAAATGAATAAGCCTTTGCAAACGCTGCATCGTCTTGGGGAAATGAACCTTTTCTCATTAAACATTGACCTGTCTCTCCCTCTCCTGTCTCAAGTCTGTTGTCTGGGATTGATAGGACGACACAGCTCAGCCCCGGCTGCTGGATATTTTTGCCTCGTTCCTGCACCTTCAACCTTTCCTTGCCTTTGTGCTTTGTTCTGTGTCTGGTGCTAGCATATTGCTGCTTGGTTTGGGTTTCATCTTGTTTATCTAACATAATACCTCTGTCTTGGGCTGCAGGACTGCAGGTGCTGGTGTACCCGCTCCTGAGAGATTTGCATTTGTTTTCCCCTTCTTATTCTATCCTTTCAGTGTGTCTTAGTTTTTCCAGCTTCTTCACTACCCTTTCTCACTTGTTTTATAAGAAAAAAAAAGGTGCCCCATTTTCTCTAGTCTCTCTTAGATGTGCTCACTGCCCCAGTCCTGGTTCCAGCCCCAGTGACACATGCACACACATGTACACATGTACACACTTGAATGCCCATAGGAACCCAGAATCTTCATGTCCACTCCAGTTCAGCTGATGCAGGAGTCCATATGGGATGCTTTCTGTTTGGGATAAGGATGTAAGGAACAATTTTTGTTACTGCTTCCCACATAGATTCTGCATGTCCCAGCTGGAGATGCCATGAGGGATTAGATGCCATCTCTGTGGGACTGTAACAGTCATGCCAGGGCCAGCACTAAGATCACTCAGGAGACACATGAGGTATGATGGCTCCATTCTACAGAGACACAGGGTCTCAGTATATTTTATCCCAGCTCTGCCACTCAGGCGGCAGTGAGCATGTATGTGTTGCATGAGCAAGTCAGAAGAAAGAAACAGGGACCTGAACAGACATGTCACTCTGCCAACTGCTTGGCAGAGCTGGGGGTACAAAGAAGTGTGGAAGATGGCACCCATTAGGATGAGATGAGACTGACCTGGCGTGTGCTTGGAGGAAGAGAACCAATCAGAACAGCCACATGGGTGAACAGAAGCCAGCATATAGCTCCTGGGAGGAGGGACCTGAGGAAGGGGGGAGATAGGAAGTGACTACTGGATGGGAGGAGGCTTCCACTTAGAATGGTAAAAAAAAAATATCCTGGAAGTAAATAGTGATGCTGGATAGACATCCTGAATAAGACAGCACCGGGCCATGTTTAAATAGCTACCATGTCCAACCACAGGCCACATTAATTATATATAATCAGTGAATAAAAGGCCTGAGTGAGTAAGTAACTCACTGGCTAAAAGACAGACAATAGGACAACAATAAATGATTGGGGAACCCCAGACTCCAAGTCAGGGACTCAGTAGATATCATATGTCTGTTCAAGGAAGAGCTCCTGGGACCACACGGGAGACAAGAATAAAGGCTGAGTGCTGAGGTCCTCATTTCTCATGGAATGCTGGGAAATCCTCTTGAATATTAGATTGTTTGCCTTTGGTTTGTTTTTTATCTCTCTTTCCCACCCCTCCTGGGATGAGGGTGGGAACTGGAGGGCTGGGGAGGGAGTAGTTGAGGGAGGGGAATGGGTGGGGGCAGGTACACACTTGCAGTGACATGTGTGTGGAGTCTGGACAACAACATGTTCTCTTCTGTCTCTAGGTGGGTCCAGGGACTGAACGCAGTAGGTCAGGTTTCTTGGCAAGTGCCTTTACCCTCTGAGCCATCATACTGGCCCCACATTGATTTTTTTTTTCTTAATCCACATGAGGAATACAGAGCATAAGGTATTCTGCCAGTCTGTCAGTCTGTAGCTATCAGTTCTCACTGTCCTCTGAGCTCTAGAAGGTTCTAGGTTCACAAATTTTAGGTTTCTGGCTACATTAATATTGTTTAAATAGATCTTCTTAAAGAATACAGAATCTTTTCACAGCTAACCACTAGGCCGAGCTCCCAGAGTCCAGTTGAAGAGAGGGGGAAGTGAATATGAGCAAAGGGATCAAGACCATAATAGGGAAACCCACAGAAACAACTGACCCAGCTCATTGCCCCTGACTGACAGCTAGGGAACCTGCATAGGACCAAACTAGGCCCCCCCTCCCCCCGTGCAGGTGATAGTGGGTGGTTTGGGCAGTTTGTCGGGCCACTGGCAATGGGACCAGGATCTATCCCTGGTGCATGAACTGGCTTTTTGGAGCCCATTTCCTATGGAGAGGTACCTTGCTCAGCCTAGACATGGGGGGGGGGGAGGCACGGCGGGGGGGGCCTTGGTCCTGCTTCAATGTGGTGATAGGACAGAATTCATTGACTCCCTATGGGAGGCCTCACCCTCTCACCCTCTCTGAGGAGCCAATGGGAGGTGTGGGGGAAGGTGGGGGAGTAGGAGGAGGGAAGGCAGGGGGAGCTGGGATTGTTTTTTTTTACTCTTCAATAGAATACACTGGTACTATTTGGACCTGTGGCCTCTGGAGAAAATTATGGTTAGGTGAAGATGGGGCCACCAAGATGGTGTTAGTGGCCTTAGACAAAGGGGAGAGATCAAAGTCAGCCTGCTTGCTCTGCTGTGTTACAATGCCCTGTCATGACGCTGAGCAGATGCTGCCAACCTCTAGGTTTCCCATTCTCCAGAAGCAAGATTAAACTAAACTTCTATCCGTTCTTCATTCTAAATGACTCTGTCTTGGGTATTTTGTTACAGTAGCAGAAAACAGACTAAGAAATAGGCAAGAAGAAGTGGCTAGAAACGTCCAAGTTTAAACCAAGTGGTGGGATCTCCCGAGTTTGACTTTGAAGCCAGCATACTGCCTTTTATCTGTAGAGCCAGGAACAGTCATTTTGAAGCCTGGCTAGTGTATCACCAGCCAGAAAGAGGTTTCTAGAAAGAGGTTTCTAGGATTTACTATAACTAGGAAAACATGAGTTGCTCACACCTGAGGCATGCCCAACCTGTTACCAGCAAGTGCCATGATTTACCCTCTTGTTTCTTTCCTGTGCTCATCACAGGCAGGGCACAGACTACACACACCCAGTGCCCAGAATAGGAGTGGCATAGGTATTCACAAATGCTCGCCAAGGGACTCATGAACAAATAATTAGATGGATGATAGCTGCATGATTGGATGGATGGATGGATGGATGGATGGATGGATGGATGGATGGATGGATGGATGATGGATGGATTACTGGATGGACAGATACAGATAGATGCATGAGTGACTGGATAAAGGAATGACTAAATAGATAGATGGATAGGAGACTAGATGGGTAGAATAGTTGGATACGTGAATGGATGGTTGGGTGGATGAACAGATGCATGGGTAGATAATAGATGTACTGATGCATGGACAGATGAATGCATGCATGCTGATGGGTATGGGTGCTTGGATGGGTGCATGGGAGGACTGAGTAGACATGTGGACTCTAACCCCTGGAAAGTGAATTATTCACACCACAGCCAACTGAATCAGGCATGTGAAGTCTAGAGTGGAATCTATAGCATGGCCATTTGTTCAGCAAACCTTCAAGTGATCACCATCTCCTAAGGCCATGGGACAAAGGTCCACTTTCCCAAGGCACCTGGAGTGAGCTGCCAGGAGAGGGTCTGGGGTTTGGATTTAGACTCTGTTGAGGACTAGAACTGCTCTTAGATCAGCCTTGCCCCATCTTCCCTCTGCCACACCTATCTCTTGCTTTCTCTACTTCCTGTCCCTTCTCTTAAGAGCCATCCAGAGCCTGCTTCAGGGGCCAGCAAAGCCCGAGGAAGAGCTATTTCCTAAGACCATGGAACAAAGGCCCACCCTTCTTTCAAAAGACAGTGGGTCATGAAACCCCACTCCCTATGGACCAGCCGTTGGCCACTGTTGAGTCACACAGCATCCAAGCACAGCTAAACTGTAGCCACCCCCTACTCCTCTCTGGGACATCTTTGTGCACAGAGAGAAGGTGGTTCTGCAGGAGCAAGAGTGACATCAGGCTGCCTTGTGTCTGACACAGTCCCTTTCAGCCCAATCCCAAAGGCTGGTAAGCCTCATTGAACCTCTTTGCATAGTCATTTATAAGCCCAGGAACTGGCTGGTATCCTACCAGGCAGTCTGACAGGGCTTAGAGATGGGGCCTGCCTCAAACCCTCACCATTCACACCAGCTCTGGCAAATAGCCCCACTTCCCCCCTCACTTTCCCCATGTTCTTCTTCAGCTCAGGCTTTGCACATAGTGTATGCTCTCTGAAGCATCTGTCTCCCCCAGGAAGACCCAGAAATTCTCTTTCTGCTCCCAGATTATACCAACCCCAGGGCCCATTCAGGCACGAGTACGGATACACTTTACCCACACAGAGGGCTCAATGGCCGGTACAGCCTAGGTCACAATGAGCTGCCAGGCTCACAGTATCCAATCTTGTGACCTGTCTCTTGAGCCATAGGTACCCAGTGGGGATGGGTTCTGGAACTTTCTTATAAGGATGTTTTATGAGCCCGAGGCTTTGGTGGGGGTTAAATTGGAGCAAGATTTATCCAGAGGCCAAACCCAAGTGTCCTGGAGTTTAGCTCAGGGAAGCTTGTCAGGGACACACACTTCATGACCGTGTTTCCCACATGGTTAAAGACATAGTTGTTTTTGATCTGTGCACCAGTGTGTGCATGCATTCATGTGAATGTGCGCACACACACACACACACACACACACACACACACACACATGTGCAAGAGAAAGGGAGGCAAAGATGGAGACAGAGAAAGAGAGAGTATTGTGTATGATTGCCAAATCACAAGGAAACTTTGTCTGGGAGTCTTAGCCTCATTTCCAACCAGGGAAGACAAGGTCATAGTGCACCAACACCAGGGAGAGAGGGGCTGTGTCCAGGCCATCCATTAGCTGCAAGGAGTGGCCGTCTTAACACAGCCCACAGGCGCATGTCCAGTTGCCATGCTTTCTGATCTTTCTGGGGACAGCGAATGCTGGGATTTTAATGCAATCTGACTTTAAAATAGCCGTTAAAGGTCTTGAAGACATTTTATGAGTCAAATAAAATTTGTTGGGGAGGGGAGGAAAAAGAAGGTGCAGGGATTTAGTCTGTGGGCTGTGGGTGAAGCCTGGCTTCTGTCTAACACTCCCCTCCCCCAGTTTTCCAAATGAGTAAATTGAGGACATCCCACAGCCAAGTCAAAGCCATGCTGTGGTCCCTGCTCCTGCCCCTCACTGCTTGCTGTAGCTCATGGGGCACCCACACATTCTGGGAACACTAGACTCAGACCCTGTCCTCCACTGAGGGTTCTCAACCCTCCTAATGCTGCGTGCGACCCTTTGATACAGCTCCTCATGTTGTGGTGACCCCCAACCATAAATTCTTTTCATTGCTACTTCATAACTGTAATTTTGCTACTGTTACGAACTTTAATGTAAACATCTGTGTGGTTTTTTTTGATGGTCTTTAGGCGACACTTGTGAAAAGGTCACCCAACCCCCAAAGGGTTTGTGATCCATAGGCTGGGAAATGCTGGTTTAAGAGGTAAGTTCTCTAAGAGACTCAAAGTGGTTTCTTCAGGGCTTGTTGCTTCCAGGGTGTGTGAGGAGCCCACGTCCTTTCCTAGTCCAAGGAACTGGGACAAATCTGAGCTCCGTTCTGGCGATCAAGGCTAAAGCTGCACATAGCTTCCAGATTGCTACCCAGAACAAAGGAGCACAGTCGTGTGACCTTCCCATCAGGCCTTGGGGTGGACATATGACAGGCTTCTCTTACCACTGCGGTGCACTATTTACTCCTCATGCTGCAGGGGTCTGAATAATGTCCTGGCACCAGGGTCTACAATGAGCTGGCAGCCCAGGGAAGATGAAACTCAGTCCCCTGGGCTCGAGTGCCAAACGCAACAAATGCAGGCTCTGTCTGCCCAGCCCTGCGTTGCCTGGCCGGAGCAATGGAGTGGCCTCATGCTGCCCTGGAAAAGGCAGTTTTTCATTTCCAGGGGGCTGGGGGCCCATCCAAACCAAATGGCCACCCTTGCTCCGGTCCTCCCATCTCCATCCAAGGTTCTGTCCAGCCTGGATGGAGTGTCCCCATGCCCTGCCCCCGCCACTTCTCCTAATGCTCTGCAGATGGGCCTTCTCGGCGGCCTCCAAGAAAAACAAGACAACCGCAGATTTCTTTTCACAGAAACGGAACCACTGGAAAGATTTCTCATCATGATCCTGAAACAAAATAAAAATTCCTGAGGTACATTTTAACTCAGAGGTAGCACCAGCCACATTCGAGAGGATGCGTCACTAACTGCTGCCCCAGAATACAGGGCTTGGGGTGACAGTCCCCAGGCACTGCATAACAAACAACTTTGTGCGGGTTGGTCTGTCATTGCTTTCATTATTATTATGTTTTTGTTTTGTGTGTGTGTGTGTTTTTGTTTTTGTTTTTTTTTAGCACCCTTTGAAAATGAAATTTTATGTAAAACTGTGATGTCCAGCCTCCCTTAAAACTTCAGAGGCCTTCCTGATGCTATCCACTAATGTCCACCTGTGCCCCTACTCCCAGCCCACTCCACCCACTGCCCATCTCCTTTGCCCTGTGTGGGTGCTCGATTCCTGGCTCTGGACAAGGTGTCAGGGATAAAAGCTCCTGCCTTTGGGAGCTCTGCCTTCTCCCAAGCTGTATTCCTGAGCTCAGCTGCTGCATCTCAGGTCCCCATGCCCCTCTCCACAACTTCTCATGACCACAGGCTTCAGGCTGAGTAGATAGATTCTAACAGCCACCACGACTCTTGTTCCTAATCTGACTTAACATGAGCCCCTTGACATATACTAATCTCTAGTCAATCCAACTCTCTGAATCCCATTCCTTAAATATTGCTGGAGGCTCATGATTTTGGTCTGGGAGTCTCCGGCAAACTCAAGGTCCTCACCCATCCCAGCTCTCCTCACCCATCCCAGCTCTCTGACCTCCTAACCATACCACTTGCCAAGTTCACTTGTCCTCCCCAGCATGGGCGCTCCATCCCTGGCCCCAGCCCTGCCACGTGAACTGTCAGAAAGCTACATATCAAAAGATTGGATACAGGTCCTAATGGCATAGCCCACAGAGTGCCTGTAGTCAAGCCAAAGAAAGGATCCACACCCCAGGGCACAAAACCAGGCAGTGTTTCTGCCAGCTGGGAATCTGCAGATGGACTCCAGCATGTGTCCAGAGAGACTCAAACAGAAGCCTTAAGAAAATGTCTAGCCACACAGAAGCCTGCCCAGGTCTGCATCCCAGCAGAGAAGAGGGGATTCCTACAAGCACCAGCTTGGCTGGTCTGCAGGGCCTGAGGCTGGGGAGAGGGCCGAGCCAGATCTCTGTCTCCTTCATAACCCTGGGTGATTCTAAAAGGGAATGCAAGCCTGCTGGCCTGCCTGATAGGCAGTATAGTCTCCCAAGCTGCACAGGAATGGTCTGCCAGGACACAAACACCCTGGCCCATGCCCAGTGTTCTCATTAACCTTCCCTGTATTGCTAACATACCTAGTTACTAACATACCTTCTACAGCTACTGTGTTCAGGCCACAGAGTCATCCTCAGAACAGCCTCCTCCTGGTTCACTGCTTCTTCCTTTTGTCTCCCCTCTATGGAAACCAGACCACGCCACTCACAGCCAGGGCACAGAAGCCCTAGCCCAAGATAGTCCAAGCAGACCACTGAGATCTGCCCTTCAGGCCCCTCTGGCCCTCACCCTGCCCTGCCTGTTGGATTCCCAAACAAGCAGAGTTCATTCCTACTCAAAACCCCCTCATCTTATGCTCTCATCTCTCTTTCCCTCTTAGTAACTTGCAACCTACACAAGATCACAACTCTAGTATGGCATTGCCCGCCATACTTTACCCTGCAGACAATAATGATCTGGGCTGTTCACTGTGAGCTGATTGATTCTCAGGGGGCAGCCACAGAAGGGTGTCCCCAGATCCTGGAGCCCAACAGTACTGTGCTCTGTTATGAGAGCTCCATGAATATTTGTCTGATGAGTTGAATGAATGAGTGAACAAGGAATAAGGGTTCCACTGGACTATCTGTGTTCAAAGACAATAGAGATAGTTTAGCTAGAAATGGTAAAGCAATTATCCCAACCCCTATCCACTACTGCCCTAGCTTGTTTCCCCAGTTCTACAGTATCCCAGGGTAGAGGCTGAGATTCACAACACTGCCATCCCGAGGTGTATCTTTGATAGGCCTGTCACAAGAGCATCACCTCAGCTGCCTTTCTTGTCCACCACAAGCCTACGATGCTCTTTCCAAAACAAAAGTTAAGAGTTAACCCTTAGAAAGTCTGGGCTCTTGGGCTCAGAAGTGAGGAAGTCAGCATTTACTGGAACCCCAAATTTTGGCCACTGTGTAGTGCCCAGTAGTAGTAGCTTTAACCTCAGGGTCCAGGCCACAGCTTCAAAAGACCACAAGGATGAAGCTGACACAGAACAGAGTGATGAGTAGGACCAACTATGCTTTTTGGAAATTAAAATTGTGAAGTACCTTGTGCAAAAAGCAATTAAGCAATCCAAGACAATGGCAGGAGAGTATTACAACATGTGTGGGATCCTTTTGGGCTGGGGACTTAGGAGATTGGTAGCATACCTGTACAGCCATCCTGATCAGAGATGAGGACATAGGGCCAATAAAAGGTAAATTGACATCCCATGTCCCATGGCACCAGCAACATCCCACCTGTACAACAAACTTAGGGGCCTGTAGCCAGGACCCCAGGAATCATAAAAGTGCCAGCTGGATCCTGGAATGGCTGTGATAAAAGCCAGCCCGCAGATGTCTCCTAGGGACAGCTGTGCTTCAGGAATCAGGATGGCATGGCCAGGCTTTCTAGGCAGATCCATTCATCCTTTCTTTTCATGGGTATTTAGGCCCCGACTGCATGCCAGCTACTGCACACAATGCTGGGAATTCCCTGCAAGCAAGAGTCTCCCCAGTTAATGTGCTCCGTGACCTGGAGACACGTCCTCACTCAGCCTTGCTGGGTTTCAGTCTCTGCAGCGCTGAAGCAGAGAATCAGGCCTGGTGCTAAGAAGCATTTCAGGCATGGCCGGCCTTCAGCTGGGTCTGAGCCGGCTGAGTCTCGCCTGCCCAGGCTCAGAGCTGGCCAAGACGGCTCTGCACAGGGCTTCAGCAGCCCTGGGTTTCATCTGGGCCTCCTTGTCCCATACAGAAGCTGGACACGTTGGTGTCCAAGATTCTATAACCTATGACATATGACCTGGACAAGTGTCAGCCCTTCAGTTTCCTCATCTGTAGACACATCTGTAGCACCAACCAATCCCCTAGGCTCATTCCAAGAATCCTGAGGGGCGGAGAACACTTGGGAAAATGCTCACCGAATGCTGCCCATGGTCCTTCCTCACTTATTTCTGTAGCCTGAGTCTTGGTTCGCTCCCCTGATTCGCAGGACAAGCCTGAGGATGAAATCATACCCTGATGCCACACACTCATCTTCAAGCAAGCCCCTGATGTGTGTGCCCAGCCCTGAGCTGGAGAACTCAGCTCCAGGAGACAGGTGCACCCCTCCCAGACCCCTGAAGAAGGAAAGAGCAAGCTTTGCTTCAGCACTCACTACAGAACCAGAAACAGAAAACTACAGCCCAGGAGAGAGGCTCCTATCAAACCTGACAGAGGCAGCATCCAAAGGAGATAAAAGGCAGATCCTGATGCCTGGAGCCCAGGAGAGAAACCGGCAAGGAACTTAAATGGAAGAGGAGATCTCCAAAGGCATCAGACAGGGAGGACCACTCATGGTTGCCAGCAATCAAAGACTCCAAGCTAAAGCAAAAGCCAGCACTGTTTTACATCTGGAAGAGCAGAATACTGAAGGGTCAAGCCTCTGTGATGCAGGAGACTTGAGAAGCTGGGCCTGGGGAAGAGGCTGGCTTCTCCTGAGCGTGAGCTGGTACTCAGAGGTTGGATTCACAAGCCAGTCACTCCCCCAAATGCTTGCGGGTTTGATGTTCAGAGTCGGAGACAATCAGGCTGCTTCAGCTTACCCTTGTGAGGGGTCAGTCAGGGCTGCTAGTCAGAGAATAAAATCCAAGGCCAGCTGCCAGGGTACCCCCAACTCCAGCTTTCAGATGAGGTCACACCAGGGAAAGGAGCTCCTTAGAGTTCCCAGATAGCACTGGGAGTCTCTAGCCAGCACCGCCTGAGTGTGGGTGGGCATCATGGATCTGCCTGCAGTCACCACCTGCATACTCCCATAGGTCCAGCTTCTCTTCACTAGGTGACTGCCACCCCAAAGTAGCAGGCTGGGCTAGGAAGACAGCAGTACATCTGTTACCCAAGGCCAGAGGGACTGCCAGAGCACCACAGAGCCTGCTGCATCTGGAGTCCCTGTGCCTCACCCCACAAATCCAGAGCCAAATGGAGCTTTCCATGGCCCAGGGAAAACAGCTTCCACTGAGCCAGAGTTTCAGAAAGCAATGACCATGGAGTCAGGATGACATGCCTATTAGGAGTTCCGAACCTATTAGCCAAGGCTATAATACTCAGATGCGATACAGCCTCAGGGCTGCAGCATCCACCATTCCCTCTGCTTAGAACACTCTTCCCAGCACTGGGCCTCCCCATCACCCAGGTCTCAGTTCAGCTGTCTCCACCCAAGACTGGGAACACAACCCTCCCTTACCTACCTCTCTCCTGCTATTCTTTTGGCCCATTTTAAACTTGACCAAAGGGATCTTGCACACTGTAATCTTCCCCCACAGTGTCTCCCCTGCCAGGCCATGAGTGCCAGGAGAGGAAGGCCTCACTAGATTTGTCTGTAGTTCCATCTCTAGCACAGGGGATCGACACAAAGCTAGGGTGCTGAATGAAGGAATAAATGACTAGTTACTAATGTTATCCCCCATGATTTGGGGAGCAGCACTCTCCCAAGTCCCGGATAGCCCCCAGGGTTGCTGAACCTCTCCATGGGCCTCCTCACTCAAGCCCAGCTCCCAGGCCAATTCCTCCCCAGATCACAACCCAGCTTCTGCCAGCCAACTTGACCTGTCCTGCAAGCGATTGCCTTCCAGATATGTGCCTTTCTGTCACAAAGTCACTCTGGCTGGACTCTTTCCACCAGCTCTGGGCCTATTAAACCTTTTTGTCACTGTGAACTTCAGAGAAAGAATGGTTTATTTGAGCTCACAGTTTCAGGGACTTTGGCCCGTGGCTTTGGGCCTGTGATGACACAGGATATCACAGTTAAAGTATGTGACAGAGACTGTCTTCCTCATGGTGGCTAGGCAAAAAAAAAAAAAAAAAAAAAAAAAAGAGGACCAAGAGGCTTTGTCCCAGTGTTCTTTCCAAGGATACAGTCAGCCTTCTATTTTCCCCCACCAGACTCCACCCCTTAAAGGGTCCGCCACAAACAAACGGTGTCACATGCTGAAAGCCAGGAACACATCTCCAATCTAGAGCCCACCAGGACCTGGTCCTGGTGGATGTGTCTTGGACTCCAGAGTGTAGCCTGACTTTGCTCGGTTTTCATTCTGTGTGTGTGAGAGCTGGAATGGGAGACAGTGTGCAATAATCTACAAACCTGAGTGAGTTCTCCCTCGGTGAACTGCATTTGCAAGGCAGTCAAAGTTAACTGGAGCAAGATGGTAGCATGAGTGACAAGGGAGGCACTCTGGGTTAGGGGTGGTGACAGCTGAATAGGACCCTGGCACAGGAGGCCCAGTGCCAGGACAAGTGTTGCAAATGGAAGGAACAGTAAAGGCTGCAGCCCTGGGGATCACATGATCCTTGTAATCCAAGGCCTAGACTAAATACAGAAGCCAGAACAGGGGTCTGACCCTGTTTCTACCTCATCACCCTTCCACGGCTCCATGATGCTCCTAGGCTCAAGAGAGAGGGTGTGATTAAAAAACAGAAAAATAAAGCCCGAGATGGGGGAGTAGAGAGCCAGACAGACACCAGCGTTTCCACCTAATTGCATGACCTTTCCCCAGCTCAGAGTTCCTTCGGGGCCAAGTGCATAGTGCTGGTTGGGATTCATTTCAAAGAGAAATGGGTCAAGGAAAATTGGAAATTTTTATAGAAAACACTTCAGGCTTGGAGCTGGCTGAAGTGTCTGCTGCCCTGCCGAGAATTTGGGGAGGAATTGGGGCTGTGGTCAGAGGTCCCTGGCTGCTGTGGATGGGCAGAGTTCATATCTCCAGCCCCCGTCCTGTTTCTGAGCTGCCCTCACTCTTTTGTCTCTGCCATCATGGTGGCTGACTTCAGGGCTGCTGTTGGGACCCTCTGAGTTCCCCAAAGCCCGTGTCCAGGAGTGGTCCACAGATGCTTACTGCTTACACCTCTGTAACCACAAAGCCCATTATCTTTTACAGCTGTTCATGGGAGGCACCAGGAATGTGAAAGGAGCCTTTCCCAGTCCTGAGGTGTGTGTGTGCGTGTGTGTGTGTGTGTGTGTGTGTGTGTGTGTGTGTGTGTGTGTGTGCAGGCCTGAGTCTGATATCGGGTTTCTTCCTCCATTGATCTCCACTTATGAGAGGAGGTCTCTCTCGCTGAACTGGAAGCTTGCCAATTCAGCTAGTTTATCACCAGCTTGCCCCAGGGATCCCCTATCTCCACTCTGGGACACTTGATTACAGGCCAGGCCAGGTGCCAGGTCCACCTGATGTTTTATATGGGTGCTGGGATCTGAACTCCATCCCTCACACTTGGGGGACATGTGTTTTACCCACCCTGCCGTCTCCCTAGCCCTCTGAGATGTGGTCTGAGTAGACCCAGGAAGTTCTGCCCCCGGCATAAATGCTACCCTCATGCAGAGTTGTCCCCAGAGACATAGCGCATCTCTTCCAGGAATTGGCATCTGCTGCGTTGGAGACCTGCAGAAAGCAGACCTGGCCAGCCAAAGGCCGCTGTAACCACCAGACACAGCTAGCCTTATTAATTAAACTCCAGGCATACCTGTGAGCCAAACACCTCTTCATTTCTGAGCTGTCTGGAACCGCCAGAAAAGCTCTTTGGGGGACATTTGCAACCCAAATCCAGGGCAAGCAAGGCAAAGCATCGATTCATTGTGTCTGGAGAAGAGGCAGAAGGGACATCAAGAGCTGAGGGGACTGGTGGTTCCCAGAGAAATGTCCCTGGAATCTTAACACTGCAGCAGGACAGGGGCTCTGGACAAAGACGTGAGCTTGACCTTGTCTCATGCCAACAGCTCACCATTACTCCTATTTAGTGACGGGGAAAATGATTGCCAGGGAGTGGGGTGCCTTACTCGGGGCCCTAACATCATCCAGGCGGGGTCTAGCCAAGTACACTCTACCCTCCACCAAACTGGATCCCACACAGTGTGTGTCCTCCACCAAACTGTCCCCATACTTGCTGGGGACAGCTGTGAAAGCTGAGGCGGCTCTGCCAAGAGACGGCAACCATTTTTAAGAGCTGTCTCTTGCATCTGAGTTGGAGCCACAGCCAAGCCAGGGCTGAGATTATCATCCTCTAGGTGGTAACACTGGTCCATCTATCCAGGAACCAACAATCCAAGACTTGCCCAGGCCACTGTCTCCTGGTTGTACTTACCCCTGAACCAGAGCCCACAGAATTATAGGAGGAAGGACGTTAGAGAGAGAAGGCCTGAGGCACAGGAATGGTTAAATCTAAGCTGGAGTCAGGAGAGAGCAACTGAGCACACAGGCCTATCAGGCAGAATGCCAGGCACAGACTATTGTGGGACTGATTCTTGCCGCCCCTGCCCCCATCTTATCTCTATTGAGGGATGAGGTGGGCCTGAGCTGCTGCATGCCTAGCATCTCTGCCTTTATAGTCTAGGAAGTAAATACAAGGCAGCACTCCCACACCACAGACCCCAACCCAGGAAACCAGCCCGGCCAGCAGGCTGGGTCCAGCCAACTCTGCTGACAGCTCTGGCCCCAGACAACTCAGGGCCTCAGGGAATGTGCAGTCTCCTGCTCTCTCAGAGCCAGCCCCCTCCCACTCTTCCCAGCGTGAGGCCACGTCACCACCCTGGCATCTCCCAAAGTTCTCCCTAGGGCCCAGCCTACAGGATAGGCACAGTGTGGCCTCTGCCAAGGGTGTGCTCAGCTCTGAAATACGCCCCCCTGAGCCCAGGCCAGCTGCCTCAGGTTTCACAACTAGTGCTCTCCTTGGGTCCCCAAGCTGCAGGAATGAGGGTTGGGGGATTGAGAGGGTGCTGAGTACCCGGTCCAGTGCAATGAGCTGACCATGGACAGAATGGCAGAGCCTGGAGACAAATAGGCATGCACAGGCTTCAGGGTCCCCACACGAGAGACCTGGGCCCCAGGGTTCTGTCAAGAAGTTCAAGAAACGGCTGGGTTGAGACTCACAGAGGGGTCCTGTTGTGGGTACATGAGCTATGGCAGGATCTCAGTCCCAAGTCCAGCCAAAGCCTCCCTTCGCCTTCCTCTGTGAACCTAGGGGCCAACACTTAAGCACATTGCTTGAATCATTGCCCTAGGATGTCCACAACTTATTCCCCATCATTCCCTTCTAAGGCCAAAGCAATTGCACAGAGACTAGACTGAGCACCTTGAGATGGGGAGGCTGTCCAAGATTATTTTAGAAGGCCCTAAAAGTCATGCAAATGCCTTCACAGGGGGGAGGAAGAGGGAGACTTGGCTCCAGCAGAAGAAGCAATAGGATCACAGAGATCAGCATGGAGCAGCCACGAGCCAAGGGGGTGGGGTGGGGAGGCCGCCACCAGGCTGATGCTGGGAGAGGCCAGGGTAAGGTCTCACAGACCCATCTTTTAATTCCCCATCCCCAGAGCTCTGGGAGACTACACTGAGCTGTTTTAAGTCACCCAGTTTGTTGTGCTATTGCAATGACCACAAAAGGCTGTAGGACAGAATGCCCCCCCTCATCTTGTTGTCAGTAAGTCTGCACCACCCTCCCCACTGTACCTCTCTCAAATCTTCCATGCTCCCCACTATCCAGACCTCTCCCTATACCTCACATCCAGAAGGAACTGAGTCTGGATGATCAGCCTGCCCGTGAGAAGTCATGCCTTCTTTCCCATCCAGAGCCTTATCTAGATAGCCTCTGCTCCCTTACCCTCTGCCTCTCTGCCCCACCCCCAAGACATCCCTACCTCCAACCTCCAGCACACTGCAGCCTGAGCATGCTTGCCAAAGTGCAGGATGCTTGGTCAGACCCCAAGAGACCTCTTAATGGCTGCCCACTGTGCGCAGGACACTGTTCAGGTCCTGCTATGTAGCTGTAGCGATTTCCCCACAAATCCCCTAGGCATCAGCGCTGCCCCACCCCCATCCCCAACTTTACCCTGCAAGGCTCCCTGCAGCCTGGAAAACTCCTATCTGAGCTCAAGGAGAGGTAGTCTGGTCAGAGGGGGTTGGCTTCCCAGTCTAGGGGAAGGGCTGGCTATGGGCCAACAGGTGGAGACTTTTCGGCCACCCTCAGCCACGTGGAGGAACCACTTGGTGCCTATACCTCATCCTCTGTCTGCAGGCTTGCCTTGGCAGCAGCAGGGCAAAGCAGCCCCTGCAGTGTGGAGCCTCCTCTGCCCATCAGGGAGGACACCCAAGCCTGACAGCAGCGGGCAGAGGCTTGGCACCAGCAGCTTCTGAAGAGGAGGCGGCAGCCAAGGTCACTGGCACAGGGCTGTCTGACTTCTCTCAGCCCTGGGCAGTGAGTACAGCTGGGCTTGAGGGCACAGCAAGCCAGAAGCAGGTCCCCAGGGCAGGAACCACCTGCCTCATTTCCATTCCAAGGTATAGATGGGGGGTTGGGGGGGGAGGACCCCAGCAAAGCAGCCCAATAGGAAGTACAGAAACTGCTTCAGCCTCTGCATCTCAGAAGCCTTGGCCATTGGGAGGGGCCTGCTTTATTTGGTACATATGGTGCTTTTCTGAAATTTGAAACCACATTTGAAAACACCGGAGAGTTCTCATAAAAATCACTGTCTGAATTCTCTTGATGCTAAACTATTCAGCTGCCCCAGATCCATGAGGCTACCTGTGAAAGCTAGGTCAAGAGAAGTAAGGAAGTATGCATGAGGGCCTGACCTTAATCCACAGCACTGAGAAGGGGGAGGGGTGACAGCCAGACCAGGAGTGGATTTTGTTGTTGTTTACTGCTGTCTTCATTGAAGGCCTCTGAATTTGCAGCGTTTCTCTTAATGGTGGGACACTGTGCAGATAGGCCTGTATGGATGACAGGGAGATCAAATATCTGAACTATGACACAGGGGTCTTCAGAGAATCCCAAGTTCAGTGGAGACACGGCCTTTGATTTTGACAGTGGGACCAGCTGTTCTGTGTATGTGGCCTCATCTGTCTGGCCTTCCCAGGTGTGGGCAGCATCTGGCTAAGACTGGATCAAGTTATCCCTGTATGTGCCACCGAGTGCCATGCACTGCATAGCCCACATACACTCACCTTCTGCACGTACTAAACTGAAAGGGACTCCCTGAAGAAATGGAGTTCTGACTTCTGTGACCTGTCACTGGCACCTTCCATGACAGGACAGTGCTTATCAGATGTGATTAGATCAATGATCTTGAGATCGATCGGGAGGTGCTCCTGTGTCACCCAGAAGAAACCTAAATAAAATCAACCTTCCAAGATGGAGGCAAAGGGAGGCTGGGCACAGACACAGACAGAGGAAGAGAGGTAATAGGCAGGCAAACCTCTGATTGATGGGACCTGAAGCCAAGGGAAGCCAGCAGCCCAGAGCCTGAAGAGACATTGGACAAATTCCCTCCTAGCATCTCCAGAGGCAATATGGTCCTGCTCACATCTCCATTTCAGCTCAGTGACAGTGATCTCTGCCTTTTGGTCCCCCAAACTATGACATAATGCATGCCTATCCAGAGCGTTCCACAGCTGTCTTACGCTTAGGGGCAAGTTGCATGCCAAGATCACCCAGTTCCAAGTGCAGAGTGGGTCTTCTGGTCCATCCAAGGCTTTAGCTGCTGCTCTTACCAGTTTTGGGTCCCTCTTCAAGAACTCCAGACAAAGATGATAGATGGGAGCTAGGACAAGGTCTAAGGTGGACCCAGAATTCACACCTTTGTTGACACATGACAGGCCCTTTCCTGGTGTCTTGACCTCCCCCTTCCTATCAACACTTATTGGGATGTCTTGAACCCATATCCTGTGGTTACCTTGGGGCAGATCCACAGCAGTCTGAGCTCTCATTGGGAGAGTCTGGGCTTGCAGTCCAGGACTGAGACCCAGGATTCAGCTTTGGACAGTTTAATCTCCTCTAATAACCAATTCCCATCCATTTTGCCCTCCAACTCAGCTTCATTCACCCTAGCCTGGGCAATTGGCCTTTTCCAGTCTGCATCAGTCAGGCTCCTACCAGATCCCCTGCTTTGGTTTCAGCGTGTCACTTTTTGGCTTCCTGCCTGAAGATGTGATCTCTCTTTCCTCAGCATGCAATCGTGACACTGGTCATAAAGTATGTTCCAGGGACCTAACCAATAGGATCACCTGATCTTAGACTTTCAGCCTCTAAAAGTATCAGCTAAATAAATCTCCTTTCCTGATAAAGCTACCCTGACTCAGGTATTTTATTATAGTAACCAAAACATAAAACGGGCTAATAAAGTGCCTGTGTCTACTGTGTGTTACCATAACAAAATATATGAGCTAGGTATTGAGGTTTATTTGGCTTGTGATGTTCCCTGGTGTTGTCATGGACATCCAGTCACAACACAGTGGAGAGAGACAGGGGCTATGTGGAAGAGATCAAGCATGGGCAGTGAGCTCAGTTTATAAAAATCTACACTTATAAGAATGAATTCACTCCTGTGCCCCAATGAGGGCCAAGCCTCCACAAGCTAGCCCCGCCTCCTAACGGTTCTGCCTCCTCAGCCTAGCCTCCCAGGGACCAAGCTTTGAGGACAGTCTATAGCCTCTCCTACACACACACACACACACACACACACACACACACACACACACACACACGCACGCACGCACGCACACGCACACGCACACTCACACGCACACACACACACACACACACACACACACACAAGCAAAGCCTTTGCCCTGAGGCCCTAGGGTCCTGGGCCCCTTAAGCTGCTGTGTGCTATCCACAGCCACGGGACACAGATTTTGTAAGTTCCAATGGTCATTCTGTGCCTTGTCAGAGCCCAAGCTGATGCAAAGCTGAACTGTCTGAGGTCACCCTGGGCCCTTGGCCCAGCTCTGGCATAAACTGTCTGGACACCCTCCAGCCAGTGAGTACACCTTAGACACGGGCCATTTGGGAACCATCAGGCACATTCAGGGGGCTACAGGGTCTCATCATGTTGACTCTGGACAGGAAGGCTCAGAGCGTAGGCCTGTGGTCTGAAGCTACAGCCCAGGACTCTCATCTATACTCACACACAAACTGAGCTCCCGGCTGGAGAGCCTGGGCTTGCAGCCCGAGATTGTGGCCTTGTGTTCAGCCTTGGGCAGATTCATCTCCTCCTCTGCTGACTGATGGCCAGGCTCCACCCACCCACCTTCTAGCTAGGCTTCATCCAGACCTGGGCAGTTGATCTCACCCAGCACTGTCTATCTGGGGTCAGTGGTTTCTGGGCTGATTCTGAAATTCCTCTCTCCATGTTCTCAGTTCCAAGTTCTCATTAGGGATGTGTGTATGGGATCGTGAGGCAAATGAACTCCTCAATAGAAGATGCCAAAAAGCTAAGCACAGTCCAGAAAACAAAACCAAGCCAGCTAGACCATTGGGGGAAGGGCCCCAGGGCAGGAAGATAAGCCCAATATGGAATCTGGGATCAGAGACAGCCAAGGGCACCCAGCCAGCTCCACAGTGCAGGCTCCTCCTCACCCAGCCTGAGCCCGGGGGGGGGGGGGGAAGAGGCCAGAACCACCCAGACTCTTCCAGAGCAGGCCAGCCCTATTGGAAGAAGCATCAAGGCTCAAGGGGTCTACCCTGAGCTCTCTGCGACTGATTTTTCTCATCCCTAGCAGCTGTTATAAGGGAACAAAAGCTAACTTTGTCCAAAGGCAATTGCCTGGCAAGAGAGTGAGGACAGGAGAAGACCTCCCTCCAGGTCTGGAAAACTTCCTCCACCCATTTTCCCTCCAGCCCTCCAGGTATTCTGATGCAGGAAAGCCCAAGGGTGGGAGTGAGGCTAAGGCTTGGGGAAGGCTGAGCAGGTAGCCCCCAGAAGTCCAGCTGTTGATAGCTAAGGTAGATGGCTATTCATAGAAGAGGGGGCAGCCAGAAATACTGATTATCTCCAGGGAATACCAGTGTGCCAATGAACAACTCCTTTACTGAGGTCCCTGACATGGTGTCTTAAAATTAGAATGGTGCCCTGCCAGGCTGTGCCCAATTGATCTGTCACACCAGATTGTCAGAGGGAACTAAAATAAATGTGCTGGGGTTCCCTTACAGGAGCAGGGCGATTTCAACAGATCATAGTACGGGGAGGGGGCTGGTCAGTCAGGGGCACCTACTCACTAGATGCCTGCAAATGTGCCTGACCCAACATTTTGGGCTCCCTGTTCCATGGCTGCCCCCGCCTCTGCTTCATGGCTTTACTCAGCCTGGGGTCCACATCCAAGACTGAGGGTTAAGCACCCAAATGCCCAGATGCTCAGCTGCCTGGCAAAAGCCGGGCACAGGCAAGGAGGCCTCATCTACACACCGGAACCCTGGAACTTGCAAGAGCACTTTAGATCCTGCCCCAAATCCCTGCACAATTCAGTACCCCAAATCCAGAGACCTCTGGGGGTGGGTCAGACTGTCTTGGCAAGACTTGTGCAGCTACAGCCAGATGCAGTCAGTCACTCAGCTCACTCAGTAGCTCCTCCCATATTTCTGGCACCTCGTGATTCTAAGTTGAAAATGGTATGATCCTATGAGTGTGCATGGAAGACACTGGGGTTGTTGGAGCTACTCTGGAGTCTTTTCAAGGTGTGTCCTGGGGTAGGAGGTGTAGAGAAAGAATGTTCAGGGCCTTCTCTTCCAAGTGAGCATGGAAACTCTGGGATAGAGGCAGACACCATCCCAGAGACTGCAGCAGTACAGGGGCTTTCTGGAAGACACAAGAAACTGTCTGGACTGACACAGCTCTCTCTTGTTTCCCAGATGGACCACTGGACAGTCTTCTCTTTCCTCTGTGAGGGCCCTAGACCTGCAAGCAGTGAGGACCTCCACTATTGGTTACCCATATGTACTCAGAGCCCTCTGCCTCAACACCCCAGCACACCACATGTTATGCACCCAGCCAGTGAGGCTGGGCCCAGCTTCAGCCTCCAATCAGGCCTGCAGGAGACCTGAGCTTCCTTGGGAACCAGGAATAGACAGTCAGGAGGCATCCAGTGCTCCCCACCCAGCCTACCCTTCTACAGCAGCCTTACCTGTGTCCAGAGCCTGTGGTCCCACCAGAGGAGGGGGTTTGGGAGTGGGCGGTCGGCGATACACCACATGCACTCGGCCTTGTTCAGCCTCCCGATCCGACTGCCCCCTCTCCAGGGGCTCAATAAAGAACTCCTCCTCCTCCATACGGATCAGACCAGCCTGCAGAGGCAAAGTGGAGAAGTTCAGACTCCCAGCACACAGACAGAGGAAGGAGAGCAGCAAGGAGGGTCCCCTAGGGTAGTACCTCCCTCTGGAACATCTTAACATCTGGAGGATGCAGGCAGGAAGCCCTCATCTGCTCAGACTTCACTTGGAAGCCTGAGCTATAGGAAGGTGCTGAGCCCGTCTGGGGAGAGACAGTAACCCCCATCTCACATCTCCATACTCCTTCCAGAAAAGTCTTTCTAAAGCCCAAAATGTCAAGAGCAGCCTGAGAGAGTTCAAGTTTAGCTGCAGGCCCATATGTGGGCCCTGGAGGACACAATGGTGCATCAAATACAGGCCACATCCAGGAACAGTCATTCCAAGACACAGGTCAAAACCATCAGCCAGGAACTGCACCTACCCACAGACACATTCAGTTCAGTCCAAGCAATACTTTCTTAAGAGAGAAGGGTGGGGGGATCTCAAACCAACTATGCCGCTTAGCTTGACCTGGAACTTGTAAGCTCTGCCTCCAGGTCTTGAGTGCTGAAATTAGAGATGTTGCCACCATGTTCTATTCTGGGGAGTCAAACCCGAATTAGGCAAGCTGTCTGCCAACTGCGTATGCATGCAGCAGCACAGACGTGAGAGTCAGAGGTCAGTCTCCAATGCCTTCCGATCTCATTTATACAGAGTCCCTTTGTGGCCTTTACAGAGGGTGTGTCAAGCTAGATGGCCTGCGAACTTTCCGAGATTCTCCTGTCTCCTCCCTGCCCCACCCAAACCTTCCCATAGGGTGCACATTCTGGAGATTTGAACTCAAGCTCCCATGCTTTACACAGGAAGTGTTTTTACTCAGGGAGCCATCTCTAAAGTCCCAAAGAATACTTTTTAATGCTGTGAATCCAACCACTAAAATGATGAGATTTCACCTTTTTAAAATGAAATCCCAGGAACTGCAGGCATGGCTCCGTGGTCAAGAGTGCCTGCTGCTCTTGCAGGGTCTGTTAGACTTCTCACAATATCCAGGAACGCCAGCCCCAGGAGATCCAATGCCTTCTAGTCTCCCAGGACAACCACACTCACACGGACATACCGCCACACAGACACACGTGTACATTAACTAAAAATACATCTTAAAATAAAATGTAGATCTTAAAGAAAAGGAAAATGTGACTTTTCTTGGAAAACAGTCTTGACCAAATTAAGCTACACAATCCCCGGCCATGAACACCTTGGACAGACATACTCCCCTGTGGCTGGTCACAGTTCTATGCCTCTTCCCTCCCTCTGTCCACCCTTGCCATAAGATCAAACTTTACAACATGTGTTGACTGCATGGGGCTTCCTGCTGACCACTCTGTCTGCATTCAGGTTGCTGTGTTCTGTGTCACTCAGGCTGTCAGCTTGCACCTGTTTGAGCCTCACATTGGTCACTAGGTTGTGTGTGAACACAGCTGAGCCACTGACCCCAAACTTGCCATAAACGAGGTGGGAGTTCCTACTGTCATCTCCCACCTGGGCCACCTGGTAATAAACCCCCATTCCCTCTTTCACATCTGGCTCAGAGCTTCCCAAAGACCCTTTCTTTGATGCAGTCACCTGGTGCCACTCAGATCACGTGCCCTCATTCACACCAGTTCCAACTCTTTGCTTCTTTGGCCTGTCATCTGTAAGTCGTAAGTCTCACATTGTGTCTAATCCTCCACATCAGTCCATTATGACCCATGGGGGATTTGCACAGCTTCCACTAACGGTTCAGATTTAAGGTGCAGGGGAGTCCACAACAATAACAGAGCCTCAGGTCCTCTCAGACAATCAGAAGGGCCGATGTTTCTGTTGCTTGAACTTAGCTGGTACTGGCTAGGGTTCTCTGTCTAGTGCCTGGCATCACCCATCCAGATGTTCAGAGACCCCCCACACACACACACAAATAACCCAAATGGTATCTGTCACATCATCACCCTGACCAAGAGAACCAGAGTATAGGCCATCATCCTTTCCCCTGACCTCATGGGTCCTGTAGTGTTGCTAGCTCTGAGGACAGATGTGTAGTTGTCACTGTGATAGGGCCTGCTAAGCATTTGTCATTAGCACCAGCCTAGTGTAGGATGCTAGATGCAGCCATACACCTGATGCCTTTACCTTGGGAGAGCCCAGGTGCCAGGGGGTAATGCCCATTGGGAAGAATTGCTCCAGTCAGAGGCAAGGGCTGGTGGAGGGACCAGCTACACAGAGGACAACATCAGGACCAGACTCAAGAAACAGGATGATGTCCAGCCAAAACCTGCCCCAATCCTTCCTATTAGTCAGAAAAGTTAGAGAGGGGAACCACATGTAGGTGAGGGATATGGCACATAGAAAGCTCTAGAGAGGAGGGCTACCATCAATGGAATAAGCTGACTGTTTGGGTGGCCGGAGACCTGGGGGTAAAGCTTATAGCATGGAATGCAGAGTATGTCTCCGTGGGAAGGGTAGTCAGCAGCCTGAAGGCCTCTGGGCAGGGAAAACTTAATGAGACTCACAGCTGCTGTGAACAGGGTAGACTGGAAGAATGTAAGTGGCTATGGGGAGCTGAGAACAAGCCATGGGTGCCTGGGGGGCAATAGCAGGGCCTGGATGAGGCATATAGATTCCAGGAAAATGAGGAAGTCAAATTTGGAACAAGACCCAGGAACAGATCTGACTCTGGTAGGAGGGAGATGTCAGGGCCAGAAGTCCTCATGCTCCAATCTACCCAGGTCTCAGTCATGGGGTACAAATGTGGTACAAAGGGGGCTCTGCAGAACAGACTCAGTGGAGGCTCTGACACTTGGGAGGTTCCCATGACCATCAGTGTGGCCAACCACATGTCCACCTCCATGTAGGAGGAGGCAGAAGAATATAGAGGAGAAGGGGATGTAGTCCTGGAGACAGAGGTCAGCATGTTACAGTCACAAGGAACATCAGCAGCTGGGAGAGGGAGAGCATGGCCCTGCAGACACCTGGAGCTCAAGCGGGCTGTGCTGGCTGTAGACTTCAGCCACCAGAACTGGGAGAGAATGAGTTTGGATCTTTGCAAGTCATTTGTTACATCAGCAGCATCAAGAGTGCAATGCTGGGGCAAACAAATGGTTGGCCTGGTAAAGAGAAGCCATTCTGAGAGGCATAGAAGAGGAAAACAGGGACCCTCCAGAACCCACTGTGCTCAGGGAGGAAGGCCAGGAGGCCATGGAAATGGAAGGAAGCCAATGGACTGTGAGGGATGAGGGTTTGGTGGGAACCCTTCAGGCCTCCACACTTATGACTCATCCCTGGTTCCCAGGACACTACTATCCCTGGTAGGGACCAAGCAAATGCTTACAGGCTGAGTGAACAGTTGACCCCCCAGCATCAGGACACGTCCTCTGAGAGACGCATGGTGGTAAAGACAAGAGGGCGGTCCCCATCCACTGGTGCGTGCTGAGAATGTTTACAACAGCAAGAGTCACTTCAGTGGATGGCTCCCATGTATGTGGTTTTAGAGGAGACAGGCAATCTCAAATTCATTTTTATTAATAGACTCCTTTAAAATAGCATGGAACTTAGCCCCTGTGAGGGTAACAGAGGACACACTAAGCTGGCAGTCTGGTTTACTGGGTTTCTGGCACCAATTTTCTGGATGGGTAACTTTGGACAAGATGCCAAAGATCTCTGGGTCTCCAGCTGTAAGTGGGATATTCTGTTACCCCATGCCCTACACAGAAGCCTGTGAGGCTTGGGCATCCTTAGAACCAGAGCACACACTGTTGGTGGACCTCGGGTCAAGATGTTCATGTATTCTGCTGGCTTTCCAATGAGGACAGTAAGGCTCAGGGGATGAAGAGGCTTCCCAGGGATGCACAGAGCCTAGGAACCAGAGCTCGGGCCTCCTGGAAAGGGCTTCTCATGGGAGGAATCCTAGGGCAGATGAGTCCTATCCAGGCAACTAGAAAGGAACACTAGGGCATCATGTCCACATGGAGTATCCCCCTCTTCTAGAAAAACCCTTGCATCCCAGGCTGAGAGACATGTGCAGAATAGCCCTGGGCCGTGAGGACCATGCCTGACCTGGTGAGGAGTAGCTGGGTGTGGCTGATGGACAGCAAGAGACAGATTGAGACTTCCCTTCATATCATAGGTCAGACTTCTCTTTCTTCAACAAGCCTCCTAGTAGAAGGTCACAGGGTGGATGAAAGGCAATAGAATCCTGGGTCACATGGTCCTGGGTATGTCCCTGGGTCTGTATGCTCCTTCCAGCAATTGTGCAAGGGAAAGGACAACTGACCCACTCAACAACCAAGAAACTGGAGACCTGGGAACATTGGCATCTGGCCTAAGGTCACTCAGCCAGATAAAGAGGGTGCTGGGGATCTGGAGATAGATCGGAGATAATTATAAAGTGTGAAGCCAGTTTACTCAGGCTTTCTTACAGGACCAGAGCCCTCAACTTGACAGTACTCTCAGGTAGAGGTGTTTGACATGTTCCTTGACAACTAGGATCCTATAGACCATCTCTTTTGGATGCCATGAAATGCACACATACACCATATCAATGAACCTGTGTAGCACTTACTGCCCCCCACAAACCAGTAGCTGACTACTAGGAAACCATCACCTAGACACCATGGTCACTGGTCACTCCCAAGATAAAGTGGCTACCCACCTCCAAAGCCAATGAATGACCATTTCCTAAGTCAATGGATGACTATCTCCGAGAGCAATGTATGAATACAATGGGAAAGCATCTCCAAACCAATGTGTGGCCACTCCCACACCAATGCATGACTCTACCTGACAACAAAATATAACCATCCCCAAGACCAATGAATGACCACCCAAGATCAATGACAACTTCTAAGGAGAGATGATTACCTAAGACCAGTGGTTGATGGTGATAACTGATCTTGTCAACTTTATGGAGCTTAGGATCACCATGGAAACGAATCTTTATGCTGGTCTGTCAGGGCTCATCTAGATTAAATTAAGAGAGACGGGAAGGCCCACCTCAAATGTGGGTACCTGGCCTGAGAAAAGAGGAGAAAATGCACTTATCACTCGGACACCAGATCCTTCTGCCACAGCATCCCTGCAATGACGGGCTGTACTGTGAGCCAAAATAAAACTTCCTTTCCACAAGTTGAGTTTGTCAGGCCTTTTGTCACAGCAAGCAGGCAAGGAACTAATACACTGACTGTCCCAGAACCTGGAGGCCTGCTGCCTCCAACCCAAGGGTTAATCATCCCCAAGCCAATGAGTGACCAACCTGAGGTCATCAATAAACCTCCCCCCAAGACCACTGACCTGAATAATGCCACACCAGCTCATCAACAGAATGCCAAAGGATCAACGGTTTAGTATGCATCACAGAACCTGCTGTCTAAAACCCAGCAGAGGAAAATAGACAAGGGGACAAAGCACACTCTATGAGCTAATTTTTGCTGGGTCTTTTTTTTCAGGACTTTGATTTCCTGCTGCCAGAGGCAAGTGTATCTGTTTTTACATGTAATTTTTATTAATAAAAATCCATTCCCTCTCCCAACTCAATAAATATTAAAAAGATCTCTCAAACACACCAGCCTGGATAGCACCCTGCTGGGAGTCTGCTAGTTGCCTGTGTCCTACCCAGTGCCTGTCCAGCCTGGAGAGTACCCTGTCAGGAGAGTGTTGGTGGCCAGGGTCCCATACCATGCCCATTCAGCCTGGTATCTTACAGAAGGCCTAGTACCTTAGCCCCAACTCTCATTCATCAAGGCTGTGATTGTCTGCCAAACCTGAACAGGCTTTCTACTGTGGAGTGGAAGGAAGCTCCCACAGAGGACTTAGTCCCATTCCTCAGTGTCACTGCAAGTACCTAGAGCCCACTTTGGACACCAAGTCAAGTTTCCAGTGTTCAGATCTCAGCAAATTGTACAGTGGGACTTGACCTCTTTTTCCTCTATGTCCAGCTCCTTTGCTATTTGACTGATGGTGAAGCAGCCAGTGGAAATGGAAATTAAAAGATTAAAATGTATTATAATCCAAAGCTATCCTCTGCTACTTTGAATTTTAAAGCATTTACTACTCTGACATGCTCAAAGCTGGGGTATTGAAGGAAACCCCAGCAAGTGGGCATCTCGATCCCATAGGTAAAGCTTGCTGCTCGCCCTCAGTGCCTCCTTAAATGGGAGCCAGAAGCTGCAGGCATTTCCTGTGCATGTAAGCTTCCAACCAGGAAGTCTGTGGCTTAAATTTATCATTTCTGCCCAAGAACTGTCATGTGTTTATCTGACTTGTGCTAGTGACAATTGAGAGAGAACAGGGGCTGGGAGATGGCTTAGTAGACAAGAGTGCTTACTCTGCAAGCATAAAGTTCTGAATTCGAATCCCCAGAACCACCACAAAAAGTCAGTATGGACTGTATGTGCCTGTGATTCCAGGGTTGAGGAGGAGAGAACAGTGGATCCAGAGAGCTCATTGGCTGACCCAGATAGGCAAAGCCCTATCTCAAAGCAATGACACAGAGTGAAATGAAGACTTTTGATGTCCTGCCCTAGCCTCCACCTGCATGCACACAGCTATGCACACTGGCACACTGCACCTGCCTCTCTCACACACTCCCACGGGTACAGGGGGAGGAGACAGAAAAAACAGAGTGGTAAAGAAAGACTGGTCCACGCTTAGAGGGAACCTGACTTAGATGAAGGACATGGTAGGCTGCGTCAACTCCAGTTCCCTGTTGTTCCCAAACCCAGCTTGGTCTAACACACACACACACACACACACACACACACACACACACACACACACACTTTGTGCTTGCCACCAGGATCTTCCAACATGAATCTCTCTGTCAATGTTGCTGTCCATAGAACTATTAGCTCCCAGGAGGTCCAGTTGACTGATCCAGCAATCACCACCTGGCCTCCTTTCAGGGACAAGCCACGTCTGCTGCTGGCCTAAGAGGGAGCAGTACACAGGTCAGACCTGCCACTCCTGGGGCACCTCCTAGCAAACCTGCTTAGTTGCCCTCTCAGAGGCGGAGGTAAGAGCAGAAAGACCAGTCACAAAGTTTACATTAGCTGTGGCCAAAATGCTGAGAGAGCACCTTAAAGGGAGAAAAGACCTATTTTTGGCTCACAGGTCTAGAGGGTTTAGTGTACACTGTTGTCCCCATGGGCTTAGGGACAACAAGGTGGCAGGAGTGTGATGCAAAGGAGCTTCCTCAACTCATAAGGGACAGGAAGTAAAGAGTAAGGAAAGGATTAAGGACCAGGTATAGCCTCCAAAGGAGCACTCCCAGGGAATCCCCACTTAAAGTTTCTAGAACCTTCCAATATAGCACCACTGGCTGAGGACCAAGCGTTCAGTGTGTGGGCTTCTGAGAAGTGTTTCCTGTTCAGATCACAGCAGGTTGCATCTGATCTGAGCCACTCCCGTGAAACCGGAGAGCATTCTGTCTAGCTCTGCATCTTAGGCAGTGCTTTGCATGTTGTTTTCTAAAATGGTGAGAACTATGAGTGAAATGGGTGGGCAAGGGGTGGGCCAGTACTGTGTGGAAGTATGGAAGGGGTGGGCAAACACAATCCATGGAGTGAGAAGACATTTGTCCTACCTGCCCCCCACACACACACACCTCTATCAGCTCCTGCTTTGTGCCTTCTGGAGCAGCCCCTTCTGGAAAGGCCTATTTGTAGAGCAGCCTTGTACTGGAGCCCATGCTTTCTCAGCTCTCTTAGCATTTTGAAAATGTATTTGTGTGTTTGTTTGTTTGTTTGGGGGGCATTCGTGTGCCACAATACATATTGTCAGCCCAAGGGATTAAACTCAGGTTATCAGGCTTGTGTAGCATTTGGGGTAGATGGGTGTGGTCCACGTCAGGTGCCAGCCACTCTGCTTCTTCCCACAGAGGAATTCCTCTTCATGTCTCTCTTCCCAAGAAGTGAGGAGATAGATACGATGCGGCTGGCCTGGGCCCCCGGGTTTCACTGCAATGGAGTGACTGGGACAGAGCTGCCTGAGCTGCACAGAGCCTTGAAGACTTGGCTTGTCAGGCCTCCTTCTCCATCTGGACCTAACTTCACCTCCTCCTGGGCCTCGTTCCCCCTCTGCACTTAACTTCACGCCCTCTGGGACTTTTACTCCTCTCTTGACCTAAACTGGCCCAGTCAGTTCCTGGGGCCCAGACAAAGATGCTGCAAAAGGCAAATGCTCCCAGCACTTCACCTAGGCTTGATTAGATGTACACTCTGAAGGACCAGGTGGAGGGCGTGGCAGGGAGAGCTGGGCACAGAGCCAGGGGACACATTTCAAACACCTGTCATGGCTCTGCCCTTTCCTCTTTTTCAAAGTGAGGGGGTCAGGCCAGTGACCTCTGACCTGGGTGCCTTTTATACCTCTGTAAGCCTGACAGGGCCAAGCACAGCTCCAGGGTGCTGGGTGAGCAAGATGTCAGCAAACTGAAAACCAGAACCGTAACCAACGTTTCCCACTGCCTGCAAGATGAAGGCTAATTCATCTCCTGGTGTGTGGGGCCTCCCAACAGAGCCACAGCAGCCACCCCTCTGCCCCAGGGAAGACCCCTCCACACCCTCCTGTGGCACAACTCTCCATTCCCTGGGCACTGGGTACCACTGAAGGGACTCCTGTAGGCCAGGCATGAAGACTGGAATTGAAACACCACTAAAATCCTACAGGCAGGCAGAATGCCTCATTTATAGAGGCTTCTTGGGTGCAAAGAAGTGACGCCACCAATTCAAATTTCCCTGCAGGGAAGATGCATCTCTGCTTCTCCCACCCTGAGGAGAAACAGTATAGATGGACATCGGGGCGGGGGGGGGGCATCTTGTATCCCATTAAGATCTGTGTCTTACCCAATGTTATTGAATTCCAGTCAAATACGTTTATCTGCTAAGACCTCAAGTCTGAATCCTGTTCTCCACTTGATATATATTTAAAAGGGGAGGGGGTGGTTGTAGTGACTGTGGAGACTGGAGTTCAAATCCCCTAGAACTCACATGAGAAGCCAGGAGTGGCTATGTGCATCCCTGTGCCCCTAGTCAGACAGATGAATGGGATTTGGTGACCACCAGACAAGTCCTGGGTTTAGTGAGAGACCCTGTCTCAAAAGATTAAGGCAAAGAGTGATGGAGCAGACACCCAACACCTCCCTCTGCCCTCTGTGCACACACAGGAAATGCCAGGGAGCTGTTAACTTTTTGTCCACACTGAACGAGACTCCCTTTGACTTAGAGAGAGAGAGTGAAGCCTAACTGTAAAGGGAATAGCCTTCACTGTAAGTTTCAATACTGTTTAAAACATGACAGCTCTATGAAACTATAACTCACAAACCACACAATTCATGCACTTAAACAATATATCGAATGTGTACAAACAAACTATTCCCATTACCAATGTCAGCTTATCACCCTCACCCCAAAGGAAACCCACATGTTTTGGCAGTCATCTCACTGCATTCAGCCCAATTCCTCTTACTCTGATCAGTCTTTAGTTACCTTGGCAACCAGTAATCTACTTTCTGTCTGTATGAACGTTCATATTTGGATATTTCCTATACACAAAGCTATGCAATACGAGTCTGTGGCTGGATTCACTCACTATGCATGATGTTTTCAAGGTTGACTCATACTGTAGAGTAATCAGTGATTCACCCTTTTCTACAGCCAGACAATAGTTCCACCATATGCATGTGCTATATTTTATGCATCTGTCCACTACATAATGGAAATTTGGGCTGTTTCCAGTTTAGAAACTTAGCGTTTCAAGTGGGTGTCCTACCGCTCCCAACTAATCATGGAACCTTGCACAAGTCAGAACCTGGAACTGTAGGACACATTGAGGGACTTGTTTCTCTTTGCTGCCATAAGCTTTTCTGAAGGGCTCTGCTTTCAGCCCTCACCATTGCTCTTCACTTACATCTTATGAAGTCCAGACATGATCTCCTGTGTGTGTGTGTGTGTGTGTGTGTGTGTGTGTGTGTGTGTGTGTGTGTGTGTGTGTGTGTGTGTGTGTGCGCGCGCGCTTATCTGTGTGTGTGTGTGTGTGTGTGTGTCTGTGGGTCTGTGTGTCTGTGTGTATGTATCTGTGTGTCTGTGTGTGTCTGTGTGTGTCTGTGTGTGTGTGTGTGTGTGTGTGTGTGTGTGTGTGTGTGTGTGTCTATGTGTATATGTGCACATGGCTGCAGGTGTTTAAGAAGGCCAGAAGAGGGCATTGGATCCTCTGGAGCTGAAGTGAAAGATGGCTATGAGCTACTGGATGTGAGTACTGGGAAATAAATGCTGGTCCTCTAGAAAAGCAGGACCAAGCCATCTCTCTATTCCCTCAATATCAATTTTTGTTGAAGGGGGAAATCACGGGTTCAGGAGACAGGAACTGATCCCTACCTCTGTTTCACTGTAATAATTAGAATTACAGACCACAAGTATGGAAAGTAAAACTATGTAATATAAAAATAGTTCATACTTGGCTATTTAATAAGTGAATGGGAACAAGATGTGCCCACCCCCCCAAAAATGAAAATCACACACAAAAAAGAAGGAATAGAGGAGAGCGTGGGTTAACAGCCACCAGAAAATGACTAATGTCAATAAATACATGCTTATTTAAAATATAGGAAAAAATAAGATGGGTATTGTGACATATGCCTGTAATCCCAACACTTGGGAGACTGAGGCAGAAAGCTCATGAGTCTAAGGTCATCCTCAACTACATAGAGAGCTCAAGGCCAGCCAGGGCTACATGAGTCTACATTTCAAAATAACAAAAATATATAAGTAAATTCTATTTAAAGTCACAAAAATCACCACTAGTAAACAAATGCAAATTTTCCAAATCACCGAAACAAGGATGCACAATAAATATGGAAGACAGACAAATAAATCTGAATGCATAAGTCATGTGCTAGAAAACGATACTTTCTATCATGGTAAATATAAATGGTGAAATTGTTTTAAAGACAAAAAACTTATGACTTGCAAAAGAGTCTTACTAAATTTATAAATATGTTCTAAGTCAATAGGCATCTGGGTTTTACACCAGGAACCAACATGTCTGAGGAGGCAGCTCCCATCTGTGGAGGGTAAAATCTGTCACCTCCACACATAATATCCGTGTAAATGAACAATGTGGAGAATGGTATCAAGCTCACTCTACTTCAACTCAAGTGCCAGCCTCATTCATCCTTGGCTGACCGTGAGGTCTCTCGAAGTCTCGGTGGAGTTGGAGTGAAAAGAGGGTCAATTTACACAGTTAAGAGAGGATGAGAAGAGATGACACGAGTGGGGTGCTCAAAAGGACACCCTAACAAAGTAACTGGTTCTCGCCTGTGAGACCTGCTCGGAAACATGGAACGAAGAGGTAGCGTTAAGGCTTGAGGTGAATTTCTTGATTTTATATCTGTGTGTGTGTGAGTGTGTGTGTGTGTGTGTGTGTGTGTGTGTGAGTGTGTGTGTGTGTGGAGTGAGTGTGTGTGTATGTGTGTGTAGCCATGTGCCATGCTTACACATGCATGAATATTGGTGTGAGTATGTGCACACACACATCATACTTACACTTGCATTCATATTGGTATGTGTGTGGGCGCTGCACACACATCATGCTCACACATGCATGCATATTGGTGTGTGTGTGGGTGCTGCACACACATCATGCTCACACATGCATGCATATTGGTGTGTATGAGTATGGGCGCATGCATACACATCATGCTTACACATGCATACATATTGGTGTGTGTGAGTACAGGCACCCTCAAATGTTAGTTCTTGTCTTCCACACTGCTTATTCTCTAGTTGTCACTGTGTTTGCTCATGAGCTTCTAGAGCCTGCTATCTCCAATCTCACTGTAGAAGCTCTGAGATTACATGTGTGAGCCAGAACACCCAGCTTCATGTGGGCTTTGGGGACCCAACCTTAGGTCCTCATGCTTGTGTGACAAGTGTGTTTCACCCACTGAGCCATCTCCCCAAGCTCTATGTTCTATTTTTGAAATTTTTTATGAAGGGTATAAATATCAAACAGATAAAATTTTTTGTTTGGTTTTGGTTTTTCGAGACAGGGTTTTTCTGTATTGCTTTGGAGCCTGTCTGGAACTTGCTCAGTAGACCAGGCTGGTCTTGAACTCACAGACATCTGCCTGCCTCTGCCTCCCGAGTGCTTTAAAGGCATTCATCACCATCACCACTGGGCCAAATAGATAAAAAAAAATTTAAAGGAAGTAGGAAGTGGAAATGGGCAAGGAGAGAAAATGGGATAAACATGAAACCAACAAGGGTGACTTATAGGGACCAGGGCAGGAGCTGGTTAGCCTCTCCTCCCCTCATTAAATTAAGTAACACTAAAGTAGCTTCCATGGGACCTGATCTATTGATGAGAACCCATAATGTTTCACATGCAGGTCTTCGCAGCCAGCTCCCTCATCCCCAAGACCTCAGAGCTAGGGATAGACACCTCCAGGAAGTACAGTCAGGCTGCCAGCCCCAGCCAGGACAGAGGGGTCAGCAGGTCAGGCTCAGACCCTGGGACCATTACAGGTCTGCAAATCCATCATAAGATTTTACACTTATTCCTGCCGCTCCCACTGACATTTCCCAGGTCCCCATCAGTATGAGAACCACGTCGGGGAATGTCCCCAGTTGCAAATTAACATTCACATAAATAACAGAGCACCGGCCACTAAAGAAGAAAAATGAGTTTTGCCGCAGGAACATTTGCCACACTCTCAAAAAGCACAAATTTCTTTCTGAACTACCACATCTTACCAGCTGAGCCTTAGCAGACAATGGCCTTGATCTGCAGGGTGCAGGAACATGCATAGGATGGCGTCCAAATGCTGGGTTCCACAGGCCCTTCCTTCTCTGGGCTGGTACCCAGCTGGGGCAGCCCATGCTGTTTCAATCCAAAAATGTCTGCAGAGCTATCACCTGCCCTGGAAGCCTACACAAGCTTCTTTCTGACTGTGTCTTAGAGGCCAAAATATGTCTGAGCCCAGGCTGCATGGTCTGGTCAGTGGGCTGGGCTGGCATGGGCCCTTATCTAGGTTTGCCAACAACATATTGCATATATTACATTATAAGGAAGCCTTATCAGGGACTAAGTACCCCAAACCAACATATAGATGGCCAAAGCGTTCACCAGCCACCAACACCTACAGGGGCCAAAAACCTAGAGGCATTCTTACCTGTACCATATGGGATACCCTCTCCTCCACTAGACTCAGCATTAGCAGATAAAGCCTCCAAGGACATGATCTAGCACTGCAGGGCCTAGCACCACCTGTTGACATTTGCTGCGAGCCTATCTCACACAGTGGTTCTATTAAATGCCCAGGAGGAAGTCACAAACAGCAGAACAAACAGCCTCAAAGCTCCAAAAGCTGAAGTCTGAGGTCATGCACCGTAGCAGCGTGTTGGTTCTTTCTGAGTTCTCTCTACATGGCCTGTGTGTATCTGTGTCTGATCTCTTCTTATCAGGACACTGGCCTCATTGATTAGTGGCCTCACATTTTAATCACCTTGTTAAAGACCCTCTTTCCAAGTGAGGTCACATTCTAAAGGGGTGGGGCATATGGCACACCACATAGAATCCACATACACCACACAGAATCCACACACCACACAAAGTCCAAACATACCATACAGAATCCACACACACCACACAGAATTCCCATATACATATACCACACAGAATGCGCGCACGCGAGCGCGTGTGCGCACACACACACACACACACACACACACACACACACAGATACTACACAGAACACACACACACTCAGAATCCACATATACATATACCACACAGAACACACACACACAGAGAATCCACATATACATGTACCACACAGAACACACACACACACACACACACACACACACACACACACACACTCCACACTGGTTGCTGGAGGTAGCACCAGCTCAAGCCTATTCAGCAGAAAGGAGTCCTAGACAGGCCACAGTCACTTCCCTGATTTTCAGCAATGAGACCTACAAAAAAAAATGCTACAACTCTAGTAAGCTGAGCATTCCCAGAGGTGGTCACATGGGACATTATCCCTCCAAAGTGGAGCAGTCTCATCTGTAGGACACAGAACAGTACATAAAGGCCCAAATGCTATATGGCCAATGGGCAGGTGCCAGGGCCAGCCCAGCTCCACTTTCCATGAGTACCCGGCAGAATCCGGCTCCAGAGCACTTGCCTCACCACTGTGAGGAGGATGGCTTTGTCTCAGAGGTGTCTAGAGCTCCTAAGAGATCCCCTACAAGTTCATACACCCCAGCTCTTTCTGAGTGATCCCAAGGCAGGGTCCACACAGCTGCTGGAAGTCACCCCTGGCTCACACCTTTAGAGACGCAGCTTGTCCAACAGGCAATCCTGTCTCTAAATGACGGGATCAGACCAAATGTTCATGCTGGAAGCCAGTTCCTGCTGCTTCCTACGCAGTTTCCTCCAGGAGTGCCTACTGGTCGGAAAGGACATGTGCACACCAAGGCTGCCTAATGGGTAGATGTAGTGAGATAGCCACCCCGCCCACACCTGTTGCACTGACCACTCCATTAGGGCATGAGACAGGTGCAGGTGTGACCAGGAGGTCTAGGTCTAGGATCCCAGGGCTCTCTCTCTCTTGCTTGCTGGTCGGAGACAGAGAACATCCAGAGGCATCCTTGGGATGGGAACCTGTAGCAGTCATCTGTTTCTGGTGTAAATGATTTCTCCCCAAATAAACATCTATCAGTCCATCATTTCCCAGATTTTTATTAACCACATTATAGGTAGGGCACTTAAAGCCTCACCCCCAAACTAGAAAGATGATGAGTAGTTCAGGTCCAGCAGGAGGTGGGGATGCTGGCCTGTGTCCACAACAGTGAGAAGAAAGCATGCTGTCTAAGGGATGTGTGCCACAGAGGAGAGAGCAGACACACAAACCCTGCAGAGAAAGCACATATGGGGACCAGTTTGCCATTCCACTGTGGAGCACGGGAGCAGCCATTCCTCTCCCTAAGGTAATGCTGAGATTTAGACACGATGTACCTTCTGCTTTCAGTGAGCTAGGGTACCCAAGTCTGAACAATTTTTCAAAGGCCCTTGACTTGCACTTGTCACTATAGACTGTCACTTGCCTGGGTCTCTGAGCCTTAAATCCCTCTCTAGGTCTCCCCCTCCCCCCTCACCTCAAACATGCATGCAGGCACACACATGCATGCATACACGCACGCACGCATGCACACACACACGCATGCACACACACACGCATGCACACACACGCACACACACAAAGAGCCTGGTGCCCTGCCCAATTTTTGGCTCCCTTCTGATCCACCCTTCCTGCTCTGGTCTTGGGGGCCCTCCATGGTATCCGGGGCAGGCTGACCGCCGACCGTCCTCTGCCCGCCTGCCCAGCTGCCACTCCCGGGATGGGCAGCTCTGCCAGGACCTGAGGCTGTCTGCTACTTTTTCTAGTCCAGATTTCCCAAAACAAAAACCAGGCCATGCCATCTGACAGAAGGACGCGTCTGGTTTATTTATGGGGAGAGATGGGATTGTCAGGGCCAGGCTGTCTGGGCTGGAGCCAGGCTGCTCTGTGGGCCTTTAGAGGCTGTCCATTGTGTGTTCTCATCTGGCATGTGGTGATCTGAGAAAAATGTGAGAAAGTAGGACCTCCAAGAGCTAGAGAGTCCCCACTGGTGACACTGGGATGTTTCTTCATCCTAGAGAAAGAACAGCAGTCCACATGGCTCAGAAACCAGACACCACACTGGGAGACAAAAGCAAGTCCCAGGATGTGAAAGGTTGTACCAGGAACAGCCCAATGCCCTTTGTTGCTACAACCCTACCACTACCGCTCAAACAGCCACAGCATAGCATGGCACTCACTCTGAGGCATAATTCTACAAAAGAGCTAAAAGTGCTCTTCAAGTATTCAGGGCCCCAGGGAGACTTTTCAATCAAAAAGTGTTTGCCCCACAAGCACCTGAATATGATCTCCAGAACACATGAGAAAACACCAGGCACAAAGATGCACATTTGTAATCCCAGTTCTGGAGAGGTGGGGACAGGTAGACTCCTGGGACTGGCTGACCAACCAACCCAGCCTACTTGGTGAGCTCCAGGCCAGTGAGAAACTGCCTTAAACAAATAAGGATCATATCACATACACATGTGCATACAGACCACACACACACACACACACACACACACACACACACACACACACACACACGCAAAATCAGCAACAGTATAGCCAAAGCAGTGATCTTGGACAGAGGGTCCTCTCCTGGACAGAGGATCCTCACCTGGAAAGAAGGTCATCACTTCTCTCCTCTGACCTTCTACCCTGACATTGTGTAGCGTTTTCCTTGGTTCATAAAATGGCTATGACCATATCATAGCCATCAAGAAGCAGAAACAACTTTGGCTCCATAATCATGGCAACCAAATAAGCAGACCAACAGAGTGATAGCTACAGAAATCATTAATATTAATAGCCAATTATTAAGTCTTATTAATAGTAATAGGTATAACTAGTACTATTCCCTATCACAAGAGAAGGGTATTGCCAAAAACTCCCCTGGAATCACACCCACCACTGCCTCCAGCTTCCCGGGTATATGAGGTCTTGGGGAGAGGAGGGTGATAAAGAGTGCAGGAAGTAGAAGACTAACAAAGGCTGGATGCAATGATGCAGCGTCCCTGAAATCATAATTCATGATGGGGTGAGACTTTTGTGGTGATACAGATTTTGGGGTCACCTGCATTCCTGGAAGGAACATCTCACCCATGCTCCTATAACTCAGCCCAGTAAACTAACTACTCAGCCAAGCTAGGACTGGGACTCTGGTTACCAGGAAAGGTAACACAATGCTGACTTGTGGGCCCACTAAGCACCCCAACTCCCCACCCCTGATGTCAGAGATCCTGTGACTATGAGCTTCCCCCCAATCCCAAGTAAGCAGTATTGTAAGCTAGCTGCTCCTGGTGGCCATGGGTACTTCCTTTATGAACACGGGTGGGACTGGGCCACCAGGAAGTGCTGACACAGGTTTTTGGTGAGTACTACTTGCAATGGATACAGAATGAGTTCACGATGCTGGGCTACAGTTGCCCAAGCCTTGAGCAGCACCAGGCATGGGAGCATCACTCTCCTCCATCTGTGCTCCAGTTTTAAGGTTCTCTCCAGACATATGTAGACATAATGGCAGCTAGCACATCTCCTTTGTGTGGCCCCTGCCCTTGGCTCCAAGGCTTCCATGACATTTTAAGGTAGTCTCCCCCAAACTGTCTGCATCCATCTGATAAAAGCACTATCAGAACTAATGCAATGCCACCACCCTCTCACTGTGTCCTCTTGGTCCCCAGGGATGCTGGGTACCACACGCTCAGGCCATGAAAGCCTCACACAGTGGAGCAGGGTGGAGTCTCTCTCTTTCTGCTTTGCTCCTGGTGGTGTGTGGATGGCAATGCTGTGCTCAGCACTAGATGGAGATACATGCTTGGAGGATAGTGGTGGCATCCTAAGAATTGCAAGAAAGATGTGCCACTCTTCCCTTATGCCAGGAAGCTCCAAATAATGAACTTAACTAGATAATGAAAGATGGCTCACTCATTCCTGGATCCTCTGGGTATGATCTGCCCGGTCAGTTGTCACTACCAAAGCTCGTGAATAATCTCTGAGGGAGCCACAGATGCCAGTGTTCCCAGAGAGGGGCTCAATGGATGGACAAAGCAGAAGGAAGACTGCAGCCAGCACTAGCACCAGCACCAGCACTACGTCTAGAAGTCAGGGACTGCACGAGCAAAAACTCATCTGCTTCACCTCCCTATAAACAGGTTCCAAAGAGTTATGCCCAGCGGAGGGTTAACAGTGTTGCTCTCCCCCACCCACCACCCCAGTTCTGAGAGATATGAATGTAAAATTAGCCAGGAACAGAACACTCAACACTATGGGACAAGATGAGACAGTTCCTGAACATGTACACTAACAAGGGCCTTCATGGGCAATGAACAGGAATGTCAGCCCTCTAAATCTCTATTGATCCATGTTGCTGTAGCCCACGTGGCTTGTGAATCGTGCTCCACATCTTATAATCAAAGCATCTATATAGGAAGAATTCCTGCAGTACACACACACACACACACACACACACACACACACACACACACGCACGCACCCACGTCATGCTCTGTGTAACTCTTCCTAGAATGTGCCTTTGAGGCAGAGCCTCAGTCTTGTCTAGGAACAGCACAAAGTTCCACCCCAGAGTCCTGACTGCTGCTTAAGCAGCTTCCAGAGGTTCTGGTTGGGTTCTTTCACAGCATCTTACTTCCCAGCCACTGTCCTGTCCCTAGCTCAGTAGCTTGACTTTAGTTACCTTCTGCTCATGTGATTCAGGTTTAGACTGTGTCAGCTCCATCAAAAACAAAACAAAACAAAACAAAACAAAACAAAAAACCCCCCTCCTGGACTAGAGATAGGGCTCAGTGAGTAAAATGCTGTTTTGCAAGTACAAAGACTTGGGTTCGATCCCCAGCACTCACACTTTCTCTCTCTCTCTCTCTCTCTCTCTCTCTCTCTCTCTCTCTCTCTCTCTCTCTCTCTCTCTGTCTCTCTCTGTCTCTGTTTCTCTCTCTCTCACATACACACACACACACACACACACACACACACAGAGTGTCAATGGTGGTTGGTAATCCCAGAGCCGGGAGGGTGGAAAAGGGCAAATCCCTGGAACTCAGTGGCCTGCTGCCTGGATGAATTTGTGAACTCTCAGTTCAGTCAAAGATTCTCTTTCAAAAAGAAAAAAAAAAGTGGATAGTTTCTAAGCGACAATATAGAGGTTGACTGGCCTCTATATAGATGTGCACACACACACACACACACACACACACACACACACACACACACACACACACGTTTAAAAACCAATAAATATCCATATTCCTAGAGATGGTCAGGAGATGATTCCTAGCTCAGTCAATCAGTCAATCAACTTATTCCCACTGTGCTACTTAGGCCTGTGACATCTTCGCTGAGGTGATGAGAGCTGTCCATCCTGCAGTCCCATGATGTCATCTCGGTGACATCCACGGCTTCTCACTCCCAGCGCTCCCTGTAAGTGCTAGCCTGGAGCCTCCCCTCCCATTCTCGGGGAGACAGTCTGGCCCCACTTTGCTCTGCTCTCGCCAGAGAAAGGACACATTATTGTGTTGCTTTGTCCTGACAGGTTCACACCTGCTTACAAAGTGCTAATCTTCACCAGGGAGACTGACACACTACTTGGTCCTCTAAGGAAGTCAGACACATGCTCCTACTCGCCCTTCGGGATTCTGATTTCAAGAGGGCCTTGTTTGCAGATCAGGATTAGACTTGAAGCAGAGACTGCATCTCAACGTGCTGCATGTCTCCCCTGTACCCTCAGAGACATGGGGCCTTAGAGTCAGACAAATGCAAGCACAGTCCACCCTCACCGTGGACTGGAATGTGCCAATAGTTGGTGGCCACCAGCTTAGAACACATGCAGAACCTCACCTACCTATCACCAAGGATGACAAAGTGACTGTGGATAATAGATCACAGCCCAGGGCAAGCAAGCAGCTCCATCTTCTGTTAGCGGATAAGAAGATGCCACTGGCACTAGATCACAGCCCAGGACACAGAGAGACATTGGGTTTCCATTACTATAGACAAAGAGGTGCTAATGGCTAACAGACACAAGTTCAGGACACACAAAGACATCAGCTTCCCATTACCATGAATGCACCAATGTCCTGAGAAAGCACACAGCTCAGGACAAGTGCAGATCCCCACCTTTCTGCTATTAAAGGTAACAACATGTCAGTGGCTGCCAGATCACAGCCTGCGGAAGGACTGCCTGTTACCATAGACAACAACGTGTCTATAGTGTCAGATCATAGCCCAGGACACACAGGAACACAGCTTTACCATCATCATGGTTGAGAGATCCCAGCCTAGAAAGGGTGCAGGGATTGACCTCTCAGAGTGGTCTTTTTGTCTGATGTTGGTATCTTACTGTGCTGATAGAATGTGTGAGACCCAGTATTGGCCAGACTTCTAATTGCTGTGGCAAATACAGGAGAGGAACCATTTTAAAGTTTATTGCTTATTTAGAGACAGGGTCTTATGTAGCCTAGCTGGCTTTGAACCCACTATAAAGCTGAGGATAACTTTGAACGTCTGATCCTCCCCCACCTCCTGTGTTGGTATTATAGGCATGCACTGAGACAGCCAGTTTGATAAATATGGTTTAAAGGAGATTCGTGTTGGCTCACGGTTTCAGAAGTTTTAGCTCATGGCCAGCTTCCTACACATCTTTGAGCCTAAGATGAAACACAGACTCTCTGCAGCTTTCAGCTGTTTCTGCTTCTTTTTTTTTAATGGCTTGAATAAAAGGTTACCACAGCTGCTCACCTCCTGACAACCAGAAAACAGACAGAATAGGGGAAAAGGACCTGGCAGGGAGAGTAACCTTCAAAGGTCTACCCCAGTGGCCTACTTTCTCCAACTAGGAGGTACCTTCTAAAATAGTGTCACCATCTGGAGACCAAGATGTCAATATATGAGTCCCTGGGCAAGGGGCAGGGGTAGGTAAGTGGGGTAAATAACCTTTTATTCAAGCCATTAAAAAAAAAGAAGCAGAAACAGCTGAAAGCCTAGAAACACATCCATCCATCCAGTGCTTTCTCAGCCCCATAAATAGGAAAGATAAACACCCTCCACCTGCGAGCCTTTGGCTGCCTCCTACCAGAGTCCTTTCTCTCCATCCATCCACATGCCTCATCTTCCAATATATAAGAGCCTGTGTCCCCTTTCCAGGATCCAGAAAAGCCCCTTCCCTCTGCATGCCCTTCTTTGCTGACATCCCTCCCCACATCCGACATCCACACCTTTGCCCCTCTTCCCAAAGGTTACTGGGAGCCTTCATACCGCCTTCTTTTGGCATCTCTCTGGAGTCTCCTCAGTTTCCATGGTATCAGAAGCAACTAGTTTCCTCACACTCCATTGACCCTACAACACAGACTACATGTTCCTTTCAAAAGCCCACTTAACATTTACAGAAGCTGAGCAGACAACGGCAGATGAAGCAGTTTCAGAATTCTCCAGGTCTCAGAGCACCCAGGTGGCCTCTATGATCATAATTCAGGATGTTTGGTCTGGACCAGGACATCCCTGCCAAGTCTCCATGGAGACTAACTCTTCCTTTCTTACCAGAGCCTGGCAGCTGTGGAAGATGGCACACAGGTCCTGTTGCTATGGTTCTGAATGTACGTCTCCCCTCCAAAGTTCATACATGAAGCCCTAGTGCCCATGTTGATGGTATGAGAAACTTGGCCCTTTGACAGACCCAACCTATTCTATGAGAACAAAATGAGATGATGTCACAACGGACCAGGAGGTGACTGAACCAGCAATATCTTGACCAGGGACTTTCAGTATCCAAATCTGTGAGAGATGAAGCCAGCCGTATACATGTCTCAATATGTATGGTGTGATGCTACAACAGCCCAGATGAGCCAAGACAGCCCCAGAGCTCTGGATGCTGACCAGAAGATGTTGATTACCCAGATGGGATGAGAAAAGCTACAAAACTAAGACCTGGTCTCAGTGTACCCAGAAATGTTTGATGGGAAAGTAAAGTGCTGGGGGAAACAGATTCTTGCAGGAAATCTTCTAGCTAGGGAAAGAACATCGGTCACTGCAATGATGAAATTTTAATGTAAAAGCTAACAAGTTCTGATCTCAACTTGCAGAGATACTGAACATTCACAAGAAATTAGCATGACAGATTAACACAATAAATAACTCCATCACATGGAGTTATTATTTTAAACTATCCCATAAACAGATCTCAGATTAACAGAATCAAAATCACAAGTACTTTTTAACATGCTGATACCAAGAATCCAATATATCAGCATGTCTAGGTGAAACCAAAGCTGTCACCAAAATCAAATTCATAGCCTCAGTGCTTCATGACTGTGGAACAGAAAATAATAATAATAATAATAATAATAATAATAATAATAATAATAATAATGGAACATTCAAGTCCAGAAGACAGAAAGAGAACAAACATATATCAAAGGTAAATAAGATAATTAAAGTGGCATGAATAACAGGACATCATTTATAAAATAATTATGTGTCATTGGGCAAGAGAGATGGCTCAGTGGTTAAAGGCATTTGCCACTCAGTGATGCAAGCTTTGTGACCTGAATCTGATCCCTGGCACCCATGTAAAGAAGGAAGTAGAAAACTGGCTCCACAAAGCTGTCCTCTGACCCTCATGTGTACCATCTCCCACACAGTAGTAGTAGTAATAATAATAATAATAATAATAATAATAGTAATAGTAATAATAATAAATTTTAATTATATACCATGGAAAATGGTCACCAATAGACCAGTGGTAGCTATTGAGTTTCCATTGCTGCTATAACAGCCATAAACTTACTGAATTAGAACAACACAAGTTGTTCGAGAGCTCAAAAATACAAAATGAATCTCCTTAGGCTACCATAAAGCTTGAGGAAGGGTGGGAGTGGGTTGTGACCCTTCTGGAAGCTCTAAGGAGTATTTCCTTTTCTTTTTCAGCCTCTAGTGACCTCTTTCCTGCATTACTTGGCTTGTAGCCCCTTCTTCCGTCTTCAAAGCTGACACCTTTCATTCACTCCCAGACTCTGACTTTGAGAACTGTTTCATGTTCACTAATATCACCTGGATAATCCAGGATAATCCCCTCTCTTAAAGTCAAATGACAAACAACTGTCACCTCATTGGCCATCCTCATTCTCCAACAGTGCCTAACACAGCATACTCAAAGATTGCAGGGTCTAGGACCTGGGCATCGTTGCAGGAAGACTGCTGTCTCCCACCGTGGCTATTCCAGAATGGTAGAATTCGGTTTCCTTTTCCTTCCTTTCCCTCTCCTGGAGGGATTTTTCTTACACAAATGAGTATTTTGTTTGTTGGTGGAAAACATGTAATTGTGAAAGTGAGAACCCCTCCCGGCACCTGTGGATTTGCTTTTGCCACCCTCTTTTTCATTCGTCTTTCTTCCTTGCCCTCTTGCCTATGACCCGCCTGAGGACAGGATGGACCCCTTTCTTTTCTGTGTCCCCAGAACTGAGCACAGAGCTTTTGGCACAATAAGCTGTCAAAAATACTTCTCCAACTTAAGAGAAACCCCTTTACAAAGGAGCCTGGTTCTGGAAGAATGATGTGCATGCTCAAATATGCACTTTAGAGCTGTGATCCAAACCAACACAATGATATTATTTAAGCACCCTCATACATAAAACTTAATTCGGAAACAGTCTGGGAGATGCAAGCCAGCAGACAGATAAAGTGTTATTGCTCTGGCCCTGGAGAAAACCCTTCATCTGTATGGAGCCAGAAGAAGGATGTGAGATGTTGGATGGGCCTCACAGGCCAGAGGCAGGAGTGTGTTCCTCACAGGCTGAGTGCCAGCTGTGAACATGGGCCACCCCAGGCTACAGATACAGACAGCAGCTGCCTCTGGCCAGACCTCCCTGCCGAGCTTAGACTCAATCTCATCACCTGGGCCAAGCAGGACAAACCGGTCTCTGCTGCAAGACCATCACACTGAGGTGTGGGCCCAGGCTCTGGGGGCCTGGCCTGCCCCTTCCTTCCAGAAAGAAATAAGAAAGCAAAGGGCATTACTCAGAGGTCCAATGGCTTTGTCTGCTATATTGCCATTGCCATTTGTGTATTACATGTATTCAGTCATGTACACAGTGTGTACACATGTGCATATGTGCCACAGTGCACATATATGCATTCATCCTCGTGTGTGTACAAGCACATATGTGCCACAGTGCACAGGTAGCATCATAGGACAATCTACAGGAATCACTTCTCTCCTCCCTCCCTGTGGGTCCTAGGGATCCAACTCAGACCGTCAGCTCAGCCTTCACCTGCTGAGCCATCTCCCCAGCCCACATTATCTTCTTATGGCTGTCACAAAACAGCTGCCAAGAAGCAACTCAAGGCGAAAGGCTTTGGCTCACAGTCTGATGGCTCACTAAGGGGAAAGGCTTTGGCTCACAGTCTGATGGCTCACTAAGGGGAAAGGCTTTGGCTCACAGTCTGATGGCTCACTAAGGGGAAAGAAAGGCTCAGCTCACAGTCTGATGGCTCACTAAGGGGAAAGAAAGGCTCAGCTCACTGTCTGAGGGTTCAGTCCATCATGGTGGGGACTGCAGGTGGGGCAACAGGAGCATGAGACAGCTGGTCACAGTGTGTCCCTTTCTCCCTTTCAGACACTCTGGGACTCCAGCCCATGGGACACTGCCACCATATCAAGTTACACTTCAGTTACACTTCAGTTACAGCTCTGTAGAAACACCCTCACAGGTGATTCTAAACCCCAACAAATTGACAGTCAATCCTAATTACCCACCATCCTTGAATCTCAAGGCCCAAAGAAAAGAATTAGACCCAACTGAGACATGAATAATGCACATACATACATGTGTTATGCGTGTGTATTCATGCGTGTTTGTGAGAATGGTGTGATGTTTTAAAATATATGTAGACTGTGAAAAGAGCCAAGCTAATTAGCTTAGCCAACATTGTATCATATCAGCTTACCATTCTTTTGAAATTATCTCTGCTCTGTTACTTTCAGGCTATAGGGCCTTTCCCAGCCTGTTTTTTTTTTTTTTTTTTTTTTTTTTTTCATCTGTAAAGTGTCACAGAGCTGTCATGTGTCACTCAATGAGACACATTCTGATAAATGCATCCTTAGGCAAGTGTGCCATTGTGAATCTCAGACAGCAATGACATCGCTAGGTGACAGCATCTTATGGGACCATCGTTGTATATGTGATCCGACGATTAAAATGTCACTATGTGGTTTGCAACTATGTATGTGTGAGTGCGCACATGCTTTTTTTTTTTTACAGATTACACCACAAGCTGTTTCTAGTTAGTTGTAAAGGAAACCTCATATTAAGCAACACCACAGATAAATTCTATTGTTTTCTGACTGTCTGTTCTTCACTAGGATAACCTGTGATTATTACTAGAGTTTCAAAGCTGAAATGTCAAGTGTCAGATGCTTGAGAGCTGTGTTGTCTAGTGTAGTAGTGATGAGTCAGGGGAGGCTACTCAGAGCTTGACATGTGACTGGTTTGAATTGAAAGATGCGCTGTGTGTAAAATACACAATAGGATCTCAAAGACAACACCAAAAGCAAAGAAAAAGGAGTAAAATGGGGCTGAAGAGATGGCTCAGTGGTTAAGAGCACTGGCTGCTCTTACATAGGACCGTGTTCAATCCCCAGCACCCACATGAAGGTGCACAACCCTCTGTGACTCCAGTTCCAGAGTATCCAGTGTCCTCTTCCGGCCTCCAGGGGCACCAGGCACATACATGGTACACAGACATAGAGTCCCCACCTGAGAGCAATGACTAACAAGGCTGTAGAAACCAAGATGTGTAGTGTTGACAAGGCTCTGTAGACAACAAACATGGTACAACCCAGGTGTGTGTTCCTGAACTCAGCTGGGGACCACAGCTCTCAAGGTGATGTGGCTGGCTATGAGAGGAGCGCCAACACTGATTTGAAACAAGTCAGAGAAGAGAGGTAGAAGATGTCCTGGGAATGAATGCTACCACACTCGCTGTCTGGCTTTTTCTAGGCACTACCCGGAGTAGCATGAGGGAGAACACAAACCATGTTCACAAATGTCCACAGGTGGAACTTTCCTGTGAGTTCCATGTGTTCACCACAGACAAGCAGGCTGAAGTCAATGGAGAACGAGGACAGGCACAGCCCCCCCACTTCTGAACACCCAGCCTCTGTCTCAGGGGCTCCCTCAAGCCCTGCAATCCCCAGTTGTCCCTGTGTGGCTCCTCAGAGCCCCTGAACATCCCCACTGCTTGTAAAACTCTTATCTAGTCCCTCAAGCCCAACTTCAGTGGCCCTCCACTAAACCTCAATTCCAATCCCAGGGGATCCAACAGCAGCTTCTTCTGGTCTCCTCAGCTACCACACACAAGGTACACAGACACACATGTGGGCAAAACACCTGTACACATAAAATAAAAGTAAATAAATCTAAGAAAAGAACTTTCAAGTCGAAGGGAAAAGATTGAGGAGGATGGAGAGCATGGAGGGGCAGTGATGAGAAAACTCAGTGAGCAAATAATGTCTGTCAGAAAGTCTGGAGACAGCCAGATCTCCATGAATGGCTCTGTCAGGTGCCCCAAGTTCCTGTGTACAGGGAAGACAGACATACTGAAATCAGCCTTAACAAGTCCACCTCTCACCATTAAAAATTGCCCACACATCTACCACCACCACCTCCACCACCAACAACAACACCATCGCTATCATCGCCACCATTATTAACACCATCACAAGCTAAACAGAAAGCAGATTCACCGAGTTTTGCTTTTGAGAACAAACAACTGAAAACAACTCACATCCCCAGCTATAGGGAATTGTTAAGTAGACTGTGTGGTCTCTATATGAAGCAATGCTGGGCCAGGGCTTACAACACAAAGCCCAACCTCTACTCACCAACACAGTTAGGATTTCAGGATACAGTTTTGAGTGAAATATGCAAATTATAGGGTGGTAATTACAGTGTGTGTTTCAAAGACATGTACATTTTTAAAGAAAGAGGAGAGATATACAAACATTGCTTTACACTTTCTCTAAGAGCATTGAAGTCCACGTTCGCCCAGAGAACCAGGTCTAAATTGGGTATTTTTTTAAGAGGTCACCATACCCATAGAGGGGTGGAGACTAAGGGGGGCTGGGTAGAGCCCCCAGGACTTTCTATAGTGTGCTGGATTTGGAAGAAGAACACATTCAAATGACTATCAAAATAGTACAAAAGTTATGGGTTCACTGAAATTTAGACTTCTTTTTTTCAGAAGTGAAGAATCTTCTGGGAAATCTTTAAAACGGATCCTGGTGTTCAGAAGCCCACAAAGAGGCCAGAAGAGGCAGGTATGAGGGAGGAGTCACCCAGCAGTACACATGTACAAGAGAGTCTAGTCCCATCCAGGGTTTGGGACCAGAGTGGGCAATGCCACTGGAGCGTAAGAGAGAGAGATTCAAAGGCTACAGCTCCGCCCTAGCCCCCGGCACAGTGGCATTTGTCTTGGAGTAAGCTGACTGATGGCTAGGATGATACTCATGAGATCTCTCAATCTCTGCAGCCCCCCAGCTGCCCCTGTGTGGCTCCTTGGGACCCCTGAACATCTTCACTGCTTGGAAAACTCTTATTTTCCCTCCACTAAACCTCAGGCCTAGGCTAACAAGTCTGTAACTCCAGTCTCAGCGAATCCAACACCTGCTTCTTCCGGTCTCCTCAGCTACCACACACACACACACACACACAGTACACAGACACACACAGTACACAGACACACACACACACACAGGGTACACACACACACACACAGTACACAGACACACACACACAGGGTACACAGACACACACACACACACACACACAGTACACAGACACACACACACAGGGTACACAGACACACACAGACACACACACACACACACACACACACGCACACACGCACGCGCACACACGGTACACAGACACACATGAGGGCAAAATACCTATACACATAAAATAAAAGTAAACAAATCAAGAAAAATATTTTCAAGCCAAGATCTACATACACTCACACACACTTAGACCCATGCACCTATGTAATACCCACAAGTAGTCACTATCCACTGAATGAAGTCAAGGGAGCCGGGGTGGGGCGCCCAGGCACATTGCTGTGATTTGAATGTGTGCCCCAAAGTTCATATGTTGGAAAGTTAACTCAGTAGGAGGTCATGGGGGAGTGTCACACCGCAGCATTAGAGAGTTAAGTGAGGGTGCTTGCTCTCCCCATGTGATGATGCTGCAGGAAGCCCTCAGAAGCTGCCCAGATGCTGCTGCCACACACTTAACTCCCCAGCCTCCAGAAGCCCAAGTCAAACAAATGCCTATCCCATACACACTACCCAGTCTCAGGTATTTTGTTATAGCAACAGAAGATGAAGACAGACATACACACAAATATAAACTCCCACACCATGCAAACACACACTCACACACCACCACACATAGTACACTTACCACTTAAAAACACTCAAAAATGTAATCACATAAGCTCACATACAGCTCAACACACTCGTACCCACTATTTGAATGCATACTCACATGGACACACAAGCACACATTTGCCTATCCACTCAAACACATGCATAGTCTTACATGGCACACAGTCACATACAGTCACATACAATCACATTCAGAGTTCCGCATAGACCTTCATGGCCTCATAGAGGCTCCTGAGAACTTTCCATGGCCCAGGCTAAGGATGGCTGGGGAAGGTGACTGGGAAGATGGGTTCCCTGCCCATCAGCCTTACTAAAACTCTAATATCCAGTGTCAGCAGAGAGCCAGGAAGATGCTCCAGACCTCCAAATAGCAACCACAGAAGAAAGCAAGACCATGAGACTATCCCTCCATCACCTGTGACCACATAGTCCTATGTAGTTCAACATTTGTGCCAGAATAAATTTGTCAGGAGCCAGCCCCTGAGGGCTGGTATGGCGGGGGGGGGGCGGTTGGGGTGTGTGTGTTGGGGATGGGGGGATAGGGGAATGGGGGGTGCGGGGTGGTATTAACCACTGTGAGAGACATTACAAAAGATCCCAGGTTGGTCAGCTGATGGGCAGAATTCTAATTGTGTCAGTCTTGGGCCTGAGCCCTTGTTCTAAGCCCAGCACCTTGAAGCAAGACTCTGACCAGATCAGTTAAGAAAGGGGCATATAAAGCCTGTGGCTAGCCAGCCTGAGTCCAGCACAGACTCCTGCTCTGCTGGTATGGGTAAACAGCCACCCAAACTATGGAGGTAGACTCCTGCCCTCAGCATCCCATCCCCATTGTGCACTGACAGCTACCCCACCAGAGAGGCCATGTGGGCATCACTAGCCTCCAAGTCTCATCCTGCAAAGACTCAGAGTTTGTGGTTCACAAGTCCCTCAGGCCCTCTCAGGGATCTTGCACCCAACCAACCCCAAGGTAGGCACTTATCCCTCCAGGATCACTGTGAGGAAGGACTGAAACTCTACCCATGAATGTTTGATAGCCAGGGTTTGGAGGGGCGCCATCGTAGGGGCTTCCCAGGCCAGGCTGCACCATCTGCCCACAATGCCGAGAGCATGCCGGGCTGGCAGCCAGGGTAACTGAGCCGCTGTGACCTCGTTCTCTGTTCTCTACATGGCTACGCAAGAGAATGGCTAAAACAGGAATCAGACCTGTCACCTGCCTGCCCAGAATCCTTCAGTGGCTCCCTGCCATGTGACCGCCCTCGTCACTAGTCATTTCCTTCTCGATCTAAATTCTGGCCACAGAGGTCTTCCTCATGTCCTTGGCACACTTCAGCTTAGCCCCTGCTTCTGGGCCTTTGCACCTGCCGCTAGTTCCATCTGGGACAAGCATCTCCCAGAAGGTCAGGTCTCCACCTCAGAAGGACCATGGCTTTCAAGTACTTTTTCCCCCATCATGCTCTGTCTTGCCATCCTGTTCTGTTTCTTCTGATACTTTTTCCCAATCATGATGTTTAGTTTGTTTATTGGGTCACGGCCTACGCACTGACCTCATCTCAGAAGACTTCCATATTGGATCTATGTGGGGCTTGTTCCCTGCAATATCACGCTGGAATTTGAACCTCACTGTGTATGCTGGCTAATTGTATTGTAGATATTCAACACAATACAGTCTAGACTCATCTGGCAAAGGCGTCTTGATGAGAGATTGTCTAGATTAGGGTACCTGGTAGAATGTCTGAATGGGGACGGGGGAATCTTGACTATATTAACTGAGGTATAATATTCCCATGTATTAACTGAATACCTACTACTTTGAGTGGCACTATTCCCTGGGCAGGGAAACCTGGAATGTCTAAGAATGAAGAAAGCAAGCTGAATACGCATGTGCTAATCCACTACTCCTTACTTCTTGACCACAGATGCCATGTGATCTGCTCCTTTAAGCCTCTGCCACTATGGCTTCCCTGCTATAATGGACTATAATTGGGAAATGTGAGTTATAATCAACCCTTTCTCCCTTAAGTTGATTTTGGCTGGATACTTCATCACCACGGAAATGAAATGAGGACACAGTGTAAGAGGATGCAACCTGAATCCAACCAAGGGGTTTAGAAGCAGGGCCTTTTGAAGGAGGTTAAGATGAGGGGGATCATGACTAAATTCTGGTAGCTCCATAAGAAAAGGGAGAGAGGGCTGGAAAGATGGTACAGAGGTTAAGAGCACTGACTGTTCTTCCAGAGGTCCCAAGTTCAATTCTCAGCAACCACAGGTGGCTCACAACCATCTGTAATGAGATCTGATACTCTATTCTGACCTTCAGGCATATATGCACACAAGAAACGGTATACATAATAAATAAATTAATCTAAAGAAAAGAGGGAAAGGAACAGGCATTCATATGCCCATACATGCACAGAATTATGACTTTGACCTTGTGATGTGGGCTCCAAGAAGAAGACCATCACTAGATGAGTCCCCTTGACCGTGAACTTCTACATTAGGAGTCCAAATGAACCTCCCTTCAATGTACCTCCACCAGCCTGTGCCATTGAGTTATTAGCAATAGAAGATTAGCATAGTCCTATTATACACCAAACTAGTGCCTGGTACCTTCAAACATAAAGTAAATAAGTCACTTGGCTTTGAAGCCTCTGCTTCTCTTACTTTAGAATGACCTATGGTTTCCCTCTTAGGTTCATGGCCAAGAGGAGAGAGCTGGAGAATAGAGTATATACCCTAGGAAGACTGGGGCTCTGATTTCTCCATGGTTTAGAGCATTTGGGTTGCCTGCTTGGAGGGGGAAGAAAGCCACCGGGATTGTCTGACACAATTGTTTTCCCAGCAGGAAACTCTGAAGGGATGTCGGGACCATCTGACAAATGACTGCCTCGAGGACCCGCAGAACTCAGAGGCGCCAAGAGAGAGCACTCGAAATGCCAGCTGGAAAGGTCGGGCACACCAGCTGGAAAGAGAGCTGCATGGCTCCACGAGCAGGTGGAGGACCCGCAGAAGGGACCACTCCTAGTTACAGAGGGAGGGTAAGAGTGGATGAAGGAAGCAAGCACACCACATGATAACCACCCCACAAGGCAGGTCCCCACACTATACATCTCATCTTTTCACTCTAGGTTGAGATGTGTAGAGGAATTCCTTTAGACTGTATTTGCAATATCTACCCAATTGGTAACTATACATAACTATGCATACAGCAGAGGGGAGTTAAACCTGGAGGACTTAGGGAAGTACCTTTTCCTTATGGTGATGAGTCTGGCAGATGTATCCAGCTGACTTTTGAAAGTCTCTCGTGCTCGGGTGTGTGTGTGTGTGTGTGTGTGTGTGTGTGTGTGAGGCGCGCACAGGTGGCTGTGAGCACCATGTATATGGAGGTCAGAGATCCACCTGGGGTGTCATTCCTCAGGGGACCACTCTTGTTTTCTAAGAAAGGCTGTATGAATTGTCTGGAACTTACCCATCTGTCTAGACTGGCAGGCCAGCAAATTCCAAGGAGCTTCCAGTCTTTACCTCTCCAGTATTGGGACTGCAAATGTGCCCAAGGACATCTACAACTTCTGCTTTTTTGTTTTGTTTTGCACATCTAATATTTTTACATGGATTCTGAGGATCAAATTCAGGCCTCAAGTAAGCGCTTCACCAGCTGAGCTAGCTCCCCAACCCCACTGAATTCTTGAGTGGATCTGCAAGGCACTGGCTGCCAGGGGACCCTGTCCTGCTGAAGGCTCCTTACCTCTTACTGCCTCCCCAAGGCATCTGGTGGCTTCCCTGGTGGCTTTACCCATCCCAAAACATGTCACACAGTAGAAGCCCTTCGACGTATCATTTTGGGTCTTGGAGTTGGTATCCATTTCTCTGTGGGAGAAGGGTTAGACAGGAGCAGGATTCTGCCCTTAGTACCCAAAGCTTTCTGTGCCCCTGCTGGATTACCCTGACCTGGCTGTGGCTTCCTTGTCCACAGGATTATGTGAGAGATAGGCTGAGCCCAGCAGGGAAGTATCAAGACTATTTACTCGACATTCCCCTTCTTTAGGCCAATTAAGAGCCATGATGTGTTTAGGGTTATGTAGAGTGAGAGTGTTCAAGTCATCCCTGGAGGCAGATCAGTTCTGTGGTCTACAGCCTCCAATAGCCAAACGCCCAGAGCCACAGGGCTGGAGATCAGGCTGGAGAAAGGCTATATATTTGGGACCAGGTCATAAGATGCCCTCAAAGCAATCTTGAGTCAGATATCTGCAGACACCTGTTCCACTGGCATCAGTGACCTAGGCTTGACCTTTAACTAGAGGACTAGCAGGAAGAACCTGGGTTGCTCAAGTACCTCAGGGTCCATCCCACAACTTCAAGGAGAGTGTGTGGCCCGTGGGGTGAAGCTCTTCCCATTCCCCTTGCCTGACACTCACTGTAAAATGAAAGGCAGGTCATGGCCTCACAAATATGTAGAGAAGGCAAGTGAGACAGTGGCTGGGAGTCCCTCGGGAAACAGGCAACTTGGCCTTGACCCACTTCCTGGGGACAGGGAAAGGCCACTGCCCCAGATCAAGGCCACCCTGCTGAAGCCAGGAAAGCCTTGTCTGGGACAGCAGCTGTAACCCCGCTGTGCGGGCACCAGGGCCAGAGCCTCCCTCTTGCCCTGGCCTGCTGCAGCCCACCTGCCAACTAACTCCCCTGGCCTTCTCCCCTTTCCATCTGAGGTCCAAGCCTGGAACCACCCCCAGTAGCAGAACAGGACTCTGTTGTCCACCATCTGAACAACAGGAAGCAATTTCTCAAAACTACTCCCCAAACCAGATTATATAAGAGAGATAGGAGATGTGTATGTTCAACAGATGTTCGCTCCACAGCCCCTCTGCCCAGCCCTGCAACCAGGAATTCTTCGCTAACCCAAGACCTGGCTCTCCCAGCTCAAAAGGAGCTGCCTCTGGGCTGGACACTTCTCTGGAGGGGGCGTGTCCAACATCTGTCCTGTGCTAGGCTACAGACCAAGCCCCCCCCATACCACCCTTTCATATCCCATAGGGCAGGCTCCCTGTAGTTCAGCCACTTGGAGAACAGCCAGGGTCAAACAGCTGTGAGGCTCATGCAAGGAATCTCAACAGCCTAAGGCATGTCACATAAAAAGGAATGTGAGCAGGAGATGGTGTCAGAGCTTCTCTGTGGGTCCAACTTTAATCAGGCCTAGTCTTTCTACTAGTATCCTTGTAAAAATCATTTGGGCACAGAACTCTGCAAGGTTAGCAAGAATCCCACCTTCTTTACCTGAGCAGGATCCTGTCCACCAGGGTGGGATGTCTCCTTACCGTGCCTGTCTTCAGCAAGTATCCTGATAGGTTAGTAATGTGGTTTAAACGTGAGGTGCCCCCTCCCCTGCCCCACAAATAGCTCCTGTGCTGGAGGCTCTGTTCCCAGATGGTGGCACAACTGACAGGTGATTGAACCATGAGGATGGCAGCTTCATCAATGATGAGATTATACCGGTTGAGTTATTAGGGGGTGGGGCTGGGAGGAAGTGGGTCACTGGGCGCAGGCTTTGAAGAGTATTTTCTCCCTGCCCCCCTCAACCTATTTTGTAGTTGCTAAGAGGTAAATAGCTTTCCCCCACAATGCCCTTCTGCCATGATGCTCCTGCCTTGCCACGGGCCCATAGCAATGGAGCCAGACAAGCACAGACTGATACCTCTGAAGCCAGGAGTCAAAATAAACCTTCCAACCTTTATGTTGTTTCTCCCATCTCTATCACTATCATGAGAGGAAAGTATAGCACAGTGAGTTCTGCCAGAATACCACTCAGTCCTGATGTTTCCCCTGAATGTCATCTTGCTTTAGCATCCTACACAAGGTCATCCAAAGAAGGGTAGACAGACACAGAGAGGGCCACAAGGAAACATCAGGGAGAGATGGGCCCACAAGCTGAGTAAGGCTGATAGCTACCAGAAGATAAAGGAGGCATGAAACAGCTTTTCACCCAGAGCCTATGGAGAATGCAGGCCTATGTCTCAATTCTATCTTGTTGAAATTCGCACCTCCAGACCTGTGAGGGAGTAATAATCCCCCATTGTTTTAAACCAGTGAGTTTATGGTACTTCATTACAGTGGCCACAGGAAACTGATGCAGCCAGGACTAAGAATGGGAACAGAGTTCTTCTAAAAGAATAAATAGGGAAGGGACAGACACTGGGTCTCTCTCATCACCACAACAGGAAGTCAAGAGCCGGTGTGGAAACTTGACCAGGCAAGAGACAACACCAGGTGGTGAGGGCTGATAACCTGAGTGTGATTTCCGGGGCCCACAGAGAGGTGGAAGAAGAGAAATGAGTTCACAGGATTGTCTCTGACCTGCATGGCATGTGCACACCCCACATCTCTCTCTCTCTCTCTCTCTCTCTCTCTCTCTCTCTCTCTCTCTCTCTCTCTCTCTCTCTCTCTCTCTCTCTCTCCCTTGCTCTTTCTCTCTCTCTCCCTCGCTCTTTCTCTCTCTCTCCCTCTCTCTCTCTCTCTCTCTCTCTCTCTCTCTCTCACACACACACACACACACATATACATACACACAAATAATAATAATATTTCTTTTGAAAATAGCACCAGACTCACAATGGTTTGTTTATGATTTTACAATTTTTTTTTTTTGACTTTACAATGGTACAAAAATAACACACATTCAGTAAGAACTGGACGTTGAGTTTAGGTCTTTTCCCAGGTAGACTCTGTGTGGGGAAATTCCTCCCATGCAGTGCTGGGCAACATAATGAGCTACTGATAACAATCACGTGACCACAAAGGAGAATGCCGGTCACGTGGTCACAAAGAGCTGCTTTAAAATGGGCTTTGTTGGATGTCTGCCCTATTCTGGTTGACTCCTGTAAGCATCTGGGTGTGTTTAAGGCAAGCTGGGCTGAGGTGTGGTGGTTCCTGGGTTATGAGTATTTTCCAGTTTTTAAGTTACATTTATGCACATGTGTACCAGATGTGTGTTTATGCACATGTGTGCGTGCCTGTGCATGAGTGTGAAGGCCAGAGAGGGTCTCAGTGTCCTCCTCTGTCACTCCCTGACTATTCCTTTCAGGCAGGGTCTCTCTCTAAGCCTGGGGCTTTTGTTTCCTCCTCTAGGCTGGAAGCCAAAGTGCCCCAGAAGTCCTGCATCCACCCTCCTTATGGCCAAACGTGGGAGTCCCAACCTGTTAAGTTAGTGCTGAGGTCTCAGCCCTGGTCTCCATGATCTTGCTCTATCTCTTTGGGCCATGAGGGCTGATCTCTGGAGAATGGTTCATACAGACAATGCATACACATACACAGCCTCACTTGTACATGTGTGTGCAGCCTCACAAGTTCATGTGTATGCAATTGCACACACGCACGCACGTGTGCTCAAGCATGAGCACTCATACCCTCAGCCAGGGACCAGCCTGGCAGGAGCCGGGGTGTGGGGGTACCAGAATAAATGCTCGCAATCAGAATCTGAGGGAGGACTCATGAACCTTTCCTTACCACATAGACCCTAGTAGGCCAAACCCCAAGCTTCAGGCCCCTACATCTACATAGAAATTTCAGGTGGGGGTGCAGGGCTGATCCAGAACCAGGGCCAAAGATGGCATATCGCAGGCTTCTGCTCCTTCCCTGTCCCTCTCGCCAGGTCAGGCCCTGCTCTTGTCTTGCTCAGCTTGGGGGAAGCACCTCTCGCCAGCCATCTGGGGCTTGGCTGGGCCTCAGCATCCTGGCTGCCACGTCTCACTTGGAGCTGGGTGGCTGCCAGCTCTGAGCTAAAGTGAGCAGGAGGTGGGTGTGTAGGGAGCTGGTCACGGGTAGGGCTCCTCCCCATCCCACAGACCAGCCAAGCACACACGATTTCCCCTTTCTTTTTAAACAAGAGTAGTAAATCCACAGGGCTCCACTGAGAGCCCAGGGCTCCTCCCAAGCTCTCCTGCTCACCACTCCTGCCTGAACACCTCTCTGTGGCAACCCAGGCAGTGCCCCCCCCATCAACTGGACACAGCCACGTCATCACTAGACTATGTCCCATTTTGCACATGAGGAAAACAAAGCCTGCTGAAGCAGATGTGTGTGGCAGAGCTCCACAGCGGTTACCCAGGACGAAATGACAAGCCTCAGACTCTGGAAGAATCTGCTCTTCTGCCAAGTCCTTACTGCTCCCATGTACATTCTCAGCCCATGGAGCCCATCAGCCTTCTGCTAGCAGGAACCCCAAGCCCAGGCATTCTCTTGTCCCCAGACCTTCGTAGTTGGCCTGGAAGCCTCAGGCTTAGGAACTCTGCATTTAGAAGCCTTCCTATCCATTACAGACTGCACTGCTCCCCAAAGCCAGTCACATCACCCTCCCTTTCCAACTCCTTCAGCCAGAGACAGGAGGTTATCCCAGATTCCCCTTCCCTCAATCTCAACCCTAGTCCCAGCTCCTGTTAACTCCAGCCTCCTGGCCTGCCAAGAGCCCCCACAGTCCTCACTTTTTTCTCTCTCTTCTGTTCCTCTCAGATCTTCCAACTGTGACTTCCCCTAACCACCTACATCCTAAAATGCATGCCTCATGACAACCAAAGGGTCACCTTCATAACACACAAAAGACAGAAGGTAGTATCAGGATGCTACAGCCCAACAGACCTCTGTGGGTGACATATCGCTGTCATTAACCATGGAGCTGGGATGCTGGCTCAGGACAGCCAAGCTCAGATCAGATTCAGGGTTGGGAGGAAGCCAGCTCTGGGGATTTTCCTGCTACCTCCCATGTCCTGCTTACCAAGAGAGGGACATGAGCTGGAAGCTGGGCAGGAGCCCTCCAGCCCACTAGGACCTGTCACAACCTTCGCAGCTGGAATCAAAGACCACATCCAGAGCACCCAGTTCAGATGCAGGAAACTTCACCTATACTAAATATGGAACTGCAAACAGATGGTGAGTAATGTCAGAAATGCAGTTAGGACAAAAGGAAAGGGACAATGGCACACAGAAGCCAAAGCAGCAACCCAGGAGCTATGAGAAGAGAACACTAGCGATGTACCAGTGGCTCCCTGTGTTAGCTACTAGCTTTGTTGTCGTGACAGCATACCTGACCCAGCAACTTAAGGAAGGAAGGCTTTATTTGGGCTCACAGTCTAAGGACACACAGTCCACAGTCATAGGGAAGGCTTGGCAGTAGGATTGTGAGGTCACACTGAATCCCTGGTCAGAGGGAGACAGCGAAAGAGAGATTCTCTTTTTCTCCCTTTTTTCCAGTCCAGCTCCCAGGCCATTGATTCGCAACTCCCTCATTCAGGATAAACCTTGCCCACTTTGTTAAACCTTTGTGAAACACCCTCACAGACACACCTAGAGGTATGTTTCCATGGTCATTCTAATCCCACCAAACTGACAATCAAGAGTAACTAGGCTATTATCCCAGCAGCCCTGACCAGCACACTCACCTCTGTCACCCAATCCCTGAGTGACCAGCAGGATGGTATTCTGTGACTCAGGTTCCCTTGCCAAGGTGGACCTGAGTTTTAGCCAGCAGGGGCATGCATAGGCTAGGCCAAGGGAAGGTTCCAGACACCCACACTGGTGCTTGCTGAAGCTGGGAGAAACTGAGGCACTACAATTGGGCAACGGCAATTGTGAGGCTCTACTGTTCACCAGGTTTCTCATAAGCATGTCCTCCCCAAAGGTCAGGGATGAGTTTCAGACGAGGCCAGACCTCTGCCCTGAAAGGGTTATCCCTGTACCTGGCAGGGTGGGGCAAGTTGGCCTCCTGTCCTTTGAGGCCAACTACTTCCCTCAGGCCAACCAGCAGCTTCTGGCTCGGTGCAGACACCCTGATGGAGACTCCAGGCAGAAACACCCAGCAGAAGGGTCATTCATCTTGGAGTTTAACCAGCTCTCCCAATTAGTGAGGGAAAATGGCAGCATTACCACTGAGAAACTGCGCTGAAGGATTATTAATTAAATGTACTGCCGCTGAGAAGCAGGCGCAGGAGGTTGAGCCCTCATTAAAACCGCAGGAGGCTGAAGCAGAGAGGGAGGAGCAGAGGGAGGAGCTGTGAGAGGAGCCAGCAAGAGAAGAAAGGTGGCCCAGGGTAAGGTGCACCCGGAGGAGGGCCACGGGAAGGTCAGCTCTGCTGACAACTGATCCAGCATGTGAAACCTTTCACTAGGAAGTGGGGGTGACCAGACCACCAGTGGGTACCAGGCAGATGCTGGGCCTCACCGCTTTTAGAATCATGAGGATTAGAAAACAAAGTCAGGCAGCCAGCATTCTGAGGTGAAGGACCAGGTGGGAAGAGAATTGTCAAGTCCCTCCCCTCTGGAGGGACCAGGGTTTACACCCCTGGTTTTGAGCCATGGGGGCAGGAAAGCCAGTAGGCAGGGTGTGAGGGCACTGGACACTGGGCAGCAAAGCCCTCTGCACCTGGGAAGGGGCGTTCATCTGCTGCCTTGACTTCCTATGCCTCTCTTCTGCTTCCCCCTAGCTGTGGGGAAGGCACCAAAGGCCAGGATGGGTCTCAGGAATGAGCATGCATGTGATGGCCCTGTCCCGGTTTAGGAGCCCAGCCACATTCATGTTCACTCAAGTGGCCTCCCCCACACATCATGCAGGCACTCAAACACCAATGTTTACATATATATCACATGTGTACTTGAATAGTCATGTACCACATATGTGTGCACAAGTGATCTTTCTTACCTACTTACCCCCCAACATGCTGTGCAAACATGCATTGTACATACAGACATTCACACAACATGTCTACATGCATTACATAATGTTCCCACATGTGTATCTCATGTATTACACATATGTTTATGTGTATTTCTCTTTTGTTGGTGTTGTTTTTTGTTGTTGTTGTTTTGTTGGTTTGATGGTTTGGTTTGTTGTTGTTTTGGGGAGGTGATGGGTTTTTTTAGACAGGGTTTCTCTGTGTAGCCTTGGCTGTCCTGGAACTCACACTGTAGACCAGGATGGCCTCAAACTCATAGAGATCCACCTGCCTCTGCCTCCGAAGTGCTGGGATTAAAGGTGTGTGTATTTCTTACTCGTGTGTGTGTGTGTGTGTGTGTGTGTGTGTGTGTGTGTGTGTGTAAACATCAGCCACCTGCCTCATATATGCACCCTGGCATCCATTGGCCCCAGTGTATTGCCCACAGCAACACACGCATCATCCACACACATGTATATACTCACACACCCACTGTCAGCTTCGTGTGATTACCTATTGGCGTTTTGTCTCACTCTTTCCGCTATCTAAAAGAGTTTTCATTTCATCTCTTAGCTGTGGTCTTCTCCTTCATCTCACCCCACCCACTTCCATATTAGCCCTGCAGAGTAGAATTCCCATCTTCTGCCAAGGCCCTCTTTTCAGCCAGATGCCACACATTTAGACTAACCCATGCAGAGCAGTCACCAAACCTGGCTCCCAAGTGCTCTCACCAAAGGCTGTGGTGGCCACACACATTCATCTCTCTCTGCCAGGCTTCTAGCTTAGCCTAGATGAGAAGTCCTAGTCTCTGATTCCTGAGGCCTAGATGGCCTCAGCACTCTTTTGCATCTTGCCTCCTAGGCCTAAGGGCTCTGGGGCAGCAGTGATCAACCACCCTCCCCACCCCTGACTCTACTTCTAGAACCAGCCAACTTCCATAAGAGCTGGCCTGCCACCTCCCCACCCTGCCCAGCTTTAGAAGGTGGGAGGGCTTGCCAGGAAAAGCTCTCCTACCCTGACCTACCTCTGCCCCTCCCCCTTCCTTCTCAGACCACCCAGGTGCCAATCCCTACCCTAGTTTCTTCCTCAGTAGCCATGAGCTTGCCTGGACCCCAGCCCGCCTTCCAAGGGCTCAGTAACCACCTTTCCACCTGTCACAGGAGGGGAGGCGCCACAACCCTGCCCAAGCCAAGCAGAATGGCTTACTGTCCAATCTCAGCAGGCACAAAGCAATTGTTCTGATTTAAATATATACTCCCCAACCTGCAGCTAAGGCTGAGACCATGTGCCCACAGTGCTGGGAGGTGCTGGGAGGTGCTGGGAGGTGGGGTCTGGGAACAGGGTCCGGAACACAGGTTTGTCCCTCCACTCTCTATATTAAGTTGAAGCAGTAAAAAGACTCAATTGGATTTTTTGTGTCTCCAGAACTAAGAGACCAACTAAAACTCATTTTTTAAGGCAAATTACTTGGTCTCCAGTGTTTTGTTACAATAATGTAAAACAGATTAAGACATCGTGCGTTACATACATCCAGGAGCTAATGCTGGTGCTGCTGAAAAACTGTTTCCTCCAAAGGCAAGACTATGAGGATGTGGGGAGACTGGCTCAGTCATTACTCTCAGTCGCTGAGCGAACCCAAGAAGAAAGTCATCATCACACTGAGCCAGGAGAGAGAGAGAGAAGGAACGGAAAGTGGTTTGAATCTGAAACGAGAACACTCCAAGCTCTTTTTGTTTATTCTTTTAAAAAGATTTTATTCTTAATTTTAAAAATTAAAAATGTGTGTGTGTGCACATGGATGCAGGTACCCAAGGAACTAAACTCTTGTCTTCTGAAAATGCAGTATGTGCTCCTAACTTCTAATCCTTCTCTCCAATCAATTCTATCAATTCTTCTTTTTTTTTTTTTTACCTAGATATCTGGCAGCTGGAGAATAACTACTAACTAACAAACACCTTTTCTCTTCCATAGCTTCAACCCCTTTTTCTTTTTCTCCTTGGGTCTTGTTCTTGATCTAAACTCCAACCACCTAAAATCTCCTTTGCAACATGGCTGAGTTTATACATAAAAGCATCCTAGTGCACATCAACACCCCATACACACGTGCCCACTCTCCCTTCCAAAGAGTACAAGTTCCCTCCAAACTGGCATCTCCCTCTGCCGTGGAATTTGCGGGGGCTCACAGTATGCCCCCTGGGATTTCCCTTATCAATCCACAAACTACCATCTCCAACAGCTCTTACCCTGAAGCCCTCAAAGCCCCTCCTTTGCTGAGGAACCCTATGCACCACACAATGCTGATTCACTGACAACCCCCCTCAATCTCATTCACTCTACAGCACAAAAGCAGGCTTCTTCTTAGAAGGCTCAAGTGTTGTCACCCTTTCCCTTCTAACACCCACAGCCCTCCACCCCGATGCCCTCAACTGCAGCCCCTGCACTGCCCAAGGCCTTGAAGAGCCTCCTGGGAGATTGTCCCTGCCATACACCTCTCCAAACTTCCACCTGTTTTCTTTGTCTTCATCCCCACCTACAGCTCCCCCTCACCCTTGGGCCCTTGGATTTGTAGTTGAGAACCCTGACCCCTACACATAACCCACGTTGATTGTGTTGGTAAGAGGACATTGAATATTACAGACACGTGCCAGATAGATAATAGATAGATGATACATACATAGATAGATGATAGATAGATAGATAGATAGATAGATAGATAGATAGATAGATAGATAGACAGACAGATAGCAAAAACAACCTCAAAGAAAATGTATAGCACAGCCCTTTTTGTAAAAGTATTTGCACACACATGCAAGATGTGGACTTGCATGCTAAAATGTAGGTGATGGAATTTCAGTTTGCCCCTTTTGTTCTATGTATGCCTTTTATTTTCTACAAAGGCATTTTAGACACTTAGTGATTTAAGAAAGATGCAACAAGCCAGGTGGTGGTGGAGCACACCTTTAATCGAAGCACTCGGGAGGCAGAGGCAAGAGGATCTCTAGGAGTTCGAGGCCAGCCTGGTCTACAGAGCCATTGTAAAGCCACTCCAGGACAAATCTACTGGGATCCCCAGGATATGCAGGGGCCAGCATGAGGTGGGGGGGAGGGAGCAGCCTGATGGTGTAACACCCATCCATACCTTCTTTGTATTAGTCCTGAATGGACACCTGAGGCTCAGAGAGGTGATGGAATCTGCCCAAGGTCACACTACCCAGGACCATGAGGTAGGCTGTGAGCCATCGCCTCCATTCAGTGCAAACCCTGAGGCAATGCCGGGTGCTCCCGCAGACCCTGAAATAGAGCCGCATTGCCACATAAGACACCCAGGAGACATAAGGAGGCTGCAAGCCAATTCCAGAACTGCTGGGCAAGGCCACCGCCAGCCACGGCATCAGGGAAGCCTCTGGTTGCTTCTGAAATCCAAGAAGCAGGACAGGAGGGGAGAGCACCAGAGAAAGGCCTTGGCAGCTGGATGGGGGTGGGGTGCAGACGGGGACAGACCAAGCCAAAAGCAGCAAAGAAGAACTCAAAGGCAGTGAGGCCGCTTCCTGGGCTGTGGCCCTGGGAAGGGGGGCAGTTTAGCAGAAGCTAGTAGCTTATCCAAAAGCTGGGACTCAAGCCCCCTGTAGGAGTCCAGCAAGAAATCTCCTAGTCTAGATCATGCCTACCTGGGGCTGAGACTGGGACCGGAGACCTGAGACCTGAGGCTTCTGGGCTGAACACACCCCAGGGTCAAAACCTACTGCCTCTGCAAAGCTGGGATGCCTCACAAGTGCCACAGCTGGGCTGCCAGGGGCTACTCAGGAAGTGACAGAAGCCTGGTGCCCTCCAGAGGCGAGCACAGGGCAGTGGTGGCAGAGAGCTGGGTCTGTGTCTTAACTAAAATGCATGGGCTGTTGCCACAGCCCCCACCCCCCACTGCTAACAGGCCTTTGGCTGCCTTCCCTCCTAAGTAGCTGTGAAGGGAAATGGCCTGGAAGGAAGAAAGAGAACCGAGGAGGAGGGGTCCCAGGCTCCCCACCTCCCCCAAGTAAGAACTTGGAAAGGCTAGCTGAGGGCAGTGGTCATCACACTGGCCCATCCCTTCACCTGCACGCTGGGTCCAACCGTAGGCCACAGCACCCATCACAGTCTCTAGGGACCAGACTGTATTACTGGCTCAGGAAGCCTCCTGGAGAACTCTTAACCAAACTGGGAGAAGAGGCCGGAAACAACCAGCCCCGGCAGCCAACAGCATGTGTGCCCAGTACAGCCACAACCATAGTTGTGCATCACTGCCTCTAGCCACCTGTTGTGGTGCAACCTACTTATGTTTCCACTCAGTGCAACTTAAATGGCGTGATGTGTGCTCAGTGACAGGACTCACTGCTACAAAAGTATCTTTAAGGGATCCTTCAGACTTCACCTCCACAAGCCTAGACCGTCTAGGTCAGTCACGAGACTTGACCTCCTGCTGCACTTGATTGATAAAGTGTTTGCCCAGGACCCAGGTGTAAAAAGTTAATGGTGATGGTGCATGCTGCAATTTCAGCCTTGGGGAGCCAGAGATAGGCGGGCCCTGGGAGCTCACTATCCACTACAAGTTTTCTCAGTTTCTGGGCCAGAGAAAGACTCTGATGGCTCTCCCCAGGAACGTGGGCAGAGCTTGAAGAATGAGATTTATGCTTGGCCTCCGCATGCATGCACACACACAAAAATGAATTAAAGGACAGGCAGTAAAGACACATGGTAGACCAATCATCTATAACTTTATTTTCTCACCCTGTGGACCAGAGTGGGAGGAAGCAGAAAGGAACACTCTCTCTCTCTCTCTCTCTCTCTCTCTCTCTCTCTGTCTCTGTCTCTCTCTCTCTCTCTCTCTCTCTCTCTCTCTCTCTCTCTCTCTCTCTCTCTCTCTCTCTCTCTCTCTCTCTCTCTCTCTCTCTCTCTCTCCTCAATAGAAGCATATTCAGTGCTCTAAAAGCCTTCCTGCCTCAGCTCCCAGTGGGGGCCCCATGCGGTCATGTGACCATGTCTGACCAATCAAAGCTTGGCTTCATTCCTTAGCCACAGTGACCTGCTCAAACAGTTTGGCATGTGACCCATACTGAGCCAATGAGAACCAGCCTTAGACTCTAGCTGCAATCTCACGGAAAATGCAAGCCTCTCTTTGGTGGCCTGGTTGGTGCCAGGTGACGCTGGTGAACTGTTGAGGCAGGCCACACAAGAGGAAGGAAGAGTGATACAGGCCTTTGGCCTGAGCCGGTTAGCACTAAGTTTTCTGTCACTTGCTGTCACAGGAATCTGGGGCCTGTGGACAACTTTCAGTGAGGGACGAGCTGCAGAGGCATAATATAAAGAACAGAAGCAAGCCCTCCTCCAGACCCACCCCCAACGTAGAAATGAAAGGATGGCTGGCGTCCATGGGCAGGAGACTCCAGACAGCTCCCCAGCCACAAAGGCCACTCCTGCAATCCTGCAAAGGACCAATCCACACCGCAGAGTCCGTTGGCCAGCCCCTCTTCTCTCCTTTCAAAATGGGAACCGTTTCCACATCTTGACTAATTGTGTTCAGGTGGGGAGGTGGCGTGTGGTGCCTGCATTTGCATGTGCGCCTGTCCACCCCCAGCCCTGGCGTCTGCCCCAGGAATGCTCCTTGGCAGGGAGGGATGGAGGACCCCGGCCTCTTTCCACATCCTGGGGGCCCTGGGTGATGTCAGCCGCCCTTGGCGGCTTCCCGTAAACATCTGTTCTCCTTACTCTGACCCAGGAATTCCATTTCAAAAGAGTCATGGCTTCATCTGGCAGTGTGGTCTGGGGCAGGGACAGCATCCTCTCCTGACTGGCACCCCTCCCCCAGCCCTGCTTCCTCGACCCATACTCAGCCCAAGCCCTGCCTATAAAGCTATAAAGCCCTCCAACGTGATTAATTTCCTTGCTGCATTCTGTATGCTTCCAATCAGTTTCACACTTTGTTCCCTTTCCAAGTGTAGCAAGGAAAACATTACCGTGTGGTGACAAAGGCTGTTGGCTACTGAGTGTTAGCTGTGGGCCTTACCTCATAACCCACCACAGAGGCTTGTGCTCAACTTTTACCTTTCATAAATGACAAATAGGCATGTCCACCAGTGAGGGAAAGAGCCAGAACCAAGCATACGCAATGCAGCAGGCCCAAGGCTGACATCAGTGCACAGAGACTTACAGGAGCTGACAATCCATAAACTGAAATCTTGGGCAGGAAGTAGGGAGGGGATAGTGAGAAACCACAGCTCTAAAAGGTACACGGTACCTATCTCAGAGAAAAACCCAGGGACTGAGCAGGGAATGAACGCAGAGGTGGGTGGCATGACTATAAGGAGCAGAGGAGACTGCAGTGCCAGGAGTCGCTGAGCCCTTCTCGGGGATTCCACCTCTCCTCACCTCCAGCTCTGGGAACAGAAGCTGGGCAGATCTCCCAGATTCTCAAGACAATAGAAATCTAGAATTTCACGCGCAAAGTGTCAAAGACTGAGGTGCCCAAACAAAACTCTCGCTGGCGGGTGGGCACAGCCCAGAGCCCATCGGTTTCCATTCACAAGCTCTGCCCTGCATGGTGGGAACACTAGAGTTCAGAAAATTACATCATCTGTATGAGGCAAGGCAGGGACTCCATCGGAGCTCCTAGGTCCACATTCATCCTGAGTTGTCAGAAGACAACACTGCATCTTCTTATCAGGCGTTTCCCAAGAGTGCCTCACCAAACCCAGTTCCCACAGGAAACTCCCTGGACAGTGTCTGTCAAAGGCAGCGTGCCCAGGCACACTGCTCCTCAGCCACGTGAGGCTGACAGAGACTCCTGACCTAAAAGTCAGACTAGCCACTTCTGTTTGCCCCCCTCAAAAAACTACTGACTGCATAGACATGACCTGTGTCTGAAGGTTTTCTTGATACAACTGATCAATGGATGAAAAGTTAAGTCCAGTGGCTAAGTGAACACAGGTACTGGGCCAGCATTTGCTCCTTGGGGTCCATCAGCAGTAGCATTTGCAGGAAAAGAAATGGGACCCAGGTGATAATCCCCTTACATGTTGAACTGAGTGTTCTAAGATCATGGCTGGAGTTCTCATGTAAAATGGCAATCTTTCCTTCTATACTCCAATGTAATAAGATGTGAAATGAATAAATATTGAAAAAGAAGAGACCAAAATATTTGCAGATGACTGCATACTTAGCCCCCCCCTCAGAAACCCACCCCCAACTCCAAAATGAAAACAACATGGAGAAGTTCCTGAAAATATCCAGAAGTGAAAAAAAAAAAATGCAGTTACTTGTAGATCTAGGAATGCAAACATGGGAAACCGCCAAGGAAGGGATTTATTTTGTAAGGATTTTTTTCCTTTTTATGATTTTCTGTTTCATGTCTGTGCCTTTATAATAACGGATGACTCTGGCTGAAAGGCAAGGGGAAGAGAAAGTCGATGGGTACAGAGGATGAAGAGCAAAGTGGGTTGGAGGGGAGCCTCATCATAAGAACAGCAATTACGGGGGACTTGGAGTTGCCACCTCAGTTGTGGTTGTAGAGTGTTTAGCAGCAGTTCACAACGCACATATCCTCGGTACTAACAGGCATCTGGAGCTCTGGTCATTGGCAATGAAGCCGTCTAAGTGCAGAGTGTCATTAATCTGGAACAAGCAGGTCCCACATGTTCAGAGAAAAGGGTCACATGTGAATTATAAATTCAAAGTGTTCTTGAATATCTATAATAAGCTGCTATAAAACACAATGGAAAAGACCCTCATTCAATGCCAATAAAATTCTAAAACCCACTGGGAAGCAGTGAGAGATATTTGAGTTGGTGTTCTTATTTCCCTTAGACAATTAAACACCATGAACACATCACTGAGTTGTTTGAAGAGGTTTGCTAAGGCCCTGTTGCCTGTTGGGTACAATCACAGCAGTGCATTAGTGTCCCAAACCCAGGTCCACTCAGTTTACTGTGAAAGGTCATGAGACCAGGCAAACCCAGCCAATGCAACGTTTGAGCCCCAGTGGTGGCATTTGACCTCCCAGGCCTTTGCACACATCTTTAAGCAATGATAATTTAAAAATCATAACTAGTATATAGAAGAAAAATGAGGCCAGAAATAAGCCAATCACCTTCTCAAGCCTCATGAATGTGAAGAATCCATCCAAAGTCACTGGTCACCGAATGGTGCTGAGATAGCAAAATTGGCAAGTCAAAAAAAAAAAAAAAGTAACTACCTAAGGCCAACCCAATACCGTCCATGAAATACACTTCATTTGGGTTAAAGGAGTTAAATATTTTAAGAAATTAAATGGAAGTTTAGGCCCAGTGGTGCACGCCTATAATCTCAGCTCTTGGAAGGTGGTGGCAGCAAGATCAGGAGTTCACGGCCATCTTAAGCTACAGAGGGAGTTCAAGGTTAGGCTGGGCTATGTGAGCTGTCTCAAGGAAGGAAAAGAAGAAGAGGAAGTGGGTGGACTCTGGAGAGGCGGCTCCAAGGTTTAAAGCATATGCTGTTTTTGCTAAGGACCCACATTAGGTAGCTCCTGACCGCCAGCAACTCCCGAGAGACCCGACACATAACTAAAAACAAGACAGTTCTTAAAAGAAGTAAAAAGAAAAGGGGGATGTAGAGGAGCAAGCCTGTGACAGGTGTGTGAGAGGCAGGTCACTCACTGCCACACCAAGACGGCGAGGAAACGGATATGTAAAGGCCGGTCACTGTCCACACCAAGGCAAGGAGGAACAGATCCACGGAAGCCTGGTAAGCCCCACACAAAGGTGATGGAGGAATAAATAGGAGTGGGACTGGGCACACACAACGTTAGCCGCAAGGGAAATACCATAAATACAAAACCACAGATCAAGTCAGAAGTGCTAGGGAAGATCCATGGCTTCGGAAGAGGGAAGAAGATACGGGACAGCAACCGCTGGACTCGCAAAAATATCAGGTTCATCAATAACAGGGCCTTCCTAGCCCATACTATAGCCGAATGCTATACCCAGGGCCAACAGCCCCAGGCTATCCCAGCCTCGGCATCTCTGCAGGTCCCCGGGAACCAGGGTAAAGACCTGAAGGAAGGCCGTGAGGCCAGGGAGCCTAGCAAGAAGAAGGAGCAAGCATCTGTCCACCTCGGTCAAGCCTTGGCTGTGCTCAGTTCTGGAGTGCCCATTTCAGCCACCAGAGGCCACAGATCAGGGCCCAAGCTACCCCCAAGTAGTGCCAGAAGCCCGCTGGGACTACCATTAGCTCTTGCTCTAGCAGACACCCCTCAGAGAGAAAAATGCAATAATTCTGGGGACCTTGGTGGAGCAGAGATGCCAAGTGTTTCTTCCAAATAAAGACTTGCTAGTCTTGAGGACCTGCCGTCCCCAGCTCTCACAGGAGAGATAATGCCCCAAACCTATACCACGCTATCTGAAGTAAAAGCAGAAGCCATGGAGGAGGGCTGCTTACTTGCCTGGTTTACTCAGTTTGATTTCTTATACCTGCCCAGGGACGCCACTGCTCCCAGTGAGCTAGGCCTTCCTAGGTCAGTCATTAACCAAGACAACGCCCCCACACACTTGGAGGCATCTTCTCAAGATTCCCTCCTCCCAAATATGTCTAGATTTGTGTCAAGTTGCAAACACCAGCCACTGCATCTGGACAGCTATTAACCCTCCTCCTGTGGGTGGCAGGGGTGACGTGTACCACCACAGAGGACGAAGTTCTGATTTAAGTTCCAGTTGTGAAGGCTCTGTGATTCTGGGTGGGTGGCTCCTCTCCTCCCAACCCCACTTCCCCTCAGCACATGGAGATGACTTCTTGCAGTACACGTGAGCCCTGGGGGCCCACGTAGGAGGATGGGGGCTCCTGGAAGCTGATGTGTTCACGAGAAGGTGTAGGTACAGACTGGGGTAGAGGTGAGCAGCCTGTAACAGGGGGTCCCTTCTGTAAAGGGTACCCCATCCCCAATCCAGATAATGAAGGAATCCAGGAAAGGAGGAATGGGGGGGGGCACAGAGAAAGCAGGGAGGGAGGGAGGGAGGGAGGCCGGGAGGCAGGGAGGCAGGGAGGCAGGGAGGGAGGGAGGACCTGTTTTGTGCTGTTGCTTCTGGGGCTGGCCTGGGACGACCCTCCCCCTATCACAGTCCCAAGCTGAGTGTGGCTCTTCCAGGATCTGGTTTTGCTCACAGCACTTCTGACACCCAATGTGTGGTTGTCTCCCTCTCCTCATGTGTCGAGCAACCCTCTGGGTGTTGTGCACTTCCGGTCAGCACTAAGCTTATCCACTCAAGGGGCTCCAATGGAGTTCTGGTGCCTTTGGATGCCAGTGGGGTCTGTGGGGTCACAGAACTAGCCGCTGTAAACCGGGGCTTCCTGTGACAACTCACCCCTATTAGAAGGGTTGCTAGAAGGGTTTACAGGCTCTGGAAAAGTATTTCACTTATTGTTGCCCAGCCAGATGCTGGAAGGGGAGAGAAAGCTCCATTCATGCCCCCCCCCCCACACACACCAACATATTCACAGCCCAGAAGCTCAGTAAGCACCACGAAGATTCATAGCACATAGTAGGGCTAAAAGCAACAACCCTCCAGTCCTGTCCTGGACATTGTCACAACCAGCTTGCCCATCTGAAGCCTTGGGGGGGAGGTCAGTCATCAGACATCTCATCCACATACAAAAGAGTCATCCCTCTGCTGGTTCCAAGACTCTTAGAAGCTATTCCATGAAAAACCATGGCGCTAAGATCAGGTCTAGAATAAGTATAATAAAAGATGTTCTCCTCGCTGCTCATCACTCTGGAAATTACAGAGTCTGAGTCAGAAGCCAGGATAAAGAACAAACACTTGTGCGTCTTCTCACAAGCGTAGCCTGGGACAGATCCACACTGCCTTGAGACCCAGACTTCTGTGACGTTCAGACTCGTGGGAGGTGCCCACTCCTGAGTGCACAACAGAGAGGGCTTGGGCCCTGGCAGGAGAGGGAGGACTGCACCGTAGCCCCAGTTAGCCTCCGCGGTCAGTACTCAGTACCAGGGATGCCCAGGAACCCTGGGTATGACTGGCCCAGAACTGAGCACTAGTCACTGCCCCCACCTGCTGTCCACCGACCTGTTAGCCCCTCTCACCAGCACACAGCTGCGGAGACAGCCATGTCACTGAAGATGCCTCCCTTCGTCCCTTAGCAGGGCTCCAGATAAAAGGCCCCCCTTAGCTCACCATTTTCTTTCAGCCCAAGCCACACCTGTGACTCTCAATGAGGCCAGCTAGCCTTGTTCCCCTTTGTCGCTCAAGGACAGTGTACCGATTATCTTATGTTACTGTGATTACACACAATGAATGACCTAGGCAACTTGTAGACAAGTTTGCTGGGGCTTACAGTTGAGGGGTTAGAGTTCAAGACGGTGAAGTGGCCAGGTATGGCGGCCAGGGCGTGAAGCTGTGGGCTTACTTCTTGAACCACAGACATAAAGCAGAGTGCCCCGGGGATGGTGAGGGGCTTCAAGCCTCAAATCCTGCCTCCTGTGACATGCTTTCTCTAGCAATTCCATGCCTCCGAAACCTGCCCAGGCAGTACCACCAACTGGCAACCAAATATTCAAATGCCTGAGACTAAGGGCAGGCAGCCCCAAAAATGGAGAACTGGGAGCCTGGTTCCCACTCTTGTTCCTCGAAGACTTCCAGCCCATTACCTTTCCTTGGGTTCATGGGTACCTGTAAGTCTCTCCCATGGCTTGAAACAAATACAGATTCCAGAACCGCAGTGTGCAGCCTAGATGTGGTATTGTTCAAAAACTCCCAAATTCCATCCCAGTCATGAACAGACACGCATGCCCCACAGTGGGAAAACAATTTTGTTCTCTGCAGGACTGTTCACAGATTTCCAGCACCAGGAAACTTTCTCTGGTGGCGGGCGGGGGGGGGGTATTTGTTCTGGAAGCTTGTGAGAGATTAAAGGTACCTGTGGCCTGGGAGGGAGGAGGCTACACATATAAGCAGGTTGGAACTAGAGCAGACTTCTGTGTGGAGGACTGAGAAGTGTTGCCCCAGAGAGAAGGACAGACATGCCACTGGGGGGTACAGGAAGCTGCCCAGTCAAGACAATGATGGTTCCCTATCAGAAGCCACAAGGCTGGGAGACATATACTCCACCTGCCTTGGAAAAGTAGCTGCAGCTCCCCACAAAGGCTTCCTGTGGGTGGGTTGACTGCTGTAAATGGAGACTGGGTTGGAATTCTGGACTAGCAGTGTACACAACAGTGAACTGGCAGAACCCCCCAGGCTGAGACTGCCCACCCCCAACTCATAACTGGAACATCACTCACTTGGGGAACAGTATGTTAAGACATTTTTATCTCAATTTCTTCTCCTTTACTGATAAAAATGGGATCCAGAGAACTGGAATTCAGAGGATATTGCTTTCCCATGAAATCTATCTTAATCCTCAAGTAAGCATTACATTAAGCAGAGAACCACCAGGGGCGTTCCCAATAGTCAGGCACAAAGGAAGGTGCTCCAGGCCCCTGCTTAACATCACTGAAGTTTCGAGACAGTGCAGACGGGAAATGAGAATGTAAAATCACTGTTTCCAGGCAGTACAACTGTGTACCTAGAAACCTGAGGGAGTCCACAGAGATCAGTTAGAATTAATGCATCAAACTGCTTGATGAAAGATAATTACATAAAAAGCAACAACCGAGGGAAAAAATTCAATTCGCAAGGGCGGAAAGAAAACAAAACTCCTTGAAATAACCCTGATTTTAAAAAAAAAAAAATCGGATGAACTATATGAAAAAACGCACGATTCTTTACTGAGCAACATGGAGACAGAATTACATGAACTGAATAATACACTGTGTTCCCAGCAAATACAAGGATTATGTCAATTCGTCCTTTAATTAGTTCTTAAGTTTAATTTAATGTCAATCAAATTCACAAGGGATTGTTGAACCTGACAAAACAATTCTAAAATTCACTGGGAAAGAATAAACAGATGTGACCAGCCAAGACGAAGAACCCAGCCACATGTTCCTAAATGGTGCCAAGCAAATGGCTTCATGGCTGTGTGTGCGTGCGTGCCAGTGCACGCGTGTATAGAGGCCAGCAGTCAATGCCAAGCATCATCTTCAATAGCTCCCCACCCCCCTTTTTCTGAAACAGCGTCTCTCACTGAACCTGGAGCTTACCAATCTAGTTACTCTGACTATCCAGCAAGCTCCAAGGATTCTCCTGGCTGTGGGCATGGCACCTCTCTCTTAGCCTGGCTTTCCACCTGGCCTTTCGAACTCAGGTCCACACCATGGCAAGCACTTTGCTGACTGAGCTGCCTCTGCTAGGCCCCCACATTTGCAAGAGGAAAAGGGAAAAATACAAATAAAATTAGTTTCTAGAATAGATTCTGTTTAGTCTAGTATATTCAAACATTCCTACCCGAAATGATAATCCATACATTAAGTCTATCTATGAGGAATGGAACATAATTCAATGGCAGCATACTCACCCGGAACACACAAAGCCTTAAATTCAACTCTCAGCACTCCCACCCACCCACTCCCAACACACACACAAAGAAAATCTGTGAAGCATTTTACTTTTCGTGAGGGTAGAAGAAGTGCTAAGTCTTAGAAATCCCGTTTGTATTGTATTTTACATGCAGAATGCCTCTCAGCGCAGACCAATGATATTTCAAATATTCAGAAACCTCATGTGGCCTGTGGCTACTGTACTGGACAGCACAGCATCCAAGCACTAAAACCCTGAGATATTTGAAACTCTAATAATGAGCACTGCGTAGTATTGTTGCAAGAACAAGATTGCAGGAAGAAAAAAAAAAAAAATGGAGCTCACCTGTGGTATTGCTTAACTTGAGACTGTCTTTATAACTAACTGGTATGTGTGGTGGTCTACTAAAAACACTGCATAAAGAGTCTGGGAAGATGGAGCAGTGGGTACAGTGCTTGCCACACAGCATGAGGACCTGAGTTTGGACCCCCAGTATCCACACTGAAAAGGCCAGGTGAGTAGCATGCACCTATGAGCCCAGCATGAGAAAGAGGAGACAAGTGGATCCCTGGGGCCCTCTGTCCAACCAGTGTATCTACACCAGTGAGTGATGAGTTCCAGGTTCTGCGAGAGGCCCTATCTCAAAAATTAAGATAGAAATCTACTGAGGAAGACGCCTGAATCAATCTCTGCCCTTCACATGCATACCCACCAATATATACACATACAATATGTGTCACATGCCATGCAATGCCATTTTGGCCAATGACAGACCACATACACAACAGTGGTCCCATAAGGTTAGCCAGCTTAGCATATGATGTTTGTACAACAAAAACACCCAATGATGCCATTCTTGGAACAGGCTCTTACCCTCTTACCCTCAGATGGTACATAACTCTCTACAAATGCCATGTGTTCCCAACTCCTTTTATTCTGCCTCCAGAGGCTCCGTGCCAATCACGTTGGCCACTACCAAGACCTGAACAAACTTGCATAAAACATCAATACATCTGTTTTTCCTATGATCTGTGTTCAAAAATGAAGTACCCAAGTTCAAAGATGAATCCTTGAATGTCCTGTTCATAGAACTGTCTAGAGATGGCCCCTCTAGTGGAAACAGTCTAGCCCCTGCAGCTGCCACCCTGCATGTCCTCTGTGTGAAATCTATATGTCTGCTCTCGGGGCCTTGGCACCTTTAGTTCCTTCTCTATCACCACCATCATCCCCATCACTACCATTGTTACCATCACCCCCATCATCTCCAACCCCATCACCTCTGTAATCCCTATTCCTGCCACCAATATTATTATGACTATCAGACCCATCTCCATTGTTACCGTCATTTTCATCACCCCCACAACTCCAACAGCTCCATAAAAGCTCCATCTCTGTCAGCCCTATAACTTCCATCATTATTATCATCACCACTCCCAACCCCATATCTCTATCACTAACATAACCATTATTCCAATCACTATCATCATCATCATCTCATCATCATTACTATCATTCCCACTGACATCATCACCATCATCACCATTACCACGACCATTATTAGCAGGACCATCACCATTACCATCACCATTATCATTGCAACCATCATCAAACACCAAAATCAAACATGTGTAGAACTGTAAGAAGACACATTTTTAAGGCACGTTTTTCACATATATTACCTCCAAAGTCATGACAAAACCAGTGGGTCATCATAAATGATAGCATTGCTTAGCACACACCAACTTAGCACTGATATTACCATCACTTTGTCTGGGTCCCTGTGGGGTTAACACTTTTCTGTGTTGAGACTCCTTGCCACTCGAAATGTCTTCAGAAAGTCTCACATGTAATGGTAAAAGGGATACATGTCGACAGGTGCAGTATCAGCAGAACACACACCCCTGTCATTGACAAGGTGAATATTGAAGATCACAATGTCACTCATACTTTCCCCGAGAGAAGACACTCAGAAGTGGATGAGGCCAGGCTACCCCATGACCCATGCCAAAAGGCTTAAGGTAGGAGAAATGCTCCATTCACCATGACGAGGACAGTGACTGCACTTCGAGAACTCATGTGTAGAGCATGATCAAGGCACCACATTACAGCTGGGTGTGGTGGCAGACTCCAGCAATCCCAGCTCCTGAGAGGCAGGAGCATAGCAGCAAGTTTAAGACCTGCCTGATACAAACAGCATATTCTAGTCCCAATAGCACTACACAGTGAGACTCAAAGGAACAAACAACAACCCCTGAACCTTGAGCCTGTACCACATGACCACAGTGCACCCTTCTTCAAACCCAGTGAAGAGGCGTTGATCGAGTCCCATTTTGCAATGTGATCAACTAAATTTCACAGTGTTGTTGTCTCTGCCAGGCTGCACAGTTTTGCTGAGCACAGCTGAGCCTGTAGCTACACACTAAGCCCATATACTTTTGGGTTAACTAGCAAAATGCCCAGTGTATGGAGGTCAGAGCAGGCAAAACCTGCCTGGCCTTTTGACAGTACAATGCCCATGGTCCTGGATGCTGGAGTTTCCTTTGCCAGCAAGGGGGAAGCTGTGCACCCACCCTGAAGTCAATGTGCAGAGTAATTGAAATTCATGGATGAGCCTGAGGAGCCAGCTCCAGGCTCAGTAATAACTTCTCCATATTAATGGCAGCACGGCAGAATCAGCGGACAGCTGACATTTAATATAAAACATATGCAGCAGAGTGAGAGACTCCTACCTGGGCCTTCTCATTCCACAGCGCCTGCCAGTGGAGGAGGGGTGACATAAGAGAATGCTGAAATTCAAGGGGCTGGAGCCTTCCTTTCCCCAATACCTCCACCCTGCCTGAAGACCTACTCCAGCAGGAAGTCTCTGCTAAGAACACACATATGCACATATATGCATGCACCCAAATACACACACACACACACACACACACACACACACACACACACACACACACACACACACACATTGAATGCATGCATGTAACTATAGGCACATTCACATAAAAACTTACATGCAAGCACACATCTGTGTGTGCATACTCCTACATGCAATACATGCATTCATACATACATACACACATATAGCCTCCACTCATACACACACAGTCTCTATGGTAAGGTGCATGCACATTGCATACTCAGGGACCTCCAGGGTTTCCCTGTCACAGAAGAAGCTAAGGAATAGGAAGGGTGCACTGTTCTTCCACATAGACCCAGGTTCCCAGAAGGGGCTCCACATACCCTCATCCCTACAGATCTTCAGAGACCAGAATGAATTGCTCTAGGCCACCACAAAGCAAAGTCAGCCTCAGTGCTGGGCCAGGCCCTTGCATGTCTGGGAGACTCAAAACAGATGAGTCCCTGGCAATCATGTCATTTGTACCACTCACAGCCGGCCTGAGTGATGACCTAACCTTTCCACTCCTCATCACTCAGCAATGGCTAAGGACATGGGGGATGGGGACAGCTGTGGGCAGGAGGCACCGTCCCAATGAGGAGCAGAGGCCTTCATCCACTAGCACTGGAATACTCCTGAACACAGGGCCCAGCAAGGAGCATGACGTAGGATGGCCTGCGCCTCCAGTCTTCCTGGCTCAGGCTCACAGTGACTGACCTCAGTGCCTTCATGAAGAGCCAAGTTGATCCCACTATGCTCCTCTTTAAAGAACTCCAACAGGGAGAAGGCAGAAAAGCTGAGTAGTTCCCATGTCCCAAGGTATCAACTCAACCTTCCCCGTAGCTACCTGGGAGGTACTTCCTCTCCTTGTTTGACTTGACTTGAACCAGAAGGTATCAAACCAGATTTTCAGGACCAGAAAGCCATTCAAAACTATGCAATACACAAATGCTTTTCCAGGAATGAAGTGCCAGAGCTCCCACCATTCAGAGGCTCAACTCCTGAAGACAGACACCAAATGGTTGATAGCTGAGCAGACCAAGTGGGAGCACTGAGGACTCAGGGTCTCTGGGGAAAGTGCCATGCCCTTTCCTGCCTGGGGCTTCCAGATCCCACTTCCTGAACATGTCACTTCTCAGCTCCCAGATGACCTCATCCAGTCTAGAACTGAACCCTGCACACATAGCCAGGAACACTTATATTACAAGTTGCCAAGAATCAAGTGTAACATGACATGGTGTGTCCAGGGTAGCTCTCAGGATAAAGGACCATTCAGCTAAAGCCTGCAGAGCAAAGCAAGTAAGTAGAGAAGGAGTAAGGATTACCCCAGAGAGGGCACAGCCTGTGCAAAGGTCCTGAGTACCCCAAGCTGGAGGAACAAGGAGCCCAGAATGGCAACACAGTGACAGATATGAACAGAATTCACACAGATATGGACAGATAAGGCCCAGTGTAGGAGGGAGGGGCCTTGACCATCAGGCCAGTGGGTTAGGGTTGCTTTGTTTTGAGAGCCACAAGAAGCAAAGGAATGGCAGGGTTTGAAGTGTCTCTGGCTGCCGGGTGGAGAAAGGGTTGCTGAAGGAAGGAGGGCATCTTGCAATCAGGTGTGGTGCATTGGTCTGACATAATGGACTAGGATGAGATTTTGAAGTCTCTAGAAAAATCCTATGATTCTTGCCCCAGTGGGAGGTATGGAGAAGAGCAGGGAGACCGTGCTCATAGGCAGGACAGCTCCTAAGTCCTACAGAGACTTCCTGGTTACCCTCTACCACAGCAGGAGACACCCGCCAGTCCCACACCACAGTTGTGGTTGGTTTAGTGCTGAGCCCAGAGCTGCTGATGACTTGTTCATAAGGGGTGAGAGGGGAACAGCCTTCTAAATTAAACATCAAGCATAGTGGAGCCAAGAGACGGAACAATCTGAGGCCCTGGTGGTGCCAAGCCAACACTCCTCAGAACCCTCAAATAAGTAGACTCATAGTATCCCTTGTCCACTCTGTCCAATGTAAGCTGGGTTTCCATCATTTAAGCTCAGTAAGTCTTAGGTAAGGTGACAGGTTAGGGAAGGCAGAAGCCACCCTAGGTAGGTTAGACAGGTCATTCACAGTAGGGGCCAAGCAGGTGCCTCTACTATGACCTGAGGATTCCAGAAACTATGTACCCCTTTGGTTCCTGCTATGTACCTCTTTGCTTTGGGCTCACTGCTGTTCAGGCAGTGCCAAGACAGAATGGAAAGAAAGAGCTCACCCCACCCCACCCCCCACCCAATGAGGACCAGCCCTTGTCCCCAGCCCACAGTGCTAGAAGCTTCACCACCCTAGCATTTGAACTGATTGAACCCAGCATGTGACCTTGAAGGCACTGAGTCCTTGGGGACAACATCACTTTTCTTTGTGACTTTTAGGAATCCCAACAACCTGGCCAGGATGATAGCCCAATAGGAAACCCTAAGAAAAGATGGCCAAACCCCTCCAAAACAGAGACTTCATTATTGCCACAAGACCTTAGCTACAGAGACTCTGCCAGACAGATCAGGAAACTTGTAATGAGCCCCTAGGAAAGGATGGACATCTCCTTCCTCAGGGTCCAGCATTAAACCAGGCTATTCTAGAAAGTTCTGGAGGTCAGCCCAGCCAGCCAGATGTTAGCAGTGGTCTTGCCTATATCAGGCTACAGATGTCCCCCAGGGACTCCTAAATGGACAGAAGAGAGTCATTTCTATCCTCTTAGAGTACCCACTGTGATCAACTGCCAGTGAGGAGTCAAGACACCGACCCATGATGCTCCAGCTCAGAGCAGACCCCCAGATGGTCAACTCCTTACTCAGCCCTGGCCTCTCTCACAGGCAGTGGACAATGCTGCTGACTCATACTGTCTCTGGGAAACAAAATCAGAAAGATTAGAAATGTTTTTAAATGCTGTTATTTTGTTAGTATGCAAATATTAACATAAAGAAAAATAAATGGGGTAAGAGTGACCTGGAATCAGACAGATACAGATTTTGATTCAAAACAGCAACCAGCAGAGTCTCTCTCTCTCTCTCTCTCTCTCTCTCTCTCTCTCTCTCTCTCTCTCTCTCGGCTTTTGGAGGCTTGGTTTGTTCATCTAAGACAGGCAGTCAGTGGGACATACTGCATACTCTGTGGTTATAGAAGCTCAGCATGTAGCCTTGAGCATAGTAGGATTGCAAACTGTCATTCATCATCATTACTTTTCATATCTGCAGGCTTGGTTTCTATTGAGTGTTTAAAACTGGTGTGAATTAGCTTGCCTGCTGTGTAACCCCAGAAAGACTAGAAGATTCTTCCATAGCAACATGATATATATTTCCCCAGGAGTTTTTTTTCCTCATTCACTGTGAAAAGAAAAATTTTATCACCACCAACATCCCTCCACCCCCACCTCCAGTAAATAATAATGAGCTGCTTCTTCTAGCCAGCGGCCAGCGAAGAACCTATCAGTGTGTCTGTGGATAAGTGTGTGGCACATCTGACATGAGTCTTCACAGGGCACATCTTGTGCCATTACCAAATTCCAATAGAATTGGCCTCTTGGCTGGCCCAGGGTCCTCATTTCCTGCCAGAACAATCTCAAGTGGTTTCAGGGAGCAGTACTGCTTACTCTCAGCTCTTTGGGAATCTGCAAACCCCATATCCCAACTCCGTCAAGATCATTCTAGCTGAGACTAGCCAAGGTTCTTTCACAAAAGGAGATAGCACAGTGTTGATGGGGACTCTTGATTCACAACAGAGGGACTCCAATTGAGAGTGAAGCCAGCCCACAGCAAGCAAAGGGACAAGGCAGCCGAGGTCCTAATGAAGATTTGTCACCATGTGAGCTAATAAGTTCCCCTTTCCGTTTAAACTAGCTTGACTTGTCACTTGTAACTGATGGACACCCAACTGATAGATGCAGTGGGTGGATTCAATTAGAATCCTGCTATACTAACCAGATTAGGAGAGCAATGTCCACGGTCAGTTACTGCTGCCTTCCTCCCTTAAGCGGAAAAGTGCACCCATGTGTCTTTAGCAACAGGCAAGCAGATATGCAAATATGTATTTCAGGATAGCAGCGATAGGGCCCACTCACCCTGCTGTCACCAGCACTTTCTGTCTACACCATGGTTAGTAGTTATCAAGAGTGTGGCTTCATGGAGAAGGGTCTGGGCTGTTGGGCGGATTAAATACATGTGTCCACTTACAACCCATTGAAGCATGGCAGGGCACAATTTGTCCCTTTTATTACACCTCAACAGTTTTGTGCCCCCACCCCCAGAATTGGGAGCACTGTGGCAAAAGAGGCCAGACAGTTCCTAGACTAGACACTCTCCATCACTGGCTATGTGGCTAGGAAAAGTCATTCAAACCCTCGTAGCTTCAGTGTCATATGTAAGCCAGGTACAAGGCTGCCTCTCCTTCACAGTCACTGTGACAACTAGAGATACTAGGTGGAAAGGCCCAGGTCTTTAGGGACTGAGCCCATCCCTGAAGCCCAGAGGACCTTAAAGGGTTAAGGAATTATTTTGTAGAAAACCCAGTGCAGGTATGTACATAAAAAAGACAGGAAAGAGGAAGAGAGGGAAGGAGAAAGAAGATAGGGAAGAAGAGAAAGGAAGGAAGACAAAAAAAAAAAGGAGAAGAAAGGAAGCTCAGAATGCTGGCCCACCACGTCAGGGTTTGGTGTTCACTGACTGGAAGCCACTCAGGCCTGTGACAGCTACCTCAGCCCGTTTGTCCTTCCCAGGTCACTTCACCCCCAGAACCTTCAGGATCACATCTCTCCACCTACTTGCCAAGCTGCACTTCCTCAGCTCTGTGACCCCATCAAATAGCACCTGAGTGCCCTTCCACCCACACTGGCATAGGACCTGCCCCATCTCTGACCTGCACAAAGAATAGGCAGGGTTGAAGGTGTTGCCTGAACAAATGAATTGAGAGAATGAATGAATAATACAGTGTCACCACCCAATGCTCTAGTGGAAATTAATTAGCACAGAGGGGACCCCTGACAATCCCACCACCTTGACCAAGTCCCCAGCGATGATCTCCTTTTATGTTTAGGAAACTCACTTGTATCCTTAAAGGTGATTTACTTTTGGGGCTGCAACTAGTCACACAACAGAGAATAGAAAAAAAAATGCCCTAAATTAACCCAACTCCTTCAAGGACACTTAAGAGTCATTTGCAATGTACTCCGGCTCTAAGTAAATCCGACCAAAGGCAGTGATTTTTCTGAAGCAACAAGTGATGTTTCCTGTGTGTCCATAAAAAGAACTCCAGTGGTTGTAGAGCTGGGATGTAATTGCCGGCTCTGCAGATGGCAGGGCCAACCTGGGCTCCCTGAGGACGGGCATTGCTCAGGGCTGGCAGGGCTGGAAGCATGGCCACTCGCCCAGATCCGGAGTACCCCGAGCAGCAATTAGAGCAGAACCCATGGTGGGTGGCTTCAGATGTCTGGCCAGCACAACCAGCCTGACCACTGCACATTCAATCCAAAATAGAAAATTGCCATAGGATCTACTGTGCCAGGCCCCTGGGTGGCAGGACAGCACCATCAATGTCAGCCTCTGCCCTGAGCATCAATTCAAGCATTCTCCAGCAATCCCTGTGTGGGAACCATGACCCTGGGGGACACCCAGTGGCAGGTGAGCTTCCCAGCCCTCTAGTCACACTGGTTGCCCAGATAGTTCCAAAGGGGACCATTATCTGTCCATCAGGCTCTGCCTCCCCCCAAAAGTCAAACAGTGCATGGGCACTAGGACCTTCATTACCACATGCTCCCCGTAGCTCAAATTAGAGAGAGAAAGCTGACTTCAAATAGCCAACAATGCTTCAACAGGAAGCCGCAGCATAAAAATCACTGGTTCCTGGTCAGCCAAGGGAGAGAGGGCTAGCTGGGCATTTCCACATCACCACCTGCTCCCCAGGGTGTCATACGCACACACAGAAGCAAGGAAACTGCCAGCATCCACGCCCACCACAAGCTCAGCAACACACGTGCTCAAAAGTCACTCTGACACACATTTGTGAAGCTCACAGATTCCACCATGCTTGAGAGATAACACACCTTCACATGTTCACACGGGCAGGTACGTACACAGATACCCAGAAAGAAACATGCATACATTCCAAAACCCATGTGTGTACACACACAGAGAGAGGGGGGGCGCACATTTATGCTTACATGCAGACAGGAGCAGATTGACATTGGGGTTGGAGGTAGGGTTCATATAAATCGCGCCCCCACTTCTCGGACCAATCAAAATATCTTGCCTTCCCGCCAACCCCTGCAGCAAGGCGAGTGCCTTCCTAAACATTGGGGAGGAGAAGACAGTTCTCAACTCGTGCTATGTCGCCCTCTCAGGGGACTTCCTTGTAATGTGTTTCCAAAGCCCAGGCAAGGGCCAGAACAGAAGGGAGCCCTAGTAGAGAGTACTCACCAGCCCATCACAGTTACTGAGCGCCACCGAGGAGGCTTTAGCTAAGCCGGCCACATCTCCAACGTAGAGACAGGTCCCAAGCAGGGGCTCCACCCGGGTGTCACCCGTCTCACCCTGCCACTCCACGGTGGCCCCCGGAGCCACGAGGCGAGCATTGGGCCGCAGCCGCAGGTGCAGGTCTCGGCCGAAGACCGTGAGGTTGTAGAAAAGGCGACCTCCAGGGTACTGCACGTCGTCGCCTCCGGGCAAGCCTGAAGTCTGAACCGGGGCGGCCCTGCGGGCTCGTACCCCCGCCCCGGCCGTCTCCGAAGACACCACGTGGGACACCAAGCGGCCCTGGGCGTCAGTGCGCACCGGCACCGCCAGGATGCGCTCGGCTCCGTGCCCCGGGGGCCCGCCTGCAACGGAAAGGGGCGTTAGACTGGCGGAGACCTTCGAGCCTGGCCACGGAACCTGGCGCCCCCCAGCCCTTGCCTCAGTTGAAGAGAAGGGACATTCCACCAGGAAGCCTCCAGGAAGGGGCGTTGACAGGACCACCACTCCGGAACAACGTCTCCTGCGGGTCGACTCCCTTAGAGGACCATGCCAGCTAAAGAGCTGCCCCAGTCGGGTTCCCAGTTGAGGCTCCACGAGCACCTCGCAATTGCCCTAAAGGGCGACCCCAACAGAGTGTCCTCGCTCGGTAATTATACCGTCCTTGGTAGGACACGGGGCTCCTCAGGAATCATTCCACGTTGACCCCCTGCTCATGCACCTCGACCCTTCAGAGGTCCCTGCTGCCCAAGTATCCTCACCGTTGGCCTCCGGAGCAACCAAGACTTGGCTTGCCCTCGCACGGGCGGCCTGTCCTAGGTCCAGCTCCCGGTCAGCCCACTGTCGACCCCTTTCCCCTAGAGCCTAAGCCCCAGAAGGGGCGGAGCAGGGTCCCACCGATCTCAGGGAACCCCTCCGGGACACCCCCAAGCAATTCTTAGGGCCCACAGGCGGCGCGCTCTGCACCGGCTCCTCCCGAGCGTCCCCGGGCACCGCCTCGCCCTGGATACCCCGGACCCGCTGGTGCTGGTTCTGCGCGCTCAGCCGCGGGCTTTTCCCGGTCCTCCAGCTCCACACTCTGCATCCCAGAAGCGGCGAGCACTCCGAGGCTCCCTGCATCCCAAGGCACCAGGGGTGCGCCCCCTGCACGACCGCCCGGGCCCCGAAGTTGGCCAACTTGGCCCCGGGCGCGGCGCACAGAGTTTGCCCAAGTCGCCTCGGACGATGCTTGAGGAGGGGGCGACGGGTCGTGCGGGACGGTGTCGGGTGGCCAGAGAGGTGTGGGGCGTGGAGGCGCGGTTGGCACCTACCTGGGGGCTCGGTAGCAGCGGCAGCAGCGAGCCGGGCGCTCGCGGGTGGCGGCGGCAGCAGCAGGAGCGGCGGCGGCGGCAGCAGCAGCAGCAGCAGAGCGGGGCAGAGCAGGCGGCGAGCGGCTCCCGCCGGCGGATCCATGGCAGCCCGACCGCAGCCGGTGCCCCGCACTCGCAGCCGGCGCGAAAGTTCCCCGCGCGCCGCCCAGCCCACATCTGGGGGCAGCTGGAGCCGCCCGCAGCTGCAGCACCGCAGGGCGCGGGGCGGAGGAGGCGAGGCGCAGGAGAGGGCGGGGAGCGTGGAGGGAAGGCGGGGAGAGCGAAGGAGCCAGCTAGCTAGCGGGCGAGGGAGGCGGGAGGAGGAGGCGAAGGCGAGCAAGGGGGAGGGCGGGGACGGCGGGCGCCTCAGCCTGCCGTGACCCGGCGCTTCTTGGCGCGGCAGCCACCCGCTCCCCTCCTTGCTTTCCTGCTCGCATCGAGGCAGAGACACCCCGAGGCGACGGCTGGAGGCCAGCCAGGGGAAGCCCATTGCGCATCCCGTGTCACCTCGAAGGAGTGGCACCCCTCTGGAGTACCGGTCCCACCCAGCATGCTGCCTTGGGACTCAGGGACCGCCTCACCCTCTTTTCGTGCTTTGTGACTGAATGAAACACATAAGTGGAAAGAGGGCCTGGGAAGACACTGAGCCTGATCCCAGGCCCAGATGGAGCCCCAGAGGCGGATAGGTACCTACCCCATTGCCACCTCTGGCATATCCTTTTCCTGCTAGACTTGGGTCATCTCTTAGAACACAGCTTAGTCCCTGCCTCAGTGGGCCTCCTGCCATGGCCAGTCCTGGTCCACACCAGAAACAGTCCTGGACACTCTTCTGCCTTTCCAAGTGAGCATGCAAGGGCAGAGGCAAACACCCCTGCCAGGTCACTGGAAGTTCCAGATGCCAACAGGAATCCATATTCTCCAGCAGGGCCCTGGTCCTCCCCCCATTTCCTGCCAAGGCTGGCCCTAGAGACAGTGACTCCCCCGGGTTTGAGTACCGCCCTCAAACGCTCTTCTATTGAAGCGTCTGTACAATTTTATGAAGCAGTATTATGTACAGTTTTTACTTTGCTCTCCCAGAGTGGACACTTGTCCCTTCGCTCTTCCATTCACCCTGCCCCAGGTCTGGGTGACAGAGCCTTGGGCAGAAGATCCAGAGATGAACAGGAGAGCCCAGTCCTGGGGGGGGGGGCGGGATTACACGATAAGTACCATGACTTCTTTCCTTGTTTTGTCGTCATTCCTGGGACATGTGTATGAGGGCACCAGGAATTGCAGCGTGACAAACCGTCCACCCAGAAGATTCTTGGTGTTCTGAGGACACCTGAGGCTTCAGATATAGTAGATTCTTGTTGTCAACACTGAAAAAATGAGAATATTAGGCTTAGCAGTTTATGTGTGTACTTTCAGAACTAGGAAGGCTGAGACAGGAGGATTGCCATGATTTCGAGATCAGCCTGGTCTACAGAGTGAGAGCTCTTAAAACAGACAAATCTCAAAAGAAAACGGGATAGAAAAAAAAAGATAAAATTGTGCCATATTAACGTTTAGAATTCTATTTCTAACTCTACTGGAAGAACTGGGAAGTGTGGCTGCATTTGGGCCCACAATCCTGCTTAGCCACAATTAGTAAATGGGCTTTCAATTTGCTGAAGGGCCCCTCCCCACACATGTACCCTGATGGCATGATTCTTGTGATCTCTGATGACCCAGCTTGTCCCAGAGTTGGAGCTGGACCCCTGGTGTGGAGAAGGGCATGATTCTACAGTGGGGTACTGTGGAAGACTGAGTGAGAAGCAGCCTGGACTGAATGTGGGGTTGGGCTAGGCTAGCTAGAGACAGCATTTTCCTGTGGTTCTCCAGGCAAGCTAAAGGAAACTCATGCAGTAGCTTCTTCACCTACTTCAGGAGTCTCATCCCCTCCCCCTCGTTTCCCGACAACGTGGATGGTCTCAGTTTTATTTATTCTACCCACCTACCCCTTTCTACTTCTATTTCCTTATGTGGTACTTCATATCTTACTATAAAAATTAAAGGATACCTTAAATCACTGCCATGACAGAGAAGCCAACGTCTTGCCATTTCACCACAAATAAAATATCACTGCCCCCCCAAATAAATAAAAAGAAAAGTGGGGAGATTTGCCAGATCCTAGCTGCTACTGCCTGAAGAGGGAGGGGGCTGAAGCTGAAAAGCAAGTGTTGAGATGGAGTGTCCTAATCATGGGCAAAGGGAATCCCTCAGCAGTCTAGCCTATCTGTAGTCCCCACAAGGAAACCTGGCAAGATGCTATGGGTGAATCAGACATGCAAACTTCAAATTTAAACCCTTTGGTGGAGAATGAGGGTTTTGACATTTCCCAGCTGGCTGCTTCTGCTTCTTCTTCTTCTTCTTCTTCTTCTTCTTCTCTTCTTCTTCTTCTTCTTCTTCTTCTCCTTCTTCTCTCTCTCTCTCTCTCTCTCTCTCTCTCTCTCTCTCTCTCTCTCTCTCTGTCTGTGTGTGTGTGTGTCTGTCTGTCTGTATGTATGTATGTGTGTGTATGTATGTATGTGTGTGTGTTGTATGTATGTGTATGTATGTATGTATGTATGTATGTATGTATGTGTGTGTGTATATACATGCACAGCTGAGTTAGTAGAGTCCTGGTCTACCATCCCCAGAACTTCAGAGGTTGAGGCAGGAAGATCAAATGCTGCACATTTGAGATCAGCCTGAGCTAGAGACCCTGTCTATAACTAAGTTAATCAATTAATTAGCTAAATTATAGAATACAGAAAACAAAGTCCCCAATGCTTCTAGTCCCTTGGGTATGTTTATTCATTCAGTCTCAATACCAAAACCAAAAACTAAAAGCTAGCAGGGCAGACTCAGCCATCGAATGGCTGTGTTTTCATTTGAGCTTGGAAGAGTTGACTTTCAGCGTCCCTCTTCCATTTGTCCCAGTCTCCAACCCCTCCATGTCCTGTACCCTATGTGCTCAGTGCTTGTGGTTGTAAACAACCTGGTCCCTGAAGGCAGTGGAGTAGCATGGTGATCTAGAACATCCAGGTATGGGGAGGAAGGGGAAGAGGATAACTCAGACTCAGATCCAATCCTCCATACCAAACCCTTTACAATCAAAACAATTGGAAGTGCAGAAAAAGATAAAGACCCTTCCTGGCCATTGATCTTGAGGAACACTAAGAAAGGAGGATATGGAGGCTGGAGAGATGGCTTCTTACTTAATAGAGCTTGCAGCTCTTTCAAAGGATCAGGGTTTGATTCCCAGCATCCACATGATCGCTTACAAACATCTGTTAACTCCAGTTCCAGAGGATCCAGCACCCACTTCTGGCCTTTATGGACATTGCATGCACATGATGCACAGGCACACATATAGGCAAAAATATAATAAAAATATTTTTAGAAGAAGAAAAAAAATGAGAGAGAGAGAGAGAGAGAGGAGACTGTCCCCAGCCCTCAGTGTAAGGGATATTCAAGTTATTCATCAGAGAAGTCACATCTCTCTGCTCTGCCCTGGATTCCTGATCACAGATGCCAGAACAAACGTCCTTAGACACAGGAGCTGTCTGAGAGCCATCCCTGTGCACAGATGCCTGACAGAAAGCAGCTCCCCCAGAAGGCATTCTGCTCTTCTTTCAAGGTTGCCTTCATTGCCAGGGTTTTCCAAGTGGATGGGGGCAGTGGTGTTTTGCAACCCTCCTTCCCAAACAGCAAGTTCCAGGGGTTGTGGGAACAGACCCAGACTCTTCTGGTCCCACTGGCCACAGCGCATCTCAAGTAAGAGAAGTTAGTGACCTTGTCGTGGGGCCTCTGGAGACAGCAGCTCCATCCAACAGCATTGTTGGCAAACAGCAGGTGTGGTGGCCCCATCAGATGCACTGGCCAGGAGTGGCTTTGGTAAGCAATATGTCAGGGGAACGCTGATTGAACAGAAAGTGGTGGCTGGTGGCCTTCTGGGAGTGTCATTATTACTGCTTCCCAAGCCACCCCCATGTGCACACCCTGACAGAGAGCTGTGTCAGGCAAGGGAACGAACGTGGGTGGCGGTGTTTACACAGCATTTTCTTTTTGTTATTCTCCACACAAAGGTGTCCCTTGGTCACTGGGATCAGTGCTGCCTGGAGCGGAAAGAACCTGAAATATGGATGCATGGGGATCTAGGCTCAGTTAGCAAGCCTCAACATAAGCAGTAAGGACCCAAGGAAGGATGCAGTCCAGCACTCACTTGAGAGTGCATTTCCACATATGCTCAACCTAGAGGAAGAGAGCAGGGAAGAACTTTGAAAAGGACACCTGAGTGTGGCAGGCAGTGACATCTAGGCTCACTTGGGACAGAGTCTGTACCTCTAAGCTCACCTGTGTCCGGCCTTTTACAGGGGCCAGGGGTGGAGAGTGGGGCAATTGGATCTAGCACTCTCTTCTTGAAAGGCTTCTGGGCCCTTACAAATGCTTCCAACTACAAATAACTCAGCCCATAAGCATCTCAGAGAAATATAGTATGTTCCCTGCAAGAAGTGTGTAGGGCCGGCAGCTCCAGAGCTCAGCCATGACATACAGGGCACTGCCACTTGGGAATCAACCTTGTCCTGGATGGCTAAGAAAACAGCCATGACACAGGTGTCGCATCACCCCCCTGGAAAGCTAACTCACCAAAGGATAGGATTCAGGCCAGGTAAACCAGTTGCTGGCATGCAGGGGTTGAAGCCTGGGACAGAGTGGACATTGGGAGCCCATGTGCCTCATTGCCTTTCTTTCCAAATAAGAATGCCATGAAGACCCAGGCAACCCCTCCTTGATGAAGATATTTTCCAATGTGACTTTGTGTTTGTATCCTACACTATCAGTTGTAGATCGTATAGAATTCATCAACTCATATAAAAAGTGTAAAGGGCCCATTCGGCCCCATTGTGAGGTTTTGCATACAGAAACTTTTTCCTAAGCCCTTCTGGTCACTTCATTGTTTCTTACACTCTGTGGCACTCAGCTCATGGCCCCGGCCTTAATAAGACATACCTCCCCCCCCCATCATTGTTCTTAGGGCTTTGCTTCCTCTGGATCAAGTCCCTTACTCTAGTCAAGCCCAATTGTGCACTGTTCCTGATATCAAAGCAATGAGTTTTAAAGGATCTGTAGCCTCCCTGTGGGGCTGGCCATAGTCCTGAGAATGAAGCTTTAGGACCAGACCCCTGGTGGCAAGAAAGCTAGATGCAAAGTCAAGAATCACTGGTCATTGCTGAAGTCACTGAGGGCTCCTGAGGACCACCCCATCCCTGCTTCTTTTCTGGGTGATGATTCAGAGTCCTTCCCTCAGTCCCAGGTCCACGGCTCACAGGAAGATCCTTCCTGAACACAGACTATCCCCTTCTCCAAAGCTTCTGGCATGGCTTCCTCAGCAAAAGGCCCAGGACCCCATAAAGTCTCCAGAACATTTGAAGTGGGTTGTCACAGAGCAGCTGGCCATCTTTGCTCCTGGTAAAATAGTTTTCCTCCTCCTCTGAATAAGGAAAAGGATATAGCTCTCTCTCTTGCTCACTTGCTGTTGTGTGTGTGTATAAGCATGTTACACGAGTATGTGTGTGGTATATACATGTGTTTGTATGTGTGTGTACATGTGTGTGGAGGTCAGAGACTGATGTTGAGTATCTTTTTCAATCACTTTCCCACTTACTTTTTTGAGGCAGGGTCTCTCACTGAGCCCAGAGCTGAACTGGCTGCCCAGCAAGTCCCAAGCACCCTCTTGCCACCGCCTCCCCAGCTCTGGCTCACACATGGCAGTGCCCCTGGTGCTGCGACTGCCACTCAGGTCCTCTTGCTTGCATGGCAAGCACTTCACCCACGGAGCCTTCTCTCTGGACTGGACACCTTGGCTTTGTCACTCCTGCTCCCTGTTGTCTTTGCAAATGTGGGTCCAGACAGCTGGTGGGGGGGAGGAGATAATACATTTTTTTCACATTGCCCCCTAAGTCTCAGGTCTGATCTCTAGGATTTTCCCCTTCTTAGGCAATCTTGCCCTTTCCCTGGGGGTGGCAGGCTCTGTCTGTGGCCCCAGGCAGGACTGTTCCAGCCTGTAAATGCAACTCCCCTAGACATCTCTATCAGAGCATTTCAGAGCCCCACCTACTCAACTCACCCAGAATGGCCCCCATCTCCAACCCTCCAAGCCCCCTTTCCACTTGCCACACAGACACACCCTCAGCCAGAGATCCTAGAACATCTCAGGCCCTTCCCATTCTTTACCCCCACATCAAAGCTCTCCTTGCTGCCTCTGCCCTCTAATTAGCTCAGTGATCTGGCCCCCACCCTCTTGCTACACCCTGTACCCTCCCCCCACACACACACACACACACACACACACACACACACACACACACACACACACTCACACACACTCACACGCACACACACACACACACACACACACACACACACACACACACGCATGCATACAGTCTTCCATGTTGAGTGAGACTGAGCCACTGGACTTTCTTTTCCTGTACTCTGATGTGGTGGCACCAGGATAATACCCCACAGTGACTCATCTGGTGCAGATCCATCCCCACAGTAGCACTGGGGTCAGACACTCATCCATTTCCAACAGAGGACTGGTGAGAACCACTCCCAAGTCCGACTGCTTCTTGCGAAGACCCCTTTGAAAGAGGCTGCTTCCTTGTCTCTCTTCCCCACTGGAGTTTTGCTGACCTAGGCATCATGAGTCTTACTTCCTGAGGTTACAGCAGAGAGAAATCCTTCTCTGCTCACCAGCATAGGTGGTCCCAGCTCCCGAAGGGGTCCCCATGCACAGAGGCAGACTGCTCCAGCTGTGTCACAGCCTCTGGAACATTTACTTGACCTCCCCTAGGGGCTTTCCTTTAACTATATGAGTGTAATGATTTCCTGTACACCACACTGCATTTTGACAATTGAATGGATTAACACATGTGAAGGGCTCAGAGAGCTGATCCACAGTAGAACAGGTGCACAATCGTGTGGCTGTGTGCACTGAGCAGGATTGCACAGAAAATGGGCATCCTTACAGATGCTCCTGGGCTTACATGTGGACTTGTCTAAAGACTTTGTAAATCGAAATGAAGTCCCATGGCTCAGGGTAAGGTTATAGTTCAGTTGGCAGAGTGCTTGCCTGGCTTGCATAAAGTCTAGATTTGATCCCTGGAACCACAGAAACAGGATGTAGTAGCACGTGTTGTCTACAGTCCCAGCACTCAAAGTGGAAGCAGAAAATTCAAAAGTTCAAGGCCAGCCTCAGATCTGTAGTGAACTGGGAACCGAGAGCCAGCCTGAGACCCAGAGAGAGAGAGAGAGAGAGAGAGAGAGAGAGAGAGAGAGAGAGAGAGAGAGAGAGAGAGAGAGAGAGAGAGAGAGAGAGAGAGAGAGAGAGAGAATCTCCGGCATCGTGAGAAGATAGGACCTGCATCTCGACAGCCTAGGAAAAGGTCCAAATTCAAAGCTCAAATCATGGTGTCTACTGAATATGTATTACATTTGCAGCATGGTAAAGAAATCCTATTTGAAGATATCCCTAGTCAGTGTCTGTCTGCACCTTTAATGATTTTTAGGGTGTGTTGACCATGGCTTTTTATCGCCCCTCACTGCCTGGAAATCCTTTGGTGAAAGGAATGTCAGGGCAGATTTTAGCACTACACAAGCCTGAGAGCAAATAACCAAACAGCCAGGCACAAAGTACATGCCTAGTAAATATTTGTGGAATGAGACAATAAAGTAAGATACGTTCTGAGTGAAATTGAAAAAAAAATGATTAAAACTGCATGGGACAAAGAGGAAGAAGGAGAGGGGTGTGGGCTGATGGCTGATGGCAGAGAGGGTTCAGAATGGGTTACCTAAGCAAGGAACATCTTAAGCAGAAAGACTAGAGCATGCAAAAGCCCTGTAGCAGAAAAGAGCTTTCCATGTTCCCGGAGAAGCAAGAGCAGTAAAGAAGTGTGGAGAATGGTGAAGTTAGAGATGTGTGGAGCTAAAGGACCAGAGGCAGAGCAGGGAAAGGTGTGGCATTGCCAGTCTTCAGCGTTAGCACTTTGTTTAAAGCTAGGGAATAAGGTGAGATTGGGTTCATCTTTAAATGCTTTGGGAAGAAGGTACCCTCACTGGGATACTGGTTGGGGGTTTCCCAGTGCCTTTTTCAAAAAGAAAGATGATGTATACCCCTGCCTCACAAGCACTCTCATCTGTTCTGATCCAAGGGTTCTGGCCTCCTGTTTTCTCTTCCCTGGAATAGGTACAGTCCACAGAGTAGCAAGGGACAGCTCTGCTGGCCAATCAGCAACACTCTTGGGCAAATGGCCTTCCCCACCCTGCCATCATCCTCATGACATCCCCCAAGGTAGAACCTAACATAGTCACTGGCAGATGAAGACAAAGCCTGGATGTTTCCACCCCCAAGGGTACTGACCTCATCACCTCTTGTGCTCTCCATGGCATGACGGTGCCCAGAAACTTCTCTCAGAGAACTGGTGCTGCCTTCTGGGAAGTCTGAGGTAGGAGTAGAGTCAATTCAGTTGCTTAAAATGCAGTGATGCTAACTGATGAATTGGTGCTCCCCACTGGGGGCCCACTGGGTTTGGTTTTTTATCTTGAATTATGTGCTTGAATTTTTTTTAATCAAGATCTTTCAATGAAAAAGTATGGCTCTGCATGAAATAGAAAACAAAGGAGAGAGGAAAGGAGGAGAGAGGAGGGGAGGGAAAGGGGAAAGAGGGTAGGAGACAGCTAACCACCCTTATGTTGTCCCTGCTACTGGCCACTTCAGCTCATTTAAGTTTTACAGCAGGGGCTGGACAGAGCTGGGGTCTGACCCACTCTGTGACCTCTGCACCTGGACCATGCCACATGAAGACCTCCATTGTAGCATAAGCTTGTCATAAAGTTCTAAAATGCCTGTAAGGAAATACAGTCCCTGGGTTCAGTTTGACAGTGGACAGGAAGAGAACTGTCTCCAGGGTCTTCCAAACACCAGCATAAGAGCAGGGGTGTCTGGGAAGGAGGGAAAGGGGTAGGGCAGGGGGCAGGGAATTTGGGGTTCTCCAGGATAACTGCCATTCAAGGTGTATCGAATAGAAAGACCATTAGAAGCCCTTGGCAGGCAACCTGCCCAGGTGACCAGAAGTAAGGCTTTGGTGTGAACATGCGTTTACACAGGTGCACACAGACCCTGCCACACCTGTCCGATGATGCAGACACACGAGTGCCTTCCGATGCCTGCTGACCTGCAGCCTGAGAACGCGCACAGCCCCAGCTAGGCAGCCATGCATTGCAGAGCCCACGTGGTGCTCCGGCCTCCCTAATTGCATTTCTGAAAATGAGAAAGAGGAAATCGAATGACTTTCAGGCAGCCGCTGTTCCCCCATGGCGATTTCCCATCTCCTCTCTGAAGAGCCAGGCAGCGGGGCAGCCTCCAGTTCTCATCTCAGCCTCCAGACTCCTTAGCAACCCTCGGCAGGGTCCACGCTGCAAGCTGCCTCAGGCTTCAGACAGTGGCCAACCCGGTTCTGCTGTGTCCTCACCTGCCCTGTTACTGACAGCTAAAGATGGGGGCTGTGGATATTGAGGATGGGGGCCACTGGGCTGCTCAGTGTAGCAGCAGAGACACCTCCCTCCTCCCCCTGAGCCCAGAATCACATTTTCTACCACTAAGAAGCCCAGGCTCCTGTCCTAAGGGTAAAGCCCTGTGCCAGGGATGGACTCCTTCCCCAGTGCTTTCTTCTCCGTGTCTGGGCTGTGGGCTGTGGGCCACTTTCCTCCTGCCACTCTCCCACTCCAGCCTGTTCTGCAGGCCCTCTGAGGGTGAGCGCCCTTCAGCCCATGCCTTGCCCCTTATTATACAAGAATCTGACTATAGCCACAATGTTGTCTTTGTGTATGTGTGCATGCATGCGCATGTATGTGCACATGTGTTCCATCATAAGTTGACTTCAAGTGTCTTCCTCCATCTCTACATCTCAGTTTTTGAGATAGGGTCTCTCACTAAACAGAGAGCTTGCTGATTTTGTAGAATGGTAGGCCAGCGAGAGCCAGAGATGCTCCTGTCTCTGCCCCCCCAACTCTGAGATTATAGATAATTGCCACCACTCACGGCTTCTTATGTTGGTGCTGGGAATTGAATTCAGGTCCTTATGCTTGTATGACAATGACTGGCTGAGCCTCCTCAGCCCCAGCAGTGGAGATTTTAAGCCTGTTTATAAATCTCATTGTTTCCCTTTAGTGATTGGATCCATGAGACAATGAGCTGTGAGGTTGAGGGAGGGCAAAGTCCCAGGGCCAGGCAACTACAGGAACTACAGGCCCTGCTTTCCTGAGTCCTCATTGAGGGTGAGACAGTAGCTTTATGTGAGTACTGTGGAGCCGCCATTGTCCAGGGATGACCTAGATCTCTAGAGACAACAGAGGTGTGGAGCTCCATCAGAGCCTTTGGGGACTTCCTGGTACCTGTTCAGGGCAGCAGGTGGCCTTCCTGAAGGCCAGCTCTCACTCCTATGTGACCTCGTACTCACCGGACTCAGCCACACCAGGACCTGAAGCTCCACCTTGGCTCAGGTTGAACTGTGACCTTGATCTTGGAGAGCAACAGCTTGAGCCTGCTGTGGTATGCTCTCAGCCTCACTGGATCCCCATCTTGGGCCTGGCTGGACCTCAGACCTTCACCTTCACCCTCTCCTTGACCTCAGTGGGCCCTGAACCTTCACTTCACTGTACCCCAGCTTTCAGCCTAGGTCTAAACTAGACAGACCCTGAGTTTTGGTCTTGCATGACCTCATAGCTTGGCCTATTGGGCCTCGGAATTGATGCCTACTGAATTCCAGACCTTACCTAGCAGGACCCTTGACCTCAGTCTACACCCAAATGGAACCCAGACCTTTGATCTTCCTCAGCCCTGAGGGTGGGCCTCACCAGGGCTCCAACATCAACCTCAAGTGACTCCAGTCTTCAGTCTCCTGGACCCCACAGTTTAGCCTGAACCCCCAACCTTAACCTTTCTAGGCCTAAGTTTTGGCCCAGACTGAATCCCAGGCTCCAACCCTTTAAGACAAGGTTTCTTTCCTTTTCTTTTCTTAGCAACTCCTAAAATTCCACACACACCCCTTGAGGGGGTCTCATGGACAGCAGGTCTCAGATTTGCTAGGCCTTGGATCTGGTCCCCACTGACCCCTGGTATTGCCCCTCTCTGGTCTGCCCTACCAACAGCCACTCTTCCTTCCTCCACCAGCAGGGGAAGTGAAGGTTCCTGGAGAAAACGCCTTCTGCAAGAGGTCTATTCCACCATGCAAGCTGTTGTCCTCAAGAGGAAAAAAAAAAAAAGCTTCCAGCCTCCCTTATAACAAACTCGGTATGTTGTGCAACCCTGCAGTACAGAATGTACACGGGCCCAGTCTCCTCACGGTTGCATAATTTTCCAGCTGTTTTCGGAACTATTTCATTTCTTCGTCTGGCAGACTTTTCATGAGCCATATATAAAAATGATATATATATGTAAATATAAGGATGAGCATATGTGAGCAATGTGAGGACAAGTGTGAAGCGGAGGGTGGTGGTGGGGAACGAGACTCGGCGAAAAGACAGATGAAACAAGTGTAAACATTTGGAATGTCACCTTCGAGATGTCTGTGAGGCAGAATGAACTTGTACTCAAACCTTAAATGAGACATCGGTCCAGTAGAGTCAGTTTCAAGTTTGGTGGTATTTGATTTTCCTCTTTTATACAAGTATTTCCTTTATGTTTTTCTCTTTCTTTTAGCAGTCCTTAAAACTCCATTCCCTCCCCCCTCCCCACCCTTTGAGCTAAGGTCCCATGTAGCCCATGCTGGCCTTAAACTCTCCGTGTAGACACGGATGACCTCAAACATCTGCCCCTCCTGCATCCACCTTGCGGCTGGAACTCTCCAGCCTCCACAATCGTGAGTCAACTCAACCTTTCTCCTTTACGTATCACTCGGTGTCAGGTACTATATTAGAACAACACAGAATGGAATAAGTTTCCATGCTCACAAAGAGCCCAAGGTGACTTTGATCTTCTCTTGGGTGCTGGGGTTACAGACCTGCACCTCCACATCTGGTTTATGGGATGCCAGGAATCGAACCCAGGTCTCCAAGCACTCTTCCTGAGCTGCCTCAGCCCAGGCTCCATGAATTTTTGCTGTTGTTATGGGAACTCTATGTGCATCTTCTTGCCATTACTTTGTTCTGAATTTATTTTTTGTGTATTCATTTTTGTCTTGCAGTTTCTTAATGGACACTTCTAGAAGAGATATGTTTGAATGTCAGATACCTGAGTTAGAAATATAACCTAAGGTGTCCCACTCTGGAACAGAGAAGCAACAAGAGGACAAGTGACCCACAGGACCATCTACGAGATCCCCAAACTTCCTCCTGCTGGGGATTTCTGTTGGATATGACAGGACAGTGTGCCAGACTATAGAGTCCTATTCTAGAAGCAGACTGTTCCGGAATGGCACCTGTGAAGAAGAGGGGCCCACCAGACTTGGGAGCCCCAGCTCTGGTACCACAAGCTACAGGTTTGCAGGCAGCACCCTACTTCTCCACCTGGGTTAGAGCAGCACCCCCGCCTTTTCAACTTGAAGTAGACACATGCACGTGAAGACCAGATCTCTACAGTCTTGGTTCCCTTTGGTCTGAAGAAAATTTGTCCTGGGAACACAAGCTTTTCAATCCAGTGTAGCGGCTGACTGACATGGGGTGCTGAAAAGAGGCCAGCTTATCCCTCTACCTCTGCCTGGCCTCACTAGGCCAGCTAAATATCACACAATGCACCCTAGAACCTCATGGTTAAAACAAGAGTCATTCTTGGGCTCCTGCCTCTGCAGGCTGGGTGTCAGGGGCAACCGGGCAACTCTGCTCACAGGGAACCTTAGAAGAGTTCAGAAGCTTCTAAATGGTCTGAAAGAGGACTCAGGGGTAAAACATATTGTCACCCAAGTGTAGGAACCCTAGGTCTGTGTCCCAGAACCCACACAAAGTGGAGGCAGTCGGGCACATCTATGGTCCGGCACATACACCTGTAGAGGGACAAGCGGTATTCAGAGTCTCCAGAAGCTTGCTTGCTGGCCAGTTAGCCTGATGTGTGCAGGTGTGAACAAGGTGGAAGGTGGGCACCAACACTTGAGGCTGTCCTCAGGCCTCCATATGTGCACTGTGGGGCACATGCTCACACAGAGGTGGGAGAAAGATGAGGAGAGAGCCCTGATGCTTCCTAAAGCCTGGGGGGGTTCATTACTTCTGCCTGTGTTCCAGTGGCCAAGGTGAGACACACTGCCCAGCCCAAGATGACTGGGTAGAAGAAGACTATCCATCCTTGACAGAGATGCCATAGGTCACATGGCAATGAGTTTGGATACAGGAGTGTGTTCTGTGTAGAATGGCGTCCCCCAAAATACACATCTACTCAGAATATCAGAAAGGGACTTCATTTAGAAATAACATTGTTGTAGATTTAAGTTTAGTGAGGTCAAGCTAGGGTAGGGGAACCCCTGATCCGGTATGACTGGCCAGTGTCTTCAGAGGAAAGATGAAGACACGGACACACAGAGGAAAGGCCATGTGATGGGCGGAACAGAGATGGGAGTTCTGCATCTATGAGTAGGAACACCAGGATTCTGAAGCTTCGAGACGAATGAACGTGTGTGTGTGTGTGTGTGTGTGTGTGTGTGTGTGTGTGTGTGTGTGTGGAGTTGGTGCGTTCAGAGAGGGATTAGGTGGGACAAGACCAAGGGTGAGGTGCAATTCAATAGCCTCAGTGGTCTTGTAAAATGAAAATTTGATCCTCTCTCTCCTGTCAACCCCCTTCTTTTCTCCTCCTCTTTATCTCCCCCCCCCTCTTGTTTTGTTTTGTAGCTTTTGCTTTCTTTGTTTCTCCCAGATAAGGTCTTATAGAGCCAAGGCTGACCTTAAACTCCTGTCCTTGAACTACACACACACACACACACACACACACACACACACACACACACACACACGCTTCCTACTCCTGAGATGTGGGATTATAGATATGAGACACCGTGAGGAAGTGAAAGCCCAATGGCTGAACCACTGAGCCTATGATATTATGTCACCCTGTCCCAATGAGCAGTCATAAGGTGGGAGACTGGCAGATTGTCCCTCACTGGCGAGGCACACATTTGAGTGTGTCTGTGAAGATGTCTCCAGAAAGATTTAACAGACCAAGGAATCCCTCCCTAACGTGGGTGCCACAATTCCATGGACAGAGGTCCAGACTGGATAAAAAGAAGAAATGGAGCTGAGTACCAGCATCCATCTCTCTGCCTCCTGACCGTGGGTTCACCATGACCAGCTGCCTCATGCTTCTGCCACCAAGAGCTGTTTCCCCGTTGTGATGGATGATACCCCTGAAGTGTGGGGAGACTGCTATGACAGGAGGCTCCAAGTCCACTGTCTTGATCCCCAAACCATCCTTGTCAGCAAATCCTAGCCTTAATCTCTACACCGGTGGTTCTCAACCTTCTTAATGCTGTGACCCTTTGATGCACTTCCTCATGTTGTGGTGACACCCCCAACCATAAAATTATTTTCATTACTGTTTCATAACTGTAATTTTGCTACCATTATGAATCATAATGAAAATAACTGATATGCTAGGTATCTGATATTTGACCCATGTGAAAGGGTCATTCATCCTTCCCCAGAGGGGCCTCAACCTAGAGGTTGAGAAGAACTACTCTAGAAGATTCTTTTTCCCCAACATTCCCTGGGTGACTTCTCAGAAAGACACCTGACTATCCATCCGCCCCTTGTGGCAGCTAAAGCCATTGCTGATTGCTGTGGTTTGAATGTGAACCATCCTTCACAGAGTGGTGTGTTAAATCCTCGTTATCAAGCAAGCGGTGCTGTTCAAAGAGACTAGAACCTTCAAACAGTTGAGCGGAGCGGACAGGAGTCAGTCACTAGCTGCTTCCTGGGCTGCTGTGATGTGCACAGCCTCCACCACACACTCCCACTGCCCAGCCCTCCCCCACTGCAATGGCTAAGTACTCAGAAACCTGAGCCAAGATAACTCTTTCCCTCAAGTTGTTTCTGTGAGGTATTTTGCCACAGAGACAAAAAATCCCTCAACCTTTGTCACATCTTGAAAATCAGTGGTCCCCACACATCTTTTCCATCTTCAGGGGGTCTTGATCTTTCTTTAAGAGTGAAATATTTGTTTATGTGTGTGTGTTTATCTACATGCATGCATGTGTATCATGTGCATGCAATGCCTATGGAATCAGAAAGAGGGCGCCAGCTCCCTTGAAACTGAAGTTACAGACTGTTGTGGAACACTGTCCTGGAACGGAACCCTTGGCCCTCTGCAAGAGCAACAGGTGTTCTTAACCTCCAGGACCCTCTTTAGCTCAGTCTGAATTGTTTGTTTTGTTTGTCAATGCCATTTTCTCAATAACTGGGTTCCCCCACATATTTGATCTCATGTGCCAAAAGCCACATTGTCAGTGTATTTCCAGACAAGCCTCTCTTTGTACTCAATGACAGGTACTAGGCCGTATGGCGCCACATTTTGACCACCATTTAATTCTTCCTACTGAGTGTGAGATTTGTCCTTGATGTGACTTTTCTCCCAAGCTGTATCTTATTGCACGTGGTGAGGCTAATGCAGTGTTCTAACACCGCCATTCTCCGAATTTCCAATCTCTGCTTCCCCCCAATTCTTTTTTAAAGTGTTCTGTGTAGATGTGTGTGTGTGAACACATTCATATATACATATGAGTGCCTGGCTCTGTGTGTGTGTGTGTGTGTGTGTGTGTGTGTGTGTGTGTGTAGGCTAAAGGCCAATGTCAGGTGCTTTACCCACTCTCCACCTTATTTTTTGAGGCAGGGTCTCTCACTGAATCTGGTACCCTCTGGTGAGCCTAAGCTAGCTGGCAGCAAGCCCAGGATCCTTCTGTCTCTGCCTCTTGGGCACTGGGGTTACAGACAAGTGCTGCCACCACTGGCTTGTACGTGTGCTCATGCTGTGCAGTGGGGACTTTCCCCTCGGGGCATCTCCCAGGCCTTCCTCACTGCTTTTGTGCGAAGCTGCTAGAGGTTGCTCTGCTGACTCCTCTTCTGAGCTCTACCTCCCACACGAGCACACCAGGTGGTTCTTGCTGTCTATAGATTCACCCAGCCAAGGCCAAGCACACTGGATAGAAGTCACTAGAAGCCACTGCTTCTGCAACTGTTTCTCTGCCTAACACTGGCCTCCCTCTTCTAGCTGCCTCCAACAGTTCCTAGCTCTGAAGACAACGGCACAGATTGTGTGTTTGCGTTCTAGGCTGTGCTTTCAGTAACAGTGCCCACATCAACATGGCAGAATAAACCACCCAGAACCTGGCAGCCTTCCTTAGCGGGAATACAGGCTGGGCCTCACAGCTCCATATCTGTGGGCATGCATTCTACCACCCAGGCTGCAAGCACAGCAGCACCCAGGGCAGGCTCACGGCATGGAGCAACTCAGAAGATTCTAGAATGATGAGCTTAAAGCACAAGCCCTTTTGTTTTTGGACTCAAACTGGAAACCTCATCATTCCAATCCACATTCTACTGGCTCCACAAACCACACAGCCAAGCCCAACATGAGTCTTTATTTTGTTTGTTTTGGATTGTTTTGGTTTGGTTTGGTTTTAAATAGCATCTTAAACATGTCATATAGTTGCAGCTGTTCTTGAACTCATGATCCTCCTGCTTCTGCCTCCCCAGTACTGGGATTATTGGTATGAACACTAGATTCCATATTGAAATTCCTGGGGTTGTGGCTTCATCCCTCTCATGGCTGCCTCCTTTTCTACGCACATGTGTATGTGTTAAATCCCACGACTCTCTCTTCTAAATGCCTCTCTCCTATGAAGACCCTTATGATCAAACGTAGAGCCCACCTAGATAATACAGGGTAATCTCTTCCTCCAAAATCCTCTACAGAACTGCATCTTCAAAGAAGCTCCCTCTCAGTGAGGTAACCCTTACACCTGTTTACACAAGTTGGCGGCCCACCATCCCCAGCAAAGGCATGACAGGCCACCAAGGCCACTCCAAATCACAGGGAGCCAAGTTCCCCACACTGGACTGTCTCTTGCCTAATAAGAACCAGTGCACATGTCCAGTGCGATTCTGAAGTGGGAGGCAGGAATGCCAGTTGGATTGAGTTACCTGGCCAAGCAGACCAGGAGGGCTCAGCCAAGGGCAGAGCCCATAGTTCTCTTCTCTGCACCTACAGCTGAGGTCTAGCCAGCCACTGCTTCTCCCTAATGCAAATGTCTATTATCAGCTGTGCTGCCCCTCTGACAGGAAAGCCCTGCTTTGATGAAACCAAGCTCTTTTAAAAGGAACATTTTCTCAAAAGCCATAACAGGAGCCCTGTGAAATTAAACCGGGAAGACAGACATCGTAAAGGCTCCAGACGCTGGTTCTGACTTTTAAAATTGTCAGTTAAATTAAAGTTGGGCCATAGAGACTCCGTGCTCGGCTTGCCTTCCTGGGAGAGAATGCTCTCCCGTGATGCAAGCTCACTTCTGGTGGAGCAGTCCCAGGCTGGATAGATACATGCCTGGTTGAGCTCCAGGGGCTAGAAGGGAGGAAGATACCTGGAAGAGTGTAAAAATGACTCCCTCCATCAGTGGAGTGTTGTCAGACCATGTCTTAGGACAGTGGGGGAGCTCTGCCCAAGCATTCCAGGGGTCTCTAGTGGGGTCACTCATCATCATGTGGTAAGAGACAGAAACTGAATTGAGGGGAAAGCCAACTTATTCCAGAAAATTAAAAATCCAGGAATAGGTAGGTCTTAAACTTCTGAAACGCTGTCCTCAGGACCCAGGTTCTGTCCCTCTGATCCTCTACTTTCCTTCCTGTGGGATACCCCAGTCACAAATAAAAAGTGTTCTCATGATGCCAAGAGGGGCTGCTGCATGGAGACGCTTCTTGCTCTCACAGCCGCAAGCTCTGAGGGAAAATAGCTTGCTTCACTCAAGAGCTCAGAGCCCGGGTATCAGGTGGGCACAGATGGAGTCAAGTGCCCACCTCTGTAACTACCTTAAAGCCGAGATTTCCTGAGGGGCAGGTCTTGATGGTGACAACCTTCTTGGGTCACACAAATTCCATAAGTTGTAGGCAAGGAAGGAGTGGCCACAAAAACTGTGTCCTCTTCTGTAGCACTCACTGGTCTGCTGCTAAATGATGAGTTCATTCTTTTAGCCTGGATTGGCCAGATTAATGGCTCCGCTGGTCTGCTCTGGCTGCTATAACAAAAATCTATAGGCCTAAAAACCAGGAATTTAGACTGGAAACTGGGAGGCGTGGTGCAGCATGATTGGCTGTGGTGCACAGGCTGCTCCCCTGAGTGCGCAGGGTTAGAGCTGAGTGTCAATTCCCTTTCCACAGGAACGCCAGTCCAATCATACAGTCTTCTGCCCTGTGATCTCATTTGACCATGACTACCTAGCTAAAGGCCTTTACTCCTGGGCTGGGACAGTAGCATGGCACTGGTGTCTGGTGACAGCCTAGCTGTTTGGCTACATCACATCATGGCAGAAAAGAGAGGGGAGAAGTAGGTACTTTAACAAGTCCCAGACCTTTGCACAGCTGACTCCATGATGGAAGTACCATTCAGACTATAAAACTCAGCACATAGGCAGCAACACCTGTTGAAACAAAAGCAAAGTCCTCGTCCGTCAAAGTCCATAGCTCTAGAAAAGTCTCAATAATGTTGCTTTTTAGCTTTTGTAGTTCTGCTTCTGGCTGACCTTTCTTGTTAACTGAAGTACATCAACCCAGAACATGGGTTTTTGTGCCTAAAAGCTCACCCTGAGAAGGTTCGGGGTTATACTAGGATCTTGAACACCCAGTATAATCAAGGCCAGCTAATAAAGGCTTTCTATCGGCTTAAGCCCATGTCTAAGCAGTCCTCTCTGGTGGATACCCCACAACAGAACTTTCTGACAGCCCACTTGAGAGAATCCGTCTATTCCTTCAAGATTAAACTCCCTCCATCCGACAGGTGCTTCTCTCTCCTGTGGGTGTTTGCCTGTGAACTACTCACCTACCACCGGGCCCAGCTCCTGAGGCTCCAACATCTCTTAGTACTGTCATTCATAATGTCCATCTTCATTGTCCGCGTGCATGGATTTAGACTCACCTGTGAGACACACCTCTTGGTGTGCTGGGAGGGTGCTTCCTGACAGGTTGTGTGAGGTGGGAAGACATACCCTGAGTGTGGGCAGTACCATTCCACAGCCAAGGCCCTGAACGGCACAGAAAGGGAAAATGCCTGCATTCACCACTGTTTCCTGTCTGCACACAGCATGAGCAGCCACCATAAGCTCCCGCCACCAGGACTTACTCTCCATCTGTTCCTCTAAATATGAGCCCAAGGGAGCCCCCGTTTCTTTAAGTTGCTTTTGTCAGGCATTGTGTGCCAGTTGTGAGAAAAATCACTAACACAGTATTTAAATGACAAACTGCTTGTTCAGAAATTTACTGGATCACACAGAATAGTCTAGGACTAAAAGGACTGAGAAAATCAAATGGGCCAAGTTCCTTGCATTTACAGATGGGTAAACTGAAGCCCCCAAGCAAGGGCCATGTATGCTTGAGGTGAATGTGGGCTGATGTCAGATCTCGGTCACAGTGAATGTTAATCAGAGATTTATGTGTGCACATCTGTGTGTGTTTGACACCAACATTGATTTTCATTTCCTTGTCTCTTTTGACAGTTACCGAGACACTGATTGCGGGGAGGGGGTGGGGCAGGGGAACCACGGACAGTCTCTTCAATACACAATGCTGGAGAAAGTGGATAGGCACACTCAGATTGACGCCAGACGCACTACCTCTCACCTCTCAAATGAACCAGAGGGAACTAAACGGAAGACCTGAAACATCCTGAAGGAAATGCTCAGGAGAGACTCGGAGTCATTGATAAAGGCAGACCTCTCTTCCTAATAACCCCCTGAAAGCACAATGAAGGCAATGAAATCGAAAATAGCTGAATGCACGCTGTCCAAATGAAGACGGTTCTAAAGTCAGCCACAGGTGGGCTTGCAGGAGCCAGGGAGCAGGAGGAACAGGGTGGAGCTGAGTGGGAGTGGGGGCGTGGCCTCGGAGTTTGTGAGCCTCAAGGCTGAGGGTGAATCCCTGCTTCCTGTCTCGCCAGTCCTTCTAGGCCCTGATGTGTCCCATCTCCATTTTAATGGGATCTTATTTTGTTATTTCCGTTTTCATTGTCTGTTCCTATCCCAGATCATATCAATCTGCAATGTCTCTGCTATTCCCTGTTCCCTTTTGGTAGTTTTGAGGTTTATTCTTACAGTCTTCCATACAGTTTAAGGTGAAATGCCCCTCCCCGTCCCAGGTGCCCAGGCCAGGATTCCCAGAATTATCCTGCCTCCCTGTGTCATGTATGGGAGACTTAAAGGAGCCACAGGCCAGGTTGTGACTGTTCAGTAGAAAGTCCGAGGCACAGGAGTCCTGAGGGCCAGGTGAGGGGATGAGGAGGGACACAAAGCAGAGATCCTTTCAGTGGGGTCTGGCCCAGAGGGTGACTTCTATTAAGCAGTCACTGGCTGCTTCAGGCTCCTGACTCACAGCTAGGAGCACAGGCTCCAAGGAATATGCTGAAGAGGCTGTTAGTCCCACTGGGTGAGAATAAGACCACTACTACAATTTTTGAGCCAAATTTGAAACAAGCTTTATTACATACTGGCCAGTTCCAGACCTGGGATTCCCAGAATATGGCTACATAGTTCCTACTTTCTTCCAATCACAAGCAAGCATGCATGCTGACGTACTTCCTGCTTATGTATCTCCTGCCTACCTGTGATCAAGCACATCCTTACAGATGGAGCAACCAAGCTTGTTTACAGAAGCGAAAACACACGGCGAAAACACACGGCTTGTTATCTTAACATGGACAGCAGCCCCCAACATTTCAGGAAGTTATCTGTTCTTGGGCAAATGGGCCTTATAGGTTAGACACATTTTTGTTTTATAGATTTCTTAAGCATAGCAATTTAAACTTAAAACATAATATTAGCCCTCACAAGGTCAGGAATCTGCAAAGTGCAGAGGATCCCACCCCCACCCCCTCACCTGGGAAAGATCCAGCTAGACAGAGCCACCATTGGAAGAAGGGCACAGATTCTTGCCTGGACAGTTAAGGTGACTAAAAAGAAATGGCTTTTGAGATATGAAGAGTCATGAGCCATCAGGTGGTGGCACACACCTTTGATCCCTGTGTTTGGGCTGATCTCTGAGTTTGAGGCCAGCCTGGTCTACAGAGTGAGTTCCAAGACAGCCAAGGCTACACAGAGAAACCCTGTCTCTGTGAGAGAGAGAGAGAGAGAGAGAGAGAGAGAGAGAGAGAGAGAGAGAGAGAGAGAGAGAGAGAGAGAGAGAGAGAGAGAGAGAGAGAGAGAGAGAGAGAGAGAGAGAGAGAGAGAGAGAGAGAGAGAGAGAGAGAGAGAGAGAGAAAAGGAGAGAGAGAGAGAGAGAGAGCCTTGTTATGGTTTGACTTTGTCATGTTGTTTGTATCATAGTGTCACCCCCCCCCATGCAAGTATCACATTCAAGAAATGTAAGCCTGGGGTTACATTCTAATGGTATTTGGGAATGGGGGCCTTGGGAGGTGATTGGGGTTAGTCAAGGTCATGAGAGTAGCATCCCAATGAGGTGAGGGTGGTTTCATTAGAAAGAGACCCAAGTTAGCATACTTACTTGGTTTCTGTAAGGAGGCTCTCATCAAATGCTGGCACCATGGCTATAGAGCTCCTGAACCCCCAAGTTCTCACTCTAAATAACACATTTGTTCGTGATGGGGGCAGGCAGAGACAGAGAGAGAATATGTACGTGTATGAGCATGGTATATGCATGTGTAGTGTCTATGCACATGTATGTGTGGGCTACACAGTTGTGTGGAGGCCAGAGAAGGATATCTAGGGTCATCCTCCAACACTCTCTACCTCATTTCTTTGAGAAAGGGTCTCTCACTGAACCTGGAACTAGGCTGGTGGCCATCAAGCCTCTCAAATCCTTTGTACCCCAACCCCCCAACACACAGTACTGGGGTAACAAGCATGGTGTATGGCTATGCCTTCGCCTGGTTTTTACATGGGTGCTGGGGTCCAGACTCAGGTCCTTACTGTATAGAGCAAATGATGTTGGCCACTGATTGGCGTCTCTAACCCTACCGTTATCCTTTATAAACGTTCCATCTGGGGTACTCAGTTATAGCAACAGAAAATGGACTAAGAAAACTGCGGGTTGTTGAAGACTGATCTTGGAAGATAGAGGGACACAGTCAACAGTCTGGGTGTGTGGGCCAGGGCACAGTGACACTGCCCACCCCAAGTCCTCCAGGTTGGACTTAGCGCCAGGCACTCCCAGAAAGGAGCTCTTTCAGCTCCACCACCACCCCTACCTTTCTCTCTGCTATCCTGGTTACCTCCTGACATTTCCCTTCTAATGAGATGTTCCAAATGGCCTCTTGTGCTAATTCAGACTCTAATGGAGATGTCCTCATGCTTGGCCATTCAGATCATTAGTGAAAAGGTTAATGGCTCCCCCACTGAGCCAACAACATGGGAATTTCAGGGCCCTTCTCCCGTGTCCATGTCCCCAAGTGGGAGCTCTCAGCCTATCAGATCACAGGCTGGAGAGCTGTGGACCAGGTCCCAACAGAATAAAAGGTGTCTCAACTGGAACTGTGGTGCACAGTGCACCCAGATGACAGAGGGTTGGCAGGGACAGCACTGGCACCGCCATCCTCAGGAATTGAGGGACTAGAGCTCACATGATTGTCGCCTACTGGTGTTTGTGTGGCTGCAGTAGGGTCCACTCCTGAGTCCGGGTGTGTGGATGAGGGAAAGACAGAGACATAGGATAGTGTTGGGGGGCAGATTCAGTCCATAGTAATGCCCCAGTTTTTTCGTACACCAGCTTAAGTAATCAACCAAAGGTGGGGACAATGGCAGAAGACTTCTATTATCATGTATAAAGGGCAAACAGCAATTACTTCCCTTAATCCTAAACACACACTGTAGCTGCCCATACTACTTTGCCTTCAGGCCCTTCACAGCTGCACATATCACCTAGCCTTCAGGGTGACAATACACCTGTCTGGGCCCAAGTCTGTCCTGCAGCCGGGTAAGCTAGCGCCTTAAGGACAATAGGAGTAATTCCACGTACAGTCCCGACACACGATGTCCAGGCTCTGCCTGTGGGTCACTTACAGGACCAGCTTTTGTCTTCTTCACCTGCTGTCCCTAGGCCTGCGGGTCACCTCTTAGGCCACCCTTCCACCCTTAAGGAGTCTGTTCTCTGCTGAAGACCCTCCAGATCTGCATCAGGCTGCCAGAAGCCAGCAGCCACTCTTCATAGCCCTCCACCCAGCACTGGCCACCCACTGTCCTTACAATGTCAGGGGAGGTCAGTGAGCACAAGCTCTGGCTCTAATTGGAGGTCGTGACATTGCAGTCCCACTCACTTCACCCTGGAGATCCCAGCACGTGCGGTCCTGCTCGCTTCACCCTGCAGCCCTCACTGGCATAGCCTCAAGACTCATGTGTTCCTAAACTGATACTGGGGACTCCTTCCTATGCCTCTGCTAGGCCCCACCCTGCACCTAGTCTGGACTGAGAGCCCACACTGCCCTGAAGCCAAAGGAGGGCCAGCCTGGAAGGCCCTGTAATGACAGGAGAGTCCCCTGCCACAGCACACTCCTCTTGTTGGCTGCTAGGCTCATCACAACCCCTCCCAGGCCAAGAGCCCAGAGCCCAATTCCACAGCAACCTGAAGTCCTGCCTGCAACACACCCAGCAGGTAGGCCTGGTTCTCCCTGTTGTCGCTCCTGTCCAGACGCACCTAAAATCACACACCTCCTACACCATTTTCTAATCTTTTAAAAGAAGGTCAATACCTAGTCATTGGGGGTTACTGTGGCCTAAGTTGGATTATTACCCACCCCCCAAAAAATTAATGTGTAGAAGCCCTGACACCCTCTACCCTGGATGTAGCTATATTTATTTTTAAGGTTTTTGGGACTCTTAAGGAAATAATTGGTGGACTTTAAACCAAAAGGTCCATGTAAGAAGAGGGGGCCACACAAGCATACCGGAACAAGACAGACTTCCACAAGCCTGCGGAGAGGTTTTGGGGGAAGCCAGCCTGCAGACGCCTTGATCTTGGGCCTTAGGCCTTCAGGATTGGGAGGCAACCTATTGTTACTTTAGCTACCCAGTCTGTGACATTCTGTCCTGGTTCTGATAGCACCCTGACCCAAGGGACTATACCAGCTGCTTCTTTGGAAAACCAGGGGGACTATCTCCCTCACACTCAGAGCTGGTACCCGTAAGAGCTGGTCCCTCTCGCTTGACAGGCTGGGGCTCCCACATGGCTGCACTCATAGGCCACAGTAGCTCCTAAGACCTCAGCAAAGGGGCTGCACAGGGTAGTTTATTATACAACAGAATCCAAGTAGAAAGCATACGCCCTTAATCTTCTCTCTCGTCTATCAAAGGTAGAGGGACCAGGTAACCCAAGCTACACCCAAGGCATGCATCACTTCCCCTCAAGCTTAGTAGGGAGGGAATCCTGCACCTGTCAGAGCTTGCAAACAAACCCAGCTTCCCAAGACCTTCCCCGCTAAGCCCTGGAAGAGTCATGTGTTGCACTAAAACTCCAGTGGCTTCTGCGCCCCAGCACCTACCTTCCCCCGGGTGACATTGAGGCTGCTCTGGCATCTTGGCTTTGTCCAGGTTCCACTCCACAAAGCCTCCCTCCCACTGCAGGTTAGAGGAACTCTGCCCAAGCAAAGATGACCTGTAGGCCACTCCTTTCTTTTAGTGCAGATAGAAGGCCACCTTATCTATTAGAGACTGGTATACAGACCCAAGGTCTGGGTAGGCACAAGCTGTTTGCCAGACGGGGGTGATAGAACTGATGGGAGGCAGATGAGCGCCGTGGGGTTTGGGAAGCCTTAAAGTCACAGTCCCTCAGGGATGAAGGCCTGGACTACAGGGCTGCTGTCCAGGAAACAGAACAGAACCCCAGGCCTGTTCTGTATGAAGCTGCTGTCATATCACAGGCAGAGCCTGCCTACCACCTACGTTCCACACGCCTGGGCAGCTGTCTGGTTGACTTCCTAGGCTGCTCTGATCCCGATGCCCAGTCCTAGAACCCCAGGCAGGCAGCTGCCCACTGCCTTCCAGCTCTAGACAATCGAGGGGCTTTTCTCTCTTACAAACCAGACTGCAGCCCTGTGCTTCCCTTCCAGTGATTTCTCCTGCACAGAGCTTAGCGAGGTCTTGAGGACCCCCCCCACAGTACATGTCACAACCCTCCCCTGCCTCTCATCTCCAGCCTCAGAGCCATCCCCAGGCCCGCGCTTTCCCAGTTGCTTGGGCTACTCTTTCTATCTGGAATCCCCGCCTCTGGTTTGAGCACTAACTACCCTTTGAAAGGCAGAGGGCTGTGGTGTGGTTGATAGCATGCTTGCCTGGCTTGTACGAAGCCCAGGATTTGATCCTCAGCACCCCAGAAAACCAGGTGTGCACATCTATAATCCATGCACTTGGGAGGTGGAGGCAGAAGGACCAGCAGTTCAAGGTCATCTTCAGCGACCAGGCAAGTTCCATGCCAAGCTGAGCTGCATGAGACCCTGTCGTAAGAGAAGGATGAAGAGGAGGTGAAAGAAGAGAAAGAGAAAAAACAAGAAGAGGTGGGGTCAGGCTCCCATCAGGGTCAAGTTTGGAAATCCCCCATTTCATCATCGTAGGGATCCAGGATGGATACATGGGGGTGGGGTACATTAAATAAATGCAATCACAAGACCCTGTCCTGAGTTCACTTAGGCAGAATGACAATTATGAAATGTAGTACAAGCTAGAAGGGAGAAAATGTAAGGGCCTAAGTGTAGAGCCCCTCTGCCCAGGCAGTCCCTGGCTGCAGATTTTAGCCTCAGCATTAATGGCTTCTCTTTGTCTTCCTTCCCAACTCCTGGGCCCCTCCTCCTTCTCATGCTCAGAGCTCATCACATTCCTAAAGGGGATAACATGGATTCCCCTAGTGTTATCTGAAGGAATGAGACAGGGCCTTGAACACCCCACCCCCATAGTACCTTAGTGCAGCAACCTGCCTGAGGGGATAGCGGACCAGCCTTCATCACAGGTACTCAGACTAGGGGTCCCACTGGCCCTCCTCTCAGTTTTAGGCTGTCATTAAAAAGATGAGTCTCAAAGAAAATTCTATTAAAATGAAAATTAACACTCCACACACCCCATGAGGCTGGAGTTCTTCATATCTACCCTGGCGAGAAAAATCTAGCTTGTGTGCCCAAGGGGGCCTATGCAAGATTGCTCTCACCAGTGTGATGTGTAATAGTGAAATCTCACAAAGAATGGGAGCGTCTAATGGGCTGCAGACCCAGTGAGTAAGCAGGGGCAGACATGGAGAGGGAGAAGTTCTCTTCCTACAGCCAGGAGCCTTCTTTACCTTTACCCCCTCCCTCCACTACTATTTTTTTTTTTTTTTTTTTTTGGGACAGGTTTCTCTCTATGTAGTCCTAGCTGTCTTTGAACTTGCTCTATAAACCAGGCTGACCTTGAACTCAGAAATCAGCCTGCCTTTGCTGCCCAAATGCTGGAAGTACACCACCTCTGCCTGGCTCCAACCCCCCTCTGTGAATGTGTTTTAATTTGTGTATATGTACATGTTCGTTTGTATGAACAGCTATGTGTGGAGGCCAGAGATCAACATCAGACATCAGATAACATCAGATGTCTTCCTCCCTCTCCACATGTATCTTCTTCTTCTTCTTCTTCTTCTTCTTCTTCTTCTTCTTCTTCTTCTTCTTCTTCTTCTTCTTCTTCTTCTTCTTCTTGAGGGGCTGGGGTCTCCCACTGCCCCAGGGCTTCATTCATTTGGTTATAGCAGCTGGCCAGTGAGTTCTAGGGATCCTCCGGCTTCTGTCCCTCTAGCCCTGGGCTACAGACATTCTCACAGATCCTCATGTTTGGTGGCAAGCACTTCACCAGTTGAGCCATCTCCCCAATCCCCTTCTTAGGGACCTTCCTTCCTCCCTCCCTCTCTCCCTCCCCCTTCCTTCCTCCCTTCCTTCTTCCCTCCCTCCCTTCCTCCCTCCTTCTCTCCCTCTTCCCCCTCTTTTCCTCCCTCCCTCCCTCCCTCCCTCCCTCCCTCCCTCCCTTCTTTCTTTTACATAAGCTGGTGAAATTTGCTGACAGTTGGAAAACTACCACAACTTTGAGCTTCAGCACAGATCTAGAGCATGGACTTTCTGTTTTGTTTTTCCTCTCAGTGCTGGGGCTCAAACCCAGCCCCTGTAGATGCTAACAAGTGCTTGATCAATGAGCTATACCCCCAGCTCTTGGCTTTCTCAGACAGGCTTTCATTGCGTGTCCTAGGCCAGCCTTGAACTCATCATCCTCCTGCCTTTAACCTTCTGAGTGCTGAGATTACAAGCATGCACCACTGAGTCTGACTGGGACATGGACTTTGAGTGACGGGGTTTTTTTTGGGACAGCACAGTCTTACACTGTTGGGTACAGAATGCAAGTGGCAATGTAATGGGATTTGAATGAGCTCACTTGCACGTGGCAAAATCCCACTCTCTGGGGCCCCTCTATCCAGCCGTGCCACAGGAAGCCCCACACTCCCACAGCACAGAGGGCTCAGGCAAGGTCTTCTCTGGCTTCAGTCAGTCTGCAGATCCACAAGCTCCCCCTGCTATGTATCATCCAGGCTGAGCACTGATGAAACCAAATGTTGTGACAACAATCCACACTTCTTTTATGGTGCTGGGAACGCCAGCACAAAGATTCTTGGTGCTTAGACATGGGACTCAGAGACAGAATTATTCTTTCACTGTTCGCAAACCTGAAAGTACCAAGGTGTGGTCAAGTTAGTTTCTCAAGGGCACCCTCTTTCTCTCTGTGATGTGTGTGACTGTCTTCTCCCCGTTTCTTCCTGGAGTCAACCAGCATCTGTTGGTATCTTAATCTCCTCCAATAAAGGCACCAGTCATGTTAGGACCCACCCACAGGATGCCACTGTGCCCTAATCACCTCTTAATGATCTCAACAGATGCCTTATGGGGAGAGAATTCAGGTCCTCACACTTGCCACTGCTTACTGTGGGTGAGATGCTATTTCAAATGGCCCATCTTTTCTTCCATTTCCTTCCCTTAACAACCCTTGAACTATTTCCCTCATCCTCACACTACAGAGAAGAAAAACAAGGCCCAGAGAGATGAAGGCAATTGTGTAAAGTCACCCAGCCTATTCATCACAATTTTTCTATCCCTATGGCTTTTTTCATTTTGTTTTGTTTTGAGACGTAGCTAAACATGTAGCCAAGGCTGACCTTGAACTCATCTTCAGCCTCTGCCCACCCAGTGTTGGGATTAAAGGCATGTCCCCCAGTGCCCCACTTTCTTTTTTCAGATGGACACGTGATGATTGTATGCAGTGCTGGTGTGCACTGGGATAGTTCATATAATAATGTGCAATAAACACATCATGGTAATTAGCCTCTCTGCCTTCTTAAACAGCTATCATTTCTTTCTTGGGGCCTTCAAACTCCTAGCTTGAAGGTCTTTCTAAAATACTAAATCAGAGTCAGGCAGTAGTGGTGCGTACCTCTAAGCCTAGGACTCAGAGGCAGAGGCAGAGGCAGGAGGATCTCTGTTAGTTTGAGGCCCGCCTGATCTACAGAGCAAGTTTCCAGGACAGGCTCCAAAACTACACAGAGAAACCCTGTCTCAAAACAAACAAACAAAACCCACAATCAGTTATTTTCAGTCAAGGCATCCCAGTATGCTGTAAGTCAGTGGTTGGTTGTCAACCTAAGGGCCTTGACCCCTTAGGGGACTAAATGATCCTTTCACAGGACCACATATCAGAGAGCCACTGCTTAAGGTGTTAGAGCTTCTGCTCCCTCAGACACTTCCCCAGAAGGTGAGCTCCAGGGGGTGGAAAGTGATTGTGCCATCCCTAATGCCTGGCACAGAGAAGATGCTGATGAGAGAGTGATGACCAGAGAGGGGCTGTCTTTCAAGGACGGCAGTCGGCAACACTTCCCTGACCCACTTCAATGCTCAGCTCACAGCTGGGCTCTCAGGCCTCCTCTCAGATAGCCCCAGCTCCCAGGCCCCAGGCCTGCCCAAACACAGGCACCACAGTGCCACAGAGACAGCACAACCCTTTGGTAAAAATCAATGCCATTGCCTGTGAGCAGCTGGGCTGAGCTTCCCTGGGCTCTCCCGTATCCCAGCAACAACACGCACATCCCTTGTCTGCAAGCTCCGGAGAAGATCCTGCTCTCAGACACCAGGGTCCAGCTAGTCCCAGCTCAGAAAGCACTGAGCCTGCAGCCTCTGCTCAAGCAGGAAAGAGATGGGCACATCCCAGGCTTCTGCGGACTCACTTCCTGGACCAGAAATAGGTGCTTGCTAGGGAAAGCTACGAAAGATGTGCTGATCAGAGGGTTGACTAAAGAACCATTCCAGATTCCTGATTCCTTAGCCTCTCCCACCCTACTTCCACGCCACACAGTTCTGCTGCTCTTCTGGGAGGAGAGGGAAGGGTAGTTAATCCTCTGGTCAGAGCAGGCTGCAGGGAGACACCCAGGGCAGTGAGAACAGTTGGAAATTGACAAAACTCTGGAAACAGGTGCATGTGCTCGATTCTCTACAGAGAAGCTTCCAGACAGCACCGTCCTCCCTAAACCATGGCCTCTGCCAAAGAAGACACTGAGCCCCCATGTGGTTGAATGTATCATCTTCTCCTTGTCTAGTCTATCTCAGTTGCCCCAAAACATCACCTCATGTGGTCACATGGCCAATTCCAATGCCATGGAACCTGATTGATTGGCCTTGAACCTTCCTTTGGTGCTTGGCTGAGGTGGAGCTGCCAGCCAGAGTCTCTAGAGTGGAGGAGACAAGAAGATAGAAGCTGGAGGTTGGCAGCCAGCCCCAGGCTTGCCAGCCTGCTCATCTGTAATGCTGTGTTTCTACTTAGCCTCTTTGATGGGTCTGTTTGTTCTGGTGTATAATGTTATTGCCTTCTCTGTTTCTATTTGTTTGGTTGGTTGGCTTTGTTTTATTTTGTTTTGTTTTTTGAGACAGGGTTTCTCTGGCTGTCCTGAAACTCACTCAGTAGACTAGGCTGGCCTTGAACTCAGAGATCTACCTGCCTCCGCCTCTGCCTCTGCCTCTGCCTCCCAAGTGCTGGGATTAGAGGCATACATCACCACCACCTTGTAGCCTTCTCTATTTTTAAACTTACCGAAAGTTATGTTTCCTTTCCTGTTTTCTCTCAGCTTGTAGCAAATGTCAGGCCATTTCATCTGCCTTATTATTTTCCATTTTCTTATATGTATTCTTTCTGTTCCTCACGATGTCTCTAGAAGGCTCTTCTTCTCCTGGTTGGTCTTGTCTGCAGCCAGCAATGTTTTGGAGGCAAGAGACCAGATCTTGGAGCTAGGCAGACTTGCCATGTTGATAACTCATCAGTCTCTTAAAGTGATAGATCCCTGTAGAGAAACTTAGGACAAACACACATGCCTGTGGGAATAGCCTGTGGTTGATTCATATCTGTTCAGGGTGTTTAGTTTAAAGCCCCTGACCCAGGACATTGCCTACCACAGGTACACACCCATTGTTTTGTACCAGAATTTAACATTGGCATCAAGAAGTCAGGGATACTAGTGTGTCCCAAGTTGTGGTATCAGTCATTTTCTTTGTCTTTTCTTCCCCATGAGGAGGGTCTCAGCCACAGTGGGGAACCTGTACATAGGTGTGTAGGGGTGCAGTGGGATAACTCATCTGCTGTCCTGGATCTGCCCATCTAGCCCACCCCTGTCCCTTTCTGCCCAGCTCTCCTAGGAAGAAGGGATGAACAAATACACCAACCCAGCCCCTGCTGTGGTATTAAATGTGTGATCTACACAAGACCAATCAGCATCCTTCCCTGGTGCTTTTTAACTGGACAGAAGGCGTGGGAGGCATCTCTTCCTGGAGGAGAGGCTGTGAACTCTCTGCTATGGTTTGGAGCTTCAGAGGAAGGAAGCTGGCCTGGGGTAGGACCCAGAGGCTGACTGGGAAGGGACTTCGAAAACTGATCCAGGGTGTGGCAACAGCTTGTTTTCCAGCAGAGTGACAGCTGGAGGGATGGGTTGCGCCTTGTGTTGCTCACCTATCTATTTATTAAAGCTGTACTGTGGACTCTTGAGTTGATGTTGGGTTTTAGGGAATATTAAGATAGGACGGTCACAGTTTGCATGAACTGCAAGATGTGGATTGTAGGTCTTGAAGTGTCATTTCTCTAATCAAGTGTCAGCTAAATGTCTGACATGATATTAATAAAGAGAGGGGCCTCTGAACGGTGTCTAGGCCTTCCTTACGAGCAAAGTTCAAGAAATCAGAGATGGGGAAAATCCTGTTTGCAGTAATTTTTAAACAAAACCCTTGGAATAAACATAGTCAAGAAAGTAAAAGACCCCTTAAGTGAACACTTCAAAACACTGCAGAAACAAATCAAAGAAGACAGAGAAGATTGACAGTTCCACACTAGACAGAATCAATACTGTGAAACTGGATGTATTACTAGATGCAGTCTGTAGATTCCGTGCAGCTCTGCCTCCCAGATTCCAATAATATTCTTCACAAGAATATATAAACTAACCCAAAAATTCATGTAGAAACATGAAAGACCCCCAATGGACAAAGCCACTCTGAGCAGAAAGAAGTATGCTGGAACTATCACCACACCTGATTTCAAGCTATACTGCAGAGCCATAATACTAAGAGCAGCATGGTCCTGGCATGAAAGTAGGCACACAAACCAACAGATAGAGTAGAAAATCCCAGTATAAATCCACACATCTGAAGTTATGTGATTTTTGACAAGGATGTCAAAAATGTACACTGTAGAAAAGACACCATTTGGTATCCTGAGGAAGGCTGAACTAGATCCCTTCCTCATCCTATACAAAAATCAGCTCAAATAGATCAAAGATTTCTGTAATATAAGACTTGAAACTCTAAAATTGCTGGCAGAAAACATAGCACAACGCTTCTAGACATGGACACTGGCAAGAATTCTCCAGTAGTTTAAAAAATAAAACCAGTAATGGACAAGTAAGGTTGCATGAATTAAAAGGCCTCTGCATAACAGGGGAAACAAATAGCTGAGTGAAGGCTACAGGCTTTGTGTCTGACAGAGAACTGATATCTAGAGTATGTAAAGAACTCTAAAGCTGGGAACTGGAGAGATGTTCCAGGGGGTAAGAGCATTTACTGCTCTTGCAGAGGACATGGCTTGATTTCCAGCGCCAGCTCCAGGGGAATGTGATGCTCTCTTCTGGCCTCTGAGAGTACTGCACACACATGGTGCACATGAACTCACACTGGAAATGTAACCTTTAAATAGAAAAAAAAAATCCCCAAAAAAGTAAATACCAACACAATTCCAATTGATAAATGAACTAATGAAATAAACATATGCTGGAAAGATGACATGTGAGTGGCCCATGAACATGGAAGCATGTTCCACATCCTCTTCTGTCTGTCAAATGCAGATTAAAACAACATTGAGATCCTATCTCACCCCAGTCAGAGCAGCTATCACCAAGAAGACAAGGAAATGCTGGTGAGGTTAGGGGGAAAGAATTGTATACACCACTGGTGGGAGTGTAAATTAATCCATCCGCTATGGAAATCAGTATGGAGAGTCCTCAGAAAACTGCAAATAGAACTAACACAGGATCCAGCTAGACTGCCCCTGGGAATATATCCAAGGGCCTCTAAAGCCACACACCCCACAGATACTTTCACACCTGCTTATTGTAACACTATTCCTAACAGCCAGGTCGTGGAGTTAGCCTGGGTGTCTGCCAGCAGGTAAATGTATAAAGAATTCTGGTTTATATGCACAACTGAGTTTTAGGCATTAAAAAAAAGAAAGAAAGAAACCAAAATTATGTTGTTTGTAGGAAAATGGCTGCAATGGAAATAACAAGTAGAGTAAAATAAGTCAGAGAGATAAATGTTGTCTGTTTTCTCTTGTTTGTGGAGCTTAGATTTTATATAGACACATAGAAACATATAAGTACTTAAAGTACCTGAAACGATGTAATTACTATGTCTACATTGTTGGGTTATGTTGCTTAGGGAATGATGTAAAGAAAAATCCTGCACAAATTCAATGTTTAAAAGTACTTTGACCTTACAGGATGTGATGGCACATGTCTTTAATTCCAGCATACGGGAGGCAGAGTCAGACAGAGCTCTATGAGTTTGAAGCCAGCCACATCTATATAGCAAGTATCAGGCTGCATATCGACAGCCTGTCTCAAAATATTCTTGTTGACCATGGTTGTTGATTGGACCCACACGTGTGCACCCCACAAATAAAGAGGCTGGCTGTGTCCACCTTCCTTCCCACCACCCCCTCACACTCTGCCCTCCTCATCCCCCTCATTTCTCCCCATGGCGTGTGCCGCGAACACGCTGTGCTTATTTCTGTTTTCTATTCAGGCTCTAGAATGGCCATGGCCTCCCGGGGCAGCGAGTTCTAATTTTTCCACTGCTGTGTTGAGGATCTCAGAGGACCACACACAGACTTGTTGAACAGTGAGTGGATGGCGAATAATGCACCCACAAAGGGCTGCTCTAAAAAGACGTTGTTTGGGCCAAATGATAAGCAGACCTTTGAAGCTCAGGGAGAGGGTCCCCAGACTCAGGGTACCACAGCTGTAAAGGCTCTGGGCAAGCAACACGGCATAGTGGCCAGAGCAAAGAGTAGTGGAGAGAAAAGCATAGTGAAAATAGTGCGGTGGAGGTCATTGTGGGTGGGAAGGCGTGAAGGGGTTATCCCAAGCATCCTGGGAAGCCTTGGGGGGCCTTCTGTAGGACTGCAAGCTCTCACAGCTAGTGCTTTGAAGGCAAGCTCTGCCTGGCTTCCAAGAAGATAGTGCAGGGCATCAAAGCTGAGAAGAGAGCTATGGAGACTCCCGGTTGGGGGTGCTGTTGGGGGTGCTGGGGACAAGAAGCACAGAACACCCCTACCTCCCTGGTGCCGACTGACCCAGCTCTTCCACCAAGGCAACCCAAGTGCTGAGAAGCCTCTGGAATGGAACCTCAGGAAAATGGAACAACTCTCCAAAGAGAGCTTCTCAAGATAAGGGGCATATTTAACTGGAAGAGCCTTCCCCACCCACCGGATAGCCACTGTCTTCCACTACACTCAGATAGTAGCCATCTGTGACATGGGGCATTGTCACAGGGAAGGCTAGCAAGCTACAACAGAAAATACCAGAAAAATACAAACGTTTGGGCCTTTCCCAGTCTCCTCCTGTGTGTGTGTGTGGGGGGGGGGTGTTTACAAAGTGGGAGGGGCCTAGCTGGAGGAGGGTGCAGAGGGGGAGGAGCCCAGCTGAGGGGGAGGAGCCCTGTCCAGCTCAGTGGCAGAGAGAGGCACAGAAGAGGCACAGGCAAGAGGGGGTGTGAGCTGAGCTGTGGTTGGCCTGCCCCACTCCCAAGCAAAGAGACCCTCTGTGGCTTTAGGGAGTGGAGATGGCTCACACTCAGGCAGCGACCACAGCCAGAGCAAGCTAGCAGGGCTGCCTCTGTGAAAGCTGCAGGGAACTCTGGAAGTAGGCTCGTGGGAAGTAGGAAGATTCCCTTCAGAACAGTCATTTCCCCCAGAGCCACCCACTTCCTGTCCAGAGACCAAGCGTAGCCACAAGGATAAGGTGGTGATTAAAGTCACTCAGAGAAGCCATCTTCATACTTCTGTCCCAAGACCGCAAAAATGCCCCACTTTCCGTTTACATAACCGAGGGAGACCTTCACTGCAGAGCAAAGGCGATGTGCCCAGAGGAGCCTGGCGCACCACAAAACAGCCTGCAACTTCAGAAGAGAACAAACACCACTCGGCCCCACAGGGTACCTCTCTGGCGAGGCACCTGTGCCAAGGCGGGCAGGTGTTCCAGCATGTGACCAAGCTGGGAAAGGGAGCTGGCTTTTGAATTCCTGGGGTATGAAGCCTCAGAGGCTGGAGAAGGGGACCGGGGACGGGGGATGGGGGGTGGGGGGAGGCGAGCTAGGCCAGTCTGAGGTTTGGTGTCACCCTGGGAGGGTTCTGGTCAGGAATTCGAAAGATAGATTGCATGTCCTAAATTTGACCACAATTGTTCCAGGAAAGAACACTCTAGATCCGGTGTGATTGTTTGGGAAAATATTTGTATCCACTTAGCAGGCTGGTGAGGAGTGTGCAGAGAAGAGAGGCAGGACACTGGAAGCTGGACCAGGATGTGGGACAAGAGATGGCACCAGGAAGCATCCTAATTAAGGGTCCTTTGTGGGCAGCAGTGCCTTTAAGCACCCATAACCTCTCAAGTGTCAGGGACTGTGTGTTGGTGGAGGTCATCCTAAGATGGGTAAATGCATTACCTATGCCTGTTGTGGAGAGGGAGAAGCCAAGCTGGGCAGAAGGAGAAGGAGCCAAGTAGGGGGAGGGTGCCGAGTAGGAGGACCGCTGCTGAGGAAGTTCCTCGCCAGCTGACCTTTCACATACTATTGATGTTGAAGACTAGGCTCACTGGAGACACAGCATGGGTGGGAGTGACCTGGAGCTTCTGCGGGCAGACTTTAGGCAAGTCATGACGCCATAGTAGATAGACTGTGGCAGAATCTAGTTGGAAGAGTCTCCTCGTTACTGGCAAAGAAATCCATATTCAGTCCTCACATCAGTTCTATAGAGCCCCTCGCAGCCCACAACAACACAGAGATATGAAGGTGAGTTGAAGAAGAGAGTTTGGGATGCACTAATTTGAAGATGGTTGTAGTGCCCACACCTGTTGCACTGACAACACCCGTTGAGGTGTGGGAACAGGTGTGGAGTGACCTGTGGGAACTAGGTCTGGGGTCTCAGACCTCAGCTAGCTCTCTTACTTCATGGTCGGAGATAGACAGCATCCAGAGGCATCCTTGGGACAGGAACCTGCAGTGGTCATCTGTTTCTGGTGTAAGTGATTTCTCCCCAAATAAACATCCATCAGCCTATATAGCGCCCTGGAATCTTATTCCCCACGCATTAAATGGTCATTGCCATGCCATGAGCTATCCCCCTCCAAGGAGATTGCATGTGGAGGCTAGCACCCCCTTCATCTCTAGTATAGTACTTCCACCTGTGAAGGCCTGTGACACGGAGAATGAGGATTTGACTCACAGATGGGAGCCAGTGTCAGCCATAAGGACCCCGAGAATGCAGATTGTGAAGAAGGGGGACACCTGGAGAATTACCTCACTCTAGAGTTCTTCTCTCTCAAAAGGGACAAGGGGACAGAGGGAGGTATGTGTACAGCGAGCTTGCATATGGAAACCAGAAGCTCAGGACACTGCAGACACAATGTGTGATGAAGAGCCAGGCTTGGGCGGCAGAGGGGGCTGTGGATGGTACTGACTGGTCATGGTGTTGGACCATCAGACTAAGACACTTCATCTCACAGAGCATGGGGAGCCATGGGCAGTTTTCACAAATGCATAAAGGTCCAGAGGGAGCAGTAGGGTCCCTGGGAGGATAGGTCAGAGGTGAGTAGGAGGGCTATGGTGGCACCTGGTTGGACAGCCATGGCTGTGAACTAGGGTTCTTTAACAGCAGGGAATACAATACATCTTGGGACCCCTGGCCTAAGAGGGACAAGGACACTCAAAGGGGAGTCTGCCCGTGAAACTTGCAGAAAATCAGGACATAAATTTGCTTTATGTCCCCCACGGTGGGAGCATTGGTTTCCTCATCATCTCACCCTTGCTGGGGGCCTGGCAGAGAGAAACCATTAAAGTGTGTGTGTGAAATTGGCAGCTTCCATCACCCAAGTCCAGGAGCAGGATGTCAGCCCACCTGGCAGGTGAGAGCAGGCAGGCTGGGGAAGGGAGGAAGGATGCTAAGGAGAGAAGTTGAAGAGAGGCAGCTGAGCTGTAATGGGACTGACAGCCTCATTTGGAGGTGAGTGGACTATGTTTAACTGGACATAGCAGGTAATGAATGGAGCCTGTGTAAGGCCCGAGTGTGGCTTACAAGATACCGAGACCAGGCCAGGTCCAACCTCATACATTTTTAATTCTATTGCGAGTTAAAATAATTCTATTCCTCAGTTGTGTGAGTTCTTCTCGGGAATCTATTTTGATTCGCCCCAGAGAGAGAAGGCATTGACAGACCGAAGACATTCCCACCCAAGTCTAGCTTGATGAAGCAATGAGTTTTGGGGGTTTACTTACAGAATGGAGAGAAGTCACTCACAGGAACATAAGCAAGAACAGGCAACCTCCTTCTCCCAGACACTGCTGACTGTTTTCAGGAGGCCAGGAACCCTCCCCTCCTTCTACAAAAGATTGCTAGAAGGCCCAATCTCATGACGGTCTCGAGTGGGTAACCGTAGATGCTCAAATTTCAAGGCAGCCTCAGCCCAGAAGGCTGAGTTCTACAACAGCACCCACCCAGTTGTGTGTGGTCCTCCTTATTGTCATCCAACTGTGGAAATATTAAATGGAAACTTCTAGAAACAAACAGTTCCAAAGTTTTAGATAATTTTTTTTGCATTGTACCATAACTTTTCTGTCCCAGGTTTGAGAACTCCTCTGGGGTCTTGGAATGAACCCCCTGCCGATGAGGGAAGGAACAGCTGTCAGCTTTACTTAAATGTGTCTGTCCCCAGAGGCCTCAACAACATCAAAATATTGTATAACGTACTTCACTTCTCATAGTTACTGTGAGAGAATAGCACATTGTCTACCATTCTTCAATGCCTCACAAAGTGAAGTTGTTCTCAAGACACTGGATGACTGACAGATTTTCTTTTTACTAACTCCTTTCTCGCTGGCTTTGACTGCTTTGTCCTAGAGAACCCGAGAAGCATCAGTCCCTTCTCTCTGCTCATGGTTACTTTCTCCTCCATGTTTATGCAACTCGACACTTCCCATCTGTGGTCCCTTTTCATTTTGGTTGTGTCCCAGTTTGTTTATGAAGCCACCTTCACTTTGCTGTTATCTGGTTCCCTGCCACATCACAGTGTAGGGGCACATGCTCTGAGGACGAGCAGCTTGAGTTCAAAGCCAGTAACAGCTTGCTCACCACACCAGGCAAGGTCATTACCTCCCATAGAGTTCAGAACTTCGTCCTTAAAGGGGACATACAGACTGCCTCCAACTCATAGTGGCTCAACTGAGGACTTTTTTTTTTTAACCTTTATGGTGATGCAAAAGTAATACGAAGTCAGTGGGAACCGTACTTTGCATTTTGAATTTGGATCTTTTCCCAGGCTAGCAAGATGAAAAGTGTATTCTCTCCCAATACTGAAAAGCAGCAGAGCTGCAGCTCCAAGCTCACGACCACGTGGAGAAAAAAGCCTACACTCTATATGCAGACGTGTCTAGGTTGAAACCTGCAGACCACATGTGTTCCAGAGTAGCTGTGACTGCAACCAAAACATTTGTAGGCAACAGTATCATATTGCCATGTCAAAGAGTTGGACAGTAAACTACGTAGCCAGCAAGTTTTTTCAAGGGTGTATATTCAACATTTTATTATATGACAGGTTTCGTGTTTGGCATTTATGCCTGAGTACAAGTTAATGTAAGTGAGTGTGTTTAAGGCATTGTACACTGTGTTGTTCAGTGGATTAGGTGCACAAAATAAATGCATTTGGGCCTTCAGGATATTTTCAACTCACAATAGGTCTATTGAGCCAAAAGCCCATCGTCACTAACTGCGGTGACACACATTTAACCGAGAGTTTGAGACTCAATTGGTCAACTAATAACCCAGTCTACAGACAAACTCAAGCGGGACTCTTGACTGGCCACATATGTTTTAAAAACTTCTGCAGTCCTTGAACTCAGGACTCCATGCCTACTAGACCAGCATTCTATCATTGAGTTACATTCTCAGCATTCATGTTGAATTTGTGGAAGTGGATTGTCTAAGCAGGGACTGTGCAATCCAGTGACCATAGACCACACCCTCCCTATGGTTCACATATATCCTGATTTGTTGCTGATACATACTGGGCACCTCTAGACATTTGAATTTGCAAGCCCCACTTATGCACAGACACTGATTCTTCCTGCCCTAACTGCTTACTCAGTGATCTGCACAGGGTCCTTCCTCCCCCACCCCACCCCGGCTAGAGTCTGTCTCGTTGACTCAATACCAGACAGAGATTCTGAGACAAATCAAAAGGATCTGGCTTGTATGAATCAATGTCCTTCTCTTTGAGTTTCCTTTTAGCAACTCAGCACTGCCAGAGCCTGCGGGGAAACATCTGACTTGCTTCAGACAACCACACCAGAGCAAGCCCCTGCCTCGGGGTGGCCATGCAGTTAACCCCAGCATGATGTGCATCAGTCTTCAAACTGTATTTATGGACATGGCAGATGACAGAGGAGCTGATTTTCTTTCTTGGGTCTAGTCTGCTCCTCAACTCAAAGTTTCAGAAGAAATCTTTGACTCAAATGTGGGCAAGACTCAAACAAGGGAGATAAGATTTACATGAGAAAACTCACACAGCCCATTCACTGTGCCTGCCTGTCCTCTGTTCAAGAGGCACAGGTAGAATGGGGGACTTACAGAATGGCGCAAACAGCAGGAAAGCGTGAGCATGAATGCTGCAGTCAGCATGTGCACAGGCAGAGTTTGGGCTGAGAACTGACCTGGCTGCATGATGGACGGTGAATACACAGTAAAGAACAATTGATTCACGAATAAAAGTCAAACTGAAACGATACGTGTCACTTACACAACACTAGGAAGCCTTGGAGGTCTGACCAAAGCAGAGTGGAAGAGTGGAGAGGTGGAGAGGTCTTTGGTTTTAAACTGTGTGTGTGTGTGTGTGTGTGTGTGTGTGTGTGTGTGTGTGTGTGTGTGTGTGAAGTCAGTTCTCTCCTTCCATCTTCTTCCACCTCATTGAAGTGGAGTCGCTCTTATTTCTGTTGATGCCCTTGGACACCAGGCTATCTAATCTGTAAACTCCTAGACGATTCACTGGTCTCTTCTATTCCTGCTGTAGTGGTGCTGGGATACAGAAACTGCCAGTGCATCTCACTTTTTACCTGGGTTGTAGGACTCCAAGTCAGGTCCTCAGGCTTGAGCACTTAGCCCTTTTATCTATTGAGCCATAAAGCGGTCCAAAGACATCTTGGAAATACTATGCTGAGGTCCATGTCAGAGTGACATAGTTCTCAACTTGGGGGTGTGAGTATGGGTGTGGAGAAGGGTCATCTTCCTCAGGACGTTTAGCAATCCCTAGAGACATTTTTGACTGTCACGATGGAGCACACTACTGCCATCTCGTGGTTGGAGACTAGAGATGCGGCCAAGCATCCCACAGTGTGTTTGGACAGACTACACCATTGTGGTGGATGCAGCCAGCCCCAGTGGGCAGTGTATCAATAGTGTCAGGATTGAGAAACCCCACCCAAAGCCAGGAGTACTCTAGATGCCTGTGTCAGCTGTCAGCCAGCCTTTCAATGTCCTCCTCTCCTACTGCTTGTACCCTTATATTCCCTCCCCCCCCCCCAAATGCTCATGACCCCATGAAGAAGCTCCAACTGGAGAAAAGAGGCCCCTGGACACAGCCTGCTTTAACCATCCAGTAAGCATATGAGTAAGCTTACAGGCATATTCTGCAACTTTAGTCATAGATGAGCCTTATATAACTGCAAGCCCCCAGGGTCAGCTTTATTGAAATATCCTGAGAGACCCTCAACCAGAAAACTACTGAGCTACATCACTTTAACATTCTGGGTCCTCAAAAATGATAAAAACAACTAATTTTATTACCATTTTAAGGTATTGATTTTTAGAGTGACTTGTTACACAGCAGTGGATAGCTCATATAAACCTGTTCTGGAAAAGCCTAAAACCAAGCCTTGAAAGGATCAAAAGAAATGATAGCAAATTCTCTATCTACTAGAATTAAATTCTTTAAAGGGAGAAAATATGACCCAAGTGTTTTAAAATGTATAATCCATGAAGTCTAGCACACAATAAAAAAAATTACTAGATATGCAGCTGAGTGTGGCGGTACGTGCCTTTGATCCTAGCACTAAGGAGGCAGAGGTAGGTGGATCTCCAAGTTCAAGGTCAGCCTGGTCTACACAGAGAGTTCCACAATCGTCAGGACTACATAGAAAGATCCTGTCTCAAATAAATAAACAAAATATTAAAAAATTACTAGATATGCAATCAAGCAAGAAAAAAACCAACAGTATGTACTCACATAAAAGGCAGCTGATAGGGATTCTGAGTAGATCCAGATGTTAGAATCAACAGACAAGGATTTTAAAGCATGTTAGAAATGCAATGAAGAACTTAAAGAAAACTATTACTTCAATAAGGGAACAGATGGGAAATCCATCACAGAAACAGGAATAGAGAAAAAACAATAAACAAAATCTCTGTAGATGAAAGATTACCAGATTGGCTTCAAAACACATTTGAGGTGTTAAAAGGAAAGATTAATGAAGCAGAGACAGATTCCCACTCTGAGGAACAGAGGTGAAAATCAGCCCTAAAACATGAGCAGAACCCATGACTTGTGAGAACCTAGGAAGAGTTCAACCAAGTGTCCTCAGAGAGGATGGGAAGGAAAAAGACCCTGAAAGAACAGTTATCAGGGGATGGGGACCAGTGAATGGCTCAGTGGGTAAAGGGGCTTGTGGCCCCGTGGTGATGTCTTTGAAGATCAGAGGGTGGAGCTCGACACTTGCTAACAGACAGACAGGAAGTGAGATGGCTGGGCAGAGAAAGGATTATAGGAAGGAAACAGGGACTCGCTCTCTTTTCAAATGGCAGATGGGAAGTTGGCTAGGTAAGGTGTGGCTGTGGCTTGCTCCTTCATCTCTCCGGTCCCTCAGTATTTTCCCCTATATCAGACAGCCAGCTTTTATAATTAAGACCTATCAGAACTCAAGATACATTGCCAAACCAGATGAACAGGGTTTGATCCCTGAAATGCACTTGCTAAACTAAGAGAATAGATCCTGAAACTTATCCTCTGACCTCCATGTGCATGCCACGGTATGGACATGTGACTGAGTGCATGCCCACAAATAAATAAATAAATAAACGTAATAAAAGTTTTAAAGAGATAACTTAAAATTTCCCAAGTATGGTGACAAAGGAACCAGCTGGATAATACAAATAAGATGAACCCTCCAAAGGCAAATAAGATAAAATAAACTAAATGATAAGGAGTACTTTTGAGGTGAAGAAAGAGCTTTCATAAAAGCAAAAGAGTTAATCTAGAAGGAAACCATAAAATCTTAACTCTGTGCCTAATAACTAAGCTTTGAGATTCATAAAACAAAAACTGACTAAGATGGGAAGACAGACAACTCTATTCACAACTGGAAGTTTTTGACATTTCCCTCTTACTATCATATAGAACTAGGAAATAAAAACAAACAAAAATTGATAAAGAGGCTGGAGATGATTCAGTTGTTCAGAGCACTTGCTGCTCTTTCAGAGAACTGAGTTCCACACCCAGCACCCACGACAGGGGGCTCACAACTGCCTGTCACTACAGTTCCAGGGACCCAACCCCCCCTTCTGGCCTCCACAACAGGCATCTGCACACGTGTGATGCACATAATTTCCTGCAGGCAAAACACATGATAGATAGATAGATGATAGATAGATAGATAGATAGATAGATAGATAGATAGATAGATGATAGATAGATAGATAGATAGATAGATAGATAGATAGATAGTAGTTGATAGATAGAGATTTGACTTTTAAAAACCAGGTGATAGCATAAAACAGTTGGGCACGCTATCACCAGTCTTGTTCTAATTGACAATTTGACAATTTTGGGACACCTCACTACACAGCTTCAAAATACACATTATTTTTCAGGTGCACATAGAATTTTCACCAAAATAAACAATATTCTGGGCTACAAAGTAAGTCTTATTACATTTTAAAAGATAAAAATCCTCAGAGTCAGCTTCCTGACCACAAGAGAATTAAGTCAAAAAGAATAGCAAGGTATTAGGAAAAATCCCTCCAGATATTTGGAAAAATAAACAGCATACTTTTAAATAACTTCGTAGGGTGTGTTGGGGATGTGGTTTCATGGAAGAGTGCTTGCCTAGCATGTGTGTGGTCCTGGGTCTGAGGTTTGATCTCCAGTTCTGTCAAAAGGCAGACAGACAAATAGAAAGAAAGACAGACAGAAGGTGGGAAGAAGGAAAGAAGAAAGGAAGGAAGGAGGGAAAAAAATGGTGCCTGGTCAAGGACATCTATGTAGAGAAAATAAATCTGATGCCCACCTCACTCAAAAAGCAGTTAACAGAAAAGAGTTGCAGAAACTAAATCTATAAGAAGACACACAAATGGACCATAAAAACATTAAAAAACATTCTTTATCTTGAGCTGGAGAGATGGTTCAGAGGTTAGGCGCTCTGGCTGCTCTTCCAGAGGTCCTAAGTTTGGTTCCCCACACCCACATGACAAATCACAAGCCACCTTCAACAACAGTTCCAAGGAATCCAATACCCTCTTCTGGTCTCTGTGGGCACCAGGTATGCATGAAGTGCGCAAACATACATGCAGAAAAAATACAAATATACATAGAATAATAATAAAATAGTTAAATTTTTTTAAAAAAATTAAAAACCAATGTTTATCACCATGCCAGGCCTGGGCAGTGTAGACCTGTAACTTCTGCTACTCTGAAGGCTGAGGCAGGAGAATCTCAAGCCCAAGGCCTACTTGAGATGTTGAGTGAGTTCATGGCCAACCTAAGTAACTTAGAACCTGTCTCCAAAAAAAAGTAAAAATGGGGCTAGATATATCAACTGTAGTGTCCCTGCCCAGCAACAGGTGAGGCCCTGGGTTTAACACCTAGCACACAACTGAAAAGGAGATGATCATGCATTGGGATGACAAGGGAAGGAAAAGAGATAAAGAGAAAAAGAAAGAGACAGAGAAGAGAAGGAGAAGGAAGGGGAGGAAGGTAAGTTGTTAAGGAACAGAATTTGGATTCTGCTTGCACTACTGTTCTATGCCTGTAGTCCTATCTAAGCTATCTCCTTTTTCTATAACAGAATACTTGAAACTCGATGATTTGTAAAGAAAGGTTGTTTATAAAGAAAGATTATTAGAAAACTAATGCAGTTTTGGAGAGAAATACACTAATCTATCCATGAGGACAAGCTTTCTTTAAAATCCCATCTCCTGACACCTTTACAACACCAATCAAATTTTTCAAATAAATTTTGGTGAGGACAAACAACAACCAGACCACAACAATGCCAAAAGAAATTGAAAACACGACTCCATAAAAATCTATGCATTGTGAATCATCACCAAACAGGTGGAAACCTTCCAGACCTCCATCAACCAAGGAACAGAAAAGCAGCATGGTACATGTCCACACACAGAATTATTACTTCACTGTAGCGAAGAAGGATGAGTTTCCACCTGCTGAAATGTTAGAGAAATCATCTGAGATGAAGCTCTGAGAATCAGACAGTGGTGGGACATTCATTGCATTCTGGAAATATTAAAGGATATGGGATGATTTTCTTTTAAGGGGAAATGTTAAGTTATGTAAATTACATCTCAGCAAAAAACAAAATTAAATGGGAAGAGGCCATGTGCTTATGAAAAGATAATTTCAAAGATGAAATACCTAAATACCCTGACTGGACAGTAATAAATCTTGGAATAGATTCTGGTGATAGAGAACATAAATTTGAGCCCCAATTAAATGAAACTGTTATGTCCTTCCCCCTAAAAAAAAAAAAAAAACCTCACCTTTATACCCCACAAAAATCCTACTGAGGAATTGTATTAGCCACGGTTCTCTAGGTGAACAAAACTTATAGAATGAATATACATTGAATATATAGAGAATATATATATATATATATATATATGTCAGCTATGTCCACCTACACACACACACACACACACACACACACACACACACACACACAATGTCCAGCTAGTCCAACAATCCAACAATGGCTGCCTACCAATAGAAAGGCCAAGAATCCAGTAGTTGTTTGGTCTTGGTCTTTGCGGCTGGGTGTCTCAGCTGACCGTCAGTGGATGTGAAAACCCAAATAAGTAGGCTCTAATGCCAGTGAAGGAATGGACTCACCAGTGAGATGAGAGCAAGCAGGCAGAGAGAGAGAGAGAGAGAGAGAGAGAGAGAGAGAGAGAGAGAGAGAGAGAGAGAGAGAGAGAGAGAGAGAGAGAGCTTCCTTCCTTCTTGTCCTTTATACAGGCTGCCAGCAGAAGGTGTGGTCCAGACTTACGGTGGATCTTCCCACCTCAAAAGATCCAGATTAGAAGTGAGCAACCATGCAAAGGCAGAGCCTAGTCACACACATCTGTAATCCAAGTGCTCAAGGATCCCTGTGCTTTGCTGGACAGTTGGTCTAGCTCACCAGTGAACTCTGGCTTCAGTGAGAAACCTTTCTCAAAAATAAGGTAGAAATGAATCAATGAAAAACACCTGGTGGTAACTTCTGGCCTACACATACACACACACACACACACACACACACACACACACACAGGCAAGCACGCACACACGCACATATGCACGCACACACACACACACACACACACACAAACACACGCATGCAGGCAAGCAAGCACACACGCGCGCGGGTGCGCACACACACATAAACACGCACACTCATATGCTTACACATGCACACACACACACACACACACACACACACACACACACACACACACTTCAAAGAAAAAGACAGCGGCAAAGGGGAAGGCAACGCCTCCAAACCTGAATTTCCTCGTTTGCATATGAGGAAGCCTGGGTCCTTTGAACCAGTTTTCCTACCCTGGCATCATTCCGTTTCCCACAACTAGAAGGCACACTTGACCTACTCTGGTGCTGGCTGCAGGAACCATGCAGGGGCGCCCCCCCCCCCGCACGCTCACCCCAAGGTGAGTCTGTTCCACCGGATGCCTCAACAAAGCCCCTCCCAGGAGCTACTGGTGGTGGGACACTTTGTGTCCTGGACGTTGGGCTCAGTGATGGGAGGCAGCAGGGTTCTCACTCACGGAAATTGGGGAGCAAGTAAAGACGAGATGGATTAACCTGTGGGTCAGTTGATGCTAAGTGGATAAGTTCAAAGCTAGAAACAAGAGCTGTAGAGTCACGGTCACCAGCCAGCGATGACTGGAGTTTGAGAAGGGATGAGAGCTGAGGACCATGCTCCACGGAGCAACTGCGTGAAGGAGGACGCAGAGAAGGAGGCCGAGAAAATGGAATCGACAGAGTAGAAAGAACACAGAAGAGCTGAGTCGGGATGCGCCGAGAGCGCAAAGGGTATCAGAGAGAAGGAGCCGGTGGTCTGTGAGCCAAGGAACCCATACAAGGTTCTAGTAGCAGCCCAGAATTAAAAAAGTGGGGGTGGCAGCAGAGGGACACAGCAAACCAAAGATCACTCTCCTTTTGCCAGCCTGGCCTTTCCTCTTACCTCCAAGTTGATTTACCCTGTTGTTGCTGTTGCTTCTGCTGCTTCCTTCCCTGCTACCAGAAAGAAACAGCATCTCCAGGCTTTCCTTGTGGACCGAGGACCAGTGACTCTCCAGGAAGCCTCCAGGCTTTCAGCACCAGACTGGGAATGCTCAAGCTCCCAGCCCCATGGACAGAACTGCCACCTGGCTCTCAGCCTCTCAGATGTAATTCGGCTCTTGTTGCTGTTTTAACATCAGCTGACTTAATACACTCTCCAACGTGTGTGTGTGTGTGTGTGTGTGTGTGTGTGTGTGTGTGTGTGTGTGTGTTTTACTCTGTGGGTTGTTCTCTGGAGACCCTAATACACCCCCATTGGTTAGCTCCCTTCCAGCTCCAAACTGAGGCAGCAAATGCTCCTCTGGGCATTCAAAGACACTCCCTCTGCTAGCTTAGCTCTGGGGTGGTTTTCACAGCTCGTTAGAGCCACCAGAATCAGCCTAGCCTCCATAATGAGCTGGTGTTTCCTTATCAGATAGATGCTTCACCCCTAATGAGTCACTACCCGTGCACACCCACTGGGGGCTAATAGTAGAGAATTCACATTTATGCTAAGTTCAGCTGGTGGTTTTTGTGTTTGTTTTTTACTTTTTTTGACACAGGATCTCATGTAATCCAGGCTGGTATTGCATTGAACTCCTGACCTCCTCACCTGTACCTCCCAAGTACTAGGACTGCAAGCATGTGCAGAGAGACTGGGGTCTCTCTAGGGAATCCTGGTGGCTGAAAGAAGGAGATTCAGGGGAAACAGCACTGCTCCTGCTGCCACAGCGGCAGCCCTGGTGAAGCCACTTTGAGAACTGCACAGCAGGCTGGGTTTTGTGACATGCACATGCACGACTGCTTCTGAGGCTGAGGCAGGGTGAGCTCTGAGTCCAGGAGTTCTGGGAGTCAGTTCTCCCCTTCTGCCATATTGCTCCTGGGGATCAAACTCAGGGCATTGGGCCCAGCAGCAGGTCCCTTTAAATACTGCTGCAAGAGACCTTGTCTTTTAAAAGATTAATAAAGAGCTGTGTGGAGGGATCAGTGCCTTACAGAACACCTGTGTGTGAAAAGATAACTTTGCCCAACCATGCACTTCCAACATTCACTGTGCTAGAGGTGCCCCTGTCAGACCTGAATGTATCCTACCAGGAAGGCACTCCAACTCCTTCCCGGGACACCATGCACCCACTTCAGTCTGTATGGAGAAGAAAAAGCTGAAAGCCCCAGGTACGTTTATGGGGCAGACCCCTGAGCACAGGGACCAACCACACTACTAAGGCTGTCAGGTTTGTGGGAACACTTGAAGGCATCACCCACACTATGGGTTGAGCTAATGCAGTCTGCTGTGGCTGCCATCCGTAGCTCCTCCCAGTTGGTGACCCCATCCAGGTCCTGCACCCTGGCTCCCTACCCACTCCTTGAGCTCCTGGGGATGCTGGCTCTGGAAACCTGTTCTGGAAAGCTGTGTTCCCAGGAGAGTTAAAACCCGGATCCCAGCATGGGGATAAGGAATGACTGACAGCCCAGACTGCTCTCGCCTCTCGGGCCCCTTGCCAGACTGATTCATGCATCTTCAAAAATAAGACATATTTTCATGCCAGTTGCTACATTTATTAAGGAGAAATGTGTTTGATTGACTGGCTTGGAACCTGCCCTCTCCGCAATGGAACAGAGGCTTGGCCTCCTCCAGATTTTTCCCAGTCTTTCCTGGGTCAGGGTCAAAAGCTTCTGCACAGTAAAAAGGAGTGGGACCTCAGTCTTCTCAACCAGCACTTCTTGGGAAGTGTGTGTGTGCACGCACATACACACACACTCACACACACTTGTTTCAAAGCACCACCACCCCCCCTTCCATCTTGATGCCATAATTCTGAGGCTCAGGCAATTAAAGTAAAATATCCTTATAGTCTCTCGATGTTTACTCGACCAGCTGGTAATGAGCTGGGCAGGATTGTCTCTGTTACATAAAGGAGAAGAACAAAGAATTAGGAATATGGAAGACATTCAAATGTCTTAATTAGCGTTTCCATCTGCAAAAAAAAGAAAAGAAAAATGTTTGTCAGTAAAAGTCATGCCCAGGTACCTATCTTAGGAAGGCCAGGTTCCTCAAAGGCCGCATACAGACAGCAGTATGGCATGGAAGGATACATGGGTTCAGGTCCACCCAGGGAAGTGCTGGGAACCTGGATGTGAGCGTAGTGTGGACTCTGGGGAGGGAAGGAGAGCAAGCCAGGCCTGGGAGTAGATGTGGTCAGTGCTGAGGGTGGAACCAGGGACAGGAGCCCAGGCTGTGCACAGCTCCTACAGTAGGGAGAGTCTTGGCTGTACTCCCTACCACACCAGTGGTGGGCATTGGGCCGGGCTGGAGAAAGTCCTGGAATCCCAGGCCTCTTTGTTTGTTTGTTTGTCTGTTTTTTCAAGACAGGGTTTCTCAGTAGCTTTGCAGTCTGTCCTGGAACTGGCTCTGTAGACCAGGCTGGCCTCGAACTCATAGAGATCCTCCTGCCTCTGCCTCCTGAGTGCTGGAACTAAAGGTGTGGGCCACCACCACCCAGCCTGCAGGCCTCTTTCTGCTCTTCTCTCAACTCCTTTTTTGGGGTTCCTTCAGAGTGTTCACTGAAACATGAATCCTAGTATACACCCAGAGACAACCCCCTTTTACTTCAGGCCACAGGCATTGCCCCCACCAGGCTATCCCAGCACTCCTGGGCAAGGGTGGGGATGGGTCGGGCACAGGGAGAGAGATGTAGACAGCCAAAGGGTCAGACTACATGGTCTATAACTCTGGTCTTTTCTGGCCATACCTACCTCTCTCTTTGTATGGCAATGCTCTGTAATGGTACCAGGCCCTGATGTAAGCCCTGAACACTCACCAAGGCTTTGGGATCATCCCATGAACAGAGGCTGCTATTGTCAGTAAAGAGACATAGCTTAGACTAAAACCTGTGGCCCAGAAAACTCTGAGCTTTACAGCATGAGGCATATGTAGTGTGCTACAACTTCAGCCAGCAGCTGATGTCAGCTTCCTGTGTCTGGCCCAGGTACCTTGGTCTTCAGGTGGAGACCCTTAACTCACATCTGTGCTCCCCGGCTGGCTCTCTTCTCCCACAGTTCCCTGCTTCCCTCGGCATTTAGCACCCATATCAGAGCAGAGGGTTGGTACCTACCAGCTAAACATAACTGAATGAGGCTTGACCACCAACTTAAGTGGATACCTCTTTGATGTGTAAAGAAATGAAAGAGGAAGAAAGAGCCCCTGGCTTCCAGCTTGTCCAATTTAAAAGATCAAAAGGTTTCAACTATGGGAAAGTAGTCTTTTCCTTTAACATACTGATCTAGTGCCATGCAGAGTGCTCTGAACCAGCTTCAGCCAGAACCTGCTTTTATGAGCCATATGTCTTCAATCTTCCAACAAAAAAGTCAAATCCACTGGACCCTTGGGGCAGGACAAATTCCCAGGATACCTTGAGCTCAAAATGTGCTGAGTAATTCCAAGACATCTTAGCAATGGCCCTGCCTTAGAGGCACTGTGGGAACCCTGGGCAAAGATACTTTTCTTCTTAACTCTAGAGAAGATAGATGAATTGCCCCCCCACCCTTGCTGGAGACAGCTCCACACAGGTGATTATTTCAGACACGGGTTTTAAAAGTTTTTTGTTTTTTATGGAAGCTGGAGAGATGGCTCAATGGTTAAGAGCACTTACTGCTTTTGGAAAGGACCCCAGTCCAATCCCCAGCACTGGCATGGTGACTCATAACCATCTGTTACTGCAGTCCAAGGAGATTCAATGTCCTCTTCTACCTCCCCCAGGATAGTAGGCATACATGTATATGGTGCACAGACATACATGCAGGCCAAACACACATACACATAAAATAAAATAATAATTTATTAAAAGATTTAAAATTTTTTAAAATGCCTGCCTTTTTTTAAAAAAACGTTTATTATGTATAAAGTCTTCTGTCTGTGTGTCTGCTTGTGGGCTAGAAGAGGGCACTAAATCTCATTATGAATGGTTGTGAGCCAACATGTGGTTGCTGGGAATTTAACTCGGGACCTCCGGAAGAGTAGCCAGTGCTCTTAACCTCGGAGTCATCTCTCCAGCCCCTTCTTTTTACATCTTTGTCATGAATCTGGGACATGGTTATGTACATATGAGTGCAGGTACACTGGATGGCCAGAAGAGGGCGTTAGAGCCTCTGGAGCTGGAGTTACAGGTAGCTGTGAGCCACTTGACAGAGATGCTGGGAACTGAGCTCTGATCTTCTTCTACTAGGACAGTCTGTGTGTTTAACCCCTGAGCCATCTCTCCAGCACTGGCTGTGCTCTGGAAGGAGAATTTGTAAAACCAGAACAGGATAGTCTGCACACAAGAAACAACAGAACAAGAGAAGAATGATGGGAAATTATTGGAACATTGAGCTGCTACGAGGCTGCAGGTGGTCACGTGGCAGATCCTTACGGCATCTTTCAAGTTGCAGCAAACTGTGCCTGCCTGAACTAGCCCCACAGTGCAAAGCCCACATATTTCCCTCATCTGCGTTTCACTGACTTCTCCCTTTCCTTTGCTATTCAGACTGACATTTTTTTCTCTCTGTGTTTCACTTACCCAATAGATTGATAGATGATTGACCTCACAGAAATTCACAGCTGAGGTGCAGGGGGAGATGTCTCAGAGGTTAAAAGCACTGGCTACTCTTCCAGAGGTCCGGAGTTCAATTCCCAACAACCACATGGTGGCTCACAAGCATCTATAATGAGATCTGGTGCCCTCTTCTGGTGTGCAGGCATTGTATACAGCTGAGGTGCTCTGTGCAGAACACCATGGAAGACACTAGAACCTCAGGACCCAGTACCCACACCTACACCCAACGTAGGATGGCAGAAAGAGAAAGAACGCTTAAGCAAGAGTGAGATTCTGTGCTGTGGTTTGGGAAAGCTGCCCCTTCCCGAAGATTCACACACTGGAAGCTCCAGTCTAGCAGACTGAAGTGATAGAAACTTTCAAAGAACAGGAACTGGAGAGATGGCTCAACTTAAGAGCACACACTGCTCTTGCAGAGGACCTGAGTTCAATTCCCAGCACTCGCTTCAGGCAGCTCTCAACCACCTGTAACTCCAGCTCCAGGGGATCTGACACCCTCTTCTCAGAACCATAGACATCGGCACCTACAAGCACAGACATGCACAAATACACATAATTAGAAACAAAAATAAGTATTTCTTAAAGGAAATAACTAGGTCGTGACAGGACATCACTCTGAGGAAGGATTAGTGTAGATGTCTAGTGACGGGATTAATTCCCGAGAAATAAAGCTTACTAAAGGAGCTTAGAGCTCTTCCTCCTGCTTATAGCCATTTCCCTTTGCCCTTGTCTGCTGCGCTGGGTAGAATGGCAGTGAAGAGTTATTTGGGCCTCCAAAGACCAAACGCATGAACCAGACAAACCTGTTTATAAGCTTTCCTGTGTCTGGAACTTTGTTATAGTAATATGAAATGGACTCAGATGGGGAAAATGAGGGGAAGGCGGCTGGACACATCCACTTGTTCACATATACTCAGAGTTCACAGGCACACAGCACACTTGCACTTGCTGTATAACATCACTGTTCACCTTGGGAACCAACTATCTTAACATGACAGTGTATTTCATCAAAGGGAACTTAGTCAACCCTGCCTTCTCTCTTGTTCCTGCAAATGTAGTCTTCTAACTCCACAGTCACCAGCATTCCTGTGGGTCCCCTCCTCCCACTCATGGCCTTCATTCAGCTCCCTCCTTTCCCTGCATCCTGTTCTGCGGGCTTTTGTCTTCTCCAGAAAGGGTCCAGGTTGACTGGCCCAAACTTTTGAAAGTCACAGAAGTAGAAGAGGCAGGACTCAAATATGTGGCCCTGATGCTTTGCCGATTCTCTTCCCAGCTGAGCCTGTGTTCCCTTTCCTACCCTTGCTAGAGTCACTGGCCTACAACAGCTGGTTGCTGGGTGTGATGGTTAGTTCAGTTGTCATCCTGACACAAGCCGGAAGCACTTGAGAAGAGTCTCCCTGAGGGACTGTGCATCAGGTTGGCCTGTGAGCACGTCTATGGGGTTGTCTGGATTGTTTTACTGATGTAGGAGAGCCAGCCTGAAAAACAGCCAGCGCCATTTCCTGTGTTGAGCCCAGGCTGTGTAAGAGTAGAGAAAGGTGTTCCTGTACTTGCCTCTGCTCCGACTGTGGACGCGATGGGGCTCTCTGCTTCAAGGCCTTGCTGCCCCGGCGTCCCTGCAATGATGGACTATAGCCGGGAATTGTGAGCAGAAATGAAGCCTTCCCCTGCTCCCTGTAGCTGTTTTCTCTCAACTGTATCTTTTCATCAGTCATCATTGTCTGAATATAAGAGCAACTGAGTGACTTACTCACATTGGATAACAGCTCTGGGAAACAACCTAAAAATGTTTAGCTAGAGATCAGAAAACATGTGATTGGTTTTTAAATGTGTAATTATTTCTTCTATTTTTGAGATTTATATATAATCACATTGTATTTTCCTTCTGTTTTATCCCTCCAAACCTTCCCGTATACTGCACCTTCTCTCTGTCTTTCAAATTCAAATGGCCTCTTTTCCCATTAATTGTTGTTACAAGTGCACACATACATAAATACCTACATACATACACACATACACACATATATACATACACATACATTCATACATACATACATTACTAAATACAGCCTGGTCACTCTGTATAATGTCATTTGTATGTATGTTTTCAAGGATGACCATTTGAAGTTGGGCAACCAATCAGTATGTTCTCCCTTTAGTTGCCTATAGTTCTATATGTAGGGTTGAGATCTTAACCACACTTTGGCTTATCTATTATTGTCCATGCTCATCCAGCTCACATTTGGGCAGTCATGGTGGTGAGACTTTATGGGTTTAGCTCATGCTACTCCCAGGAGATACAATCTATAGCAAATTCCCTGTTTCTTTGGCTCTTTACAATCTTTCTGGTCCCTCTTCCATAATATTCCCTGAGCCTTGGGTGCTGGAGTTGCTCTGTGGGTGTATCCATCAGGCCCTAAGTTGCTTTTAGTCAGAGTATTTTATCACAACAATTGAAATGAAACTAGAATCCTGGGTGACCTTTCTCCCGACAGTCAAAGAGTAGGACACCCAAAGCGGGCACCAGAGAACGTGGGAGGCTTGCCAATATGAGGGTGAGAGCTTGTACCTGACACTCTTGTCCACATCCAGAGATGAGAATCCTAACCTGAGACTGTTCAGAACAAGGTGGTCATTTTAAACTTAGACTTCATTTCTCTTTCCTCCTCCCCAGCTAGGGTGGTTTTCTTTGGGCCGATTGTAACCAAGATGAGCCTGGAAAGGGGACACAAAACAAGCAGGAAAAGTGGCCAAAGCTAGGCTTTGCAGAGACACCCTGGTTTCAGCCTGTAACAGGAAACAGCCTAAGTCAGGTTGACATAAATAGCTAAGCATTATTCCCTGATTGGCCAAAGACAAAGGGCAGACTACAGCTGGCCTTGGCAGGGTACACAGGAGCAGGAAGCCAGATCCAGACCCCTGCCCTCAGCTCAGGGCTTGGCTGTGGCCAGCCTGAAGTCACCACCAGAAGCAAGGCCAGTTGCTGATGAAGTGACGGTACCACACTCCCTGGTGGTCTAAGCTGGGTCAGAATTTCCCGAGGCCAGCTGCGATGATGTGGATGACCAGAAGAAGCTGGCCCAGCTTTGCTTGAAGGAGTGAGGTTGTTTCTATTGCAACGGAAAAAAACCAACACCCAAAGGAACAGGACGCTCCGCCAGGTCTGCAGTAACCAGCTTGTCCTCTGGGCTGGCCAGCTCCCAGCAATTAGAAGAGCTGAGCTGAGCAGGCCCCAGACGCAGCTCCCATCTCAGCCTCATCATCCTCCCAGGACCCTGGCAATCTGACAGCCTTCCCATCAGGCCTTGCTCTGGGATGGGTGAACTATTGGTAACAGAACCAGCAGGAACTTGGCATTTGGTGTGGCTGCTGCTTCTTAGTGTCTGTGACCTTCCTGGGCAACTTCTGACCTGAGGCTCCTTCCCATCATCTGAAAAATGGGGGCATCTGTGCCCCAACTACCATGGGTACCAGAGGCAATGGCATGAAGGAGCATACAAGGAGGCTTGATTCCTACTTGTGACTGTGTGGCTAGCATCCCTAGTCTGAAGACTGAATGTTCTAAAAATCTAAAGAAGGATGGCACAAGTGGAAAACATCACACAGTCAAACACAAGTGCACAACAATGTGCAGAGTGACCCACAGGCCACATGTGTGAGAGTTGTGAAACCTACATGTGTTTTGTATGTAGACTTGGATCTTCCTGAGGTATCTCCGTTCATCTAAGCAAACATTCCAAGATCAGTATCAAATATCTTTTTTCAGATATAAATACATAAACACAATCTAAAGCATTTTGGTTCCAAGCCTGTCTGGTGGGGATAGTCAACCTAGGTTATTAAAAGTGATTATAGACCCCCCCCAAAGCCATCTCTTGGTACCATTCTTCTATAGTAACCTGCCCAAATGATCCTGAGACTCAAAGATGTGGCCTCCAGCAGTGTAGGTAGCAGGGAGGATCAAGCCCAATTGAAAGTGGAACTCTCAGCCTAGAGAGCAAGGGACAGGACATTTCCTTGGCCTGACCTGGACATCAAATGGCCCAGAGCCTGAGAATGGTGGCCACACCTGAAATTGCCACTGGGGAGGCTGAGTCAGGAAGATGGTAGATTTGAGATCAGCCTGGGCTACAAAGTGAGTTCCAGGATAGCCTGGGCTACACAGGGAGACCCCGTGTTTTTGTTTTGGGGTTTTTTGTTTTTGTTTTAAAGAAAGGACAAAAAAAAAGTCCTGAGATCCAAATGTTCAAACTTCATTTACACTGCCTCAGCTTGCATCCAGTGGTGGAGTCTAGAAAGACTAGAACGTCTCCTGGAGACATCAGTGGAGGACAAGAGAATGGGACGCAGGCCAGGAGGAAACCAGCCGTCCCAGCTTCTCATGAGCTGTGTCTTGGAGGCCCTGTTAGACGAACCCTATAGGCAGACTTTCCTTTGGACTGCCAGCTCACAAAAACTGATGTGGAAACATATTATTAATTACAAAAGCTCAGCCTGTAGCTTAGGCTTGTCCCACTCGTTCTCATAACTTAAATTAACCCATTTCTATCCATCTACCTGTTGCCCTGTGACTCATGGTTTTCACCTCTCCTCCTGCATGTCTGTTCCCTCTGCATCCTCTGGAAACTTCTCCTTTCTTCTCCCCATTGCTCTCTCTGGCAGAAGTCCCGGCTACACCTCCTGCCTAGCTATCGACTGTTTAGCTTTTTACTAAACCAATCAGAAAACTCTTTGGCAAAGACACACCTTCACAATGTACAAAAAGATTATTCCACAACAGAGTCCTTCAGACCTAAGTGCATACAGCTGGTGTAGCTTCAAGCAGCCTCTCTCACAGCTCCCCTCTCACCCTCAGCCCTGCATCTAGCCTCCACCTGAACCTCCAGCAGCAGGGAGCCTTCAACTCTAAGCACACACTCTTTAAGCTTTTTAAGTAGGAGAGATGGGGTGGGGTGTTTCTCAGTTGATAGAGCACTTCGATGTGTAAATCTCTTGGCTAATGCATAAGCAAGGTGTGGTAGTACACACCTGTCATCCCAGTACTCAGAAGATGGAAGCAGGAAGATCAGGAGTTCAGGGTCATCCTGACCTACATAGAAAGAAAGAGAAGTCTCTGCTGTAAGAGACCTGTCGTCCCTAAAAAAACACATAACTAAATAAAACACTGGGCAAACACACTGCCACTGGACTACACACCCAGTATCTGATGCTTTTCCCAGAATGCTTTCCACCAACCATGAGCCTCACCTCATCCACTCCCTTTTCTCTTGTCAATCATGTTGGGCTCTGCATGAAAGGTACCAAGTTCTAAGAGTGCAAATCTCCATCCTTGGAGAGCCCCGCCTTAGTCTGTCAGTTTTCTGTTCGTTCATACCCTCTGCATCTCCTGCCGGTTAAAGCCAGCACTAAAATGCTTGATGTATATTTTTGCATTTGAAATATACATCTTACTTCATTTTCAATTGCCATGATGAAACACCATGACCAAGGCAGCTTATAAAAGAAGCATTTAATTGGTGCTTGCTTATATTTTCAGAGGGTGAGTCCATGACTATCATTGTGGGAGCATGGCAGCAAGCAGGCCAGCACCGCACTGAAGTAGTAGCTGAGAACTCACATTTGACCCACAGTCCTGAGGCAGAGAGCCAGCTTGCTAACTAGAATGGCATGGCTTTTGAAATCTCAAAGCCAAGCCCCAGTGACACACCTCTTCCAATAAAGCCAATCTCCTAATTCTTGCCAAACCATTCCACTGTAGTTGATTTTGGGGGGTGGGGCATCCAGCTCCCAAATAAATACATGGAGACTTATTCTTACTTATGAATGCCTGACCTTAGCTTGGTTTGTTTCTAGCCAGCTCTTTCTTCAATTGTCCCATCTATCTTTTGTCTCTGGACTTTTACCTTTCTCTATTCTATATTCCCTTCTTTCCTTCTTACTCCATGGCTGGTTGTGTAGCTGGGTGGCTGGCTCCTGGAGTCCTTCCTCCTCCTTTCCTCCCTCCTTCCTCTTCTCTGGAGCCTGGATTTCTCCTCCTATTTATTCTCTCTGCCTGGCAGCTCCTCATATCCTTCTCTCTCCTGCCTAGCTATTGACTGTTCAGCTCTTTATCAGACCAATGGGGGCTTTAGGCAGGCAAAATAACACAGCTTTACAGAGTTAAACAAATGCAACATAAAAGAATGCAGCATATCTTTGCAGCATGAAACAAATGTCCCACAGCATAAATGAATGTGACACATCTTAAACTAATACTCCACAACATTCCAACAGCAGGAGACCAAGCATGCAAACATGTGAGCCTATGGGGCTATTCAAATTACCACACTACGCTTGTGAAATTAGGACTTTAGGGGTCTAATTGTCTATAGGCATTGTGGGAATAACTGCTCCCAGCCCCGTTCCTGCAGGTCTCAGCTTCTCACTGCAGCAGAGCTTAGGGATGTACGCAAACCCCCAACTTCTCACAAGCCTCAATCACCCAGGAACACCCTCTGTGGCCTCTGAGGACACTTGCATTCTGGAGTTGCAGGTGGCTGTGAACCTCCTCGTGTGCCTTCAAGAGAAAAATAAGCATTGAGTGTCACTCAACTCCCAGGACCTCATCAACACAGTCCATCAAGTGTCACCTTGCACACTCCCCTCCTACATTTAAAGCCCTTATGGAAACAGAAACGAAAACCACAAGAAATAGTGCCTCACACCCCGTAAACTGGATAAAATTAAAATGACTGACAACACCAACACCAAGCAGAATTTGGAGGCAGGGAAACTGGTGTGGCTGATGATAGCAAGAAAGACGAGGTCACTGCACAAATGATCAGCATTTATCTAATTAAAATACATTTATCTGGGCTGGTAAGACAGCTCAGTGGGTCAAGGACCTTTCTGCCAAGCCTTAGGATGGAGAGAACCAACTCTTGGCCTATGCCTTCGTTGACATGTCAGCACTGGGTACACACACACACACACACACACACACACACACACACACACACACACCTACAATGTAATAAAACTTTAAAGTGTATTTTTAAAAACACATTTATCCTATGAATAAACATTCCTATTCCTAATTAGGGCATTACCAAAGAAAGTATATTCACAAAAAGACTGTAAAAATGTCTACTGCCAGGCTGGAGGACTCGCTCCATTGTTAAGAGCATTGGCCACTCTAGAAGAAGGAGTTCCTAAGTCTGATTTTCAGGTGGCTCACAACTACCTATAACCCCAGCTCCAGGGAATCCAATGCCTCTGGCCTCCTCAGGCATAGGCACACACGTGTGTGCTCCTACACATACACATAATTAAGAATAATAATAAATAACCTGCTGTAGGCTTTTCCTTTGTTTCCTTGTATCTAGGCAAGTGTTACACTCTACGAGAATGGCAGCTGATAGCTGGTTGGCATTCTGAACCTGGTTCATGCCAGCTCTCCTGCTAACTACACCAGGATGTCTGCAGAGCTTAAAAGAAAAAAAGAAATAATAAAATAAATATTTTTAAAAGTCAAATGCAGCTGTATTTGTGACTTCTAGCCAAAGCTAGAATCACAATGAGTCATACACATTATCACAAAATAATTCACTAAATGAAATGTTTAACAATAGAAGATGCTATGGATACAGATAATGACACAGATCTGAATTTTCAAAACCATTTTGATGACAGAAAGAAGGCAGACACAACACCATTTTAACATAGGCCAAACTAGTATTCAGAGACCAAGGAAGTCAGCACAGCCTGGGGCCAAAGGGTAGGAGCTAGGGGAAGAACTAAGAGGCAGGAGGAACTTTCTAGAATGATGGGAGTGTTCTTCATCTTGAGTAGAGCAATGGTCCTGTGACTACGTATCTGTGGAAGTTCAACAACCCATAAGCTTTAAAATCAGTTCACTTTGCTGCTTTAGATTTGTTTATTGTGTGTATTGTGCATGTCTGTGTCCTCATGTGCATGCCACAGTACACTGTGGTGGTCAGAGGGCAACTATAAGAGCTGGTTCTCTTCTACCATGTGGTTATAGAGAATAAACTCAGGCTCTCATGGCTGAACCATCCAAGACAACATCTCAAATCCTACCTTCTCCCCTCATTGCTGCACAGCTCAAAGCTTTCACCTCTCTCCCAAGTTTCTCTGACACACTCTGACTATGCCCCACTCTGGGAAGCTCAACCCCAAGGAAGAAGAGACTTCATCTCCATCCAGGCCTCCCTCCTGACAGAAAGAGACTGAATCTGGGGCTCTGTGGTCCCAGAAGAAGAGAGAGAGGGAAGAGGTTAAAAAGAAAACATCTCCAACAGAAGCTGAAGCCCATACCAATGGCAGAGTGCAGGACCTGGGCCCAAGGCCGAGGTGGCTAACAGACACGCACGCCTGTATTCTTTTGCAAAGCCCTTGGGGAGGAAGCAACCATGGAATTGCACCCCCACCCCTATCCCAGGGTGAAGCCATGGCAGTCCCACATGTAACCCTGGGTTCAGGACTACCCTCTGCCCACTCAGGCTCACTCCAGGTTCTCCCCCTGCTGCAGTCCGGACTCAGGCAAGAGACTCCTGTCAAGATCAGCTCATGTGTGTGGAAATCAAGATCCTGACTCCCTGGAAGCTACCCTATGCTGGCATTCAGGACAGGCTGACTCCAGCAGGAGAAGGGCCATCTAGTCTTACTTCCATGACCTACAGTGACTGCAGCACGATAACACCCATGGGACCTTGAACTGATGCATTCCATTTAGATCCACATCCATTAGGCTGTGGCTATGAGTTTCCTCCTCATCAAAACAAGGTGTGGTTCCGTGGACAGAGTGCTTACTTATTATGCATAAAGGCCTGGGTCCAACACAACCTAAAACCAGGCACGGGGTTCACACACCAGTAATCCCAGTGCTCAGGATGTAGAAGCAGGGGCATCAGGAGCTCAAGGCTAGCCTGGGCTACATGAGAGTCTGTCTTAAAAGGACAAGACCCGGAGGCCTCTGGGATGTGAGGCCTCCATATTTGATCAGAATTCAGTTGTGTGATTGATTGTTCAGTAGTGTGAGTGTTCCAGAGGATCGGGGTTCATTTGTAGAGTCAATACAAAATGACCAGGGACACTGAGTACAAATTTCCCACCTCCAGACCACACAGCCCTCGTCCAAACAGATACTCGAAGAAGGGAAATACGTAGAGTCACAACAAGCTCCCTCCTTGTCATTCCATCCCTGCTGATGAGCCTCATTCCAATGGTCCTGCAGCTGACCTCCAACCTAGTAGTGTCCCTCTGTCCCTCTGTAACTGTACACCCGAGGTTCTAAGCAGAGGTGAGAAACACCAAAGACCCCAAGTCTGCTGATACTTCTACCACAAGGCCCCACATGGAGGAGGAGGTCAGCGGAGGCCTCAGTGGAAGATTACTTTGGTTTCACAGGAAGCCAGAACTTCTCTGAGCTCATCACACCAAGGCCACCTGAGGTCCTTGGTCATTGGTCACCTCCCATCAAATAACTCCCATTTCTAGCCAGTCCCCCAAGTTTCCAGATTTGAGTTGCTCCCTGTGGGAGCTTCTCCACCCAGAGGCCTCAGCTTCTCAGCCCTGGGGATCACAGCCCTGGGGATCACAGCCCTGGGGATCACAGCTCTGGGGATCACTCCAGGTAGGCACAAGATGAAAGTTGGGCCAAAAAGACCTAACAAGGTAGGATGTTCCAGGAAGGATGCTTCTAATTCCACCTAAATTTCACAAGGAAAAGGTTCTTAGTCGATGAAGAAAAGTGTGGCTGCCACCGCTATTGGCAGCCACTCTGCTACCAAGAGATCTGAGTTTTGGATGCTTCAAGCACCATTGAAAAGTGGAGAGCAAAAGGGATCTGGGAGTGGCCTTGGAGCCACTGACCTGCTTGATGTATCCTGCCCTTACGCTCACTTTCTGGAGGAGGATTGGGTTATGTGAATCAGTAAGTCCCCTTCGGGCACAGCTCAAAAAGCACCTCCGATGTTCTTTCCAATTCCTTTCCTCTTGTTTGTCTGGATGGTTTCCCTTTCAGTCGCTCTTGGTGGCGATGTGGCTTTCCACTATCTTGCTTCAGGCTCACAAGACAGAAAGTGTTTCTTCCAGAACATTCCCACACATGTCCTTGGATTCAGTCCAATTGAGCCAACTTGATGAACAAGTGAGCACATAGATGTGGCCAGATGTGGGTGGGTGGAACCCTCCTGAGAACCTGTGGTGTGAGTATAGAGGTGGGAGGGAGGCAGGTGCCCAAAGTCACACGAGCACTGTCCCAAAGAGAAGAGGAAATGCTATAGAAAACTCGAAGTCCACAAACCAGAGTACCTGCCCTTTTATCAACCCCCAAAGGGTCACCCCACCCAAGCTCTCAAGAAGGGCTGTGTCCACACAAGGTGGTCTTTCTAAATGGCAGTAGCCTTCCTAACTCCTTGATGCTTCTAGTGTCTCTCACAACCAATCTAGAGACCATTAATCCCATCCCATACCCATCCCCTAACCTGAATCATCTAACACCTGACCTCACCACAGCATCTCATCCTTCTTTGCTTAGCCAGCAGCTAGCCATCAAGTGGCTCACATGCTCACCAGCCTTTGGAATCCTTCTGCAACTCCAGTCAAGGCTAGTAAGGACTTCATCTCGAGCAGGTGGAGACAGGTACTTCTCAATAAACAAGGCAGCTGGGCTCCGAAAAGATTCTCCTCCACAAGGCTCTAGGATGCCCAGTGGCACTGGACCCTTTCCCCAGAGGGTTCCACCCCTGCATCAGATCTCAGCCTCCAACATAAACACACACACACACACACACACACACACACACACACACACACACACAGTGGGGGAGTGGAAACCTAGACCCTTATCTTTTCTCCATGACCCCTTTATCACATCCTGTCTCTGGGTTTGCAAAGAAAAATTCAAGACCCCAGAACCCTGCTCTAAGCAGTCCACACACTCCTGCCTGATCAGGTAAGGGTTAACAAGATTGGCTGTCACCGAGATGCAGCCACCTCCAGACTCCGGATGAAGATAGAACTGGTATTTATGATTCGTACCCAGCACTGCTGGAAAGGATTTAAGGTGCCTATGAGGATACACATATATAACGAGATTGCATAAATTAAATGTGGGAGCAAAGAAAAAAAAAGGAACGAAAAACAAGGATAGAGATGTAACTGCAAAGGGGGGGGTGAAAACATGACTCTAATGAGCTGCACACTGGATATGGGTGAGCCTTGAAGCCATCCCAGAGCTTTGTAGCAGCAAGCCTGAAAAGCAGGCTGCTGGAAGCTCCAGGCTTGGTAACATTAAGATGCAGGCACAATTACTCTAGAGACCTCCCAGTGGCGACAGGGACATCTCCCAAGGGACTAAAGGCAGTGGCTGGGGAGAAGGAAGAGGGCTTGACAGATGATCTTTCTAGGGCTGTGGACTTGGAGGAGGGCAGCTGGGACATGGCAGGACCAGAGTGATTCTGCTGCTGTACTGTGTTCTGGTCAGAAGCTGCAAGGCTCAGAGGTTCCAACCTGGCCTCTCTTCCTGCTTCCTCCCGTGGAATGGCACCCCACCCCTAGGTGACTATACCACAGTAGAGTAGCAGCTAGCCCCACCCCAGCATTCCAGAACCTAGCAAGAACCTTAAACCCTCCCTTGAGCTCCTAAGTCTTCACTCCTTCACATTTTGAGCCTCAAAGCACTTCTTATGCACCCACTGGATGCAATCTGAAGATGTAAAGGCTTTAGGAGGTGATACAGAGCAAAGAGATGCCCGGCCATCTCATGAGGGTCTCTTAAGAACCAGGGGTGGTAGAATGGCTGAGGAGCACTGTAGAGGAAAGGTTCAAGGTTTCAGAAGTCAACAGTGTGGAGCCATGTACACCTACATGAATGAAAACTATGGAGACTCCCAGAAACAGCAGGAGACACCATGGGATAGGTGGAGACCCCTGTGGCCCAGCTAGGGAGGGAAATGGGATCTGAGGCCACTTGGACCTGAATGGTGATGTTGCCTAGCACTCCCAGCGTAACATGGCTCTGGGCAGCTGTGCCACACAGAATCGATTCTGTTGGCATGATAACTCTATGGTCTGTGTGTGCATGATTAAGAAAGTGACGCATCCTCAACACAAAACCAAGGACCCTGGAGATTAGCCCCCATGCCACCATTTGTTGTGGTTAGTGATGGCTCTCACTTTGCCTAGGAAAAACAGTCAAATTAAGAGGAAACAAAAAACAAACCCAGGGAAATCTTTGCAGTCTCCTATCACATAACAAAGTCAATTCCCTAATACATGACTAGAGCTCAGAAGGTGAGGGAAGTAGATAGGATGAAAATATGACAGCTACACACACAAGTTAGGGTCAGGTGAGAATGCACGGAAGTGTTCTGCTGGAACAGGCTCCCAGACCTTAGCACAACTGAGACCATGATGGAAGCCCATTCAGACCCTGAATCCAGCACATAGGCAGCAAGTTCTGCCAAAACAGGAGCAAAGACCTTGTCTACCTGCTACAACAGTAGCAAGGACTAAGTCAGTGGTCTCAGAACACAGCTGAGAAAGTCTCTAAAAGTACTATCCCTGCTTTTCGGCTTCTATAATTCTGCTTCTTGCTAACTGTTCTTGTTAATTGAAGTTTGTCAACCCAGTGTGGTTTTTGTATTTAAAAATCCAAGAGCAGAAAAGTGTGGTGCTGCATGATTTGGGCAAGTTTCCCATGCAGCTTTAAGAGTCCGTGTGTTCTGTGGAGTTACTCACAACACTGTAGTCTTTGTGCCATCCAGTAAGATGAGAAGCTGATTAAACCTCAGCTTTGATAAGTTAAAGGCTTTGTGTATATGTGTCTACCACTAAAAATACCTGGGGGCCAGAAGGTAAAACGGCTTGCCACAAAGTCTGAGAACAAATCCCAGAATCCACCTGGTGGAAGGAAACAGCAGAAATCTGCAGGTTGTTCTCTGACCCCTACACATCCCACTGGCTTGCATGAGTATGAGCACACATTAAATTAATTGGTTAATTAAATATAATTTTTAATAACTTGAACTAGGCTAGGCATGGTGGTGAATGTCTTTAATCCCAGAATTTAGGAGACAAAGACAGGTGGATCTCTGATTTTGAGGTCAGCTTGGTCTACGAGGCAAGTTCCAGGACAGCCAGAGCTACATAGAGACCCAGTCTTGAAAAACAACAACAACCACAAAAAGCCATTTGAACTATTACAGATTTCAGGGCAGTGGTGCCTGTGGGAAGAGAGGGAGCAAAACCCTGAGAGGAGACTCCGGTGGGGGTGGGATCCTGATGTGAGGGTTAACTCACCAACACTGAGTTTACTGAATAGACATAGTATATGGGCATAGTACACATGCTGTGTCACAGATTTTCATCAAATATTAGGAAATGTTCTGTTCAGTAATTATGATGAAAAAAGGTTTGTTTTTCCAAAGACAAAAGTCTTCTAGACATCTCTGTGCTGTGGAGACGGATTCTGGCTCCCCCTCCATCCCAGAGGTGTGCAAATAGATGCATCCTCAGTGGACAGTGAACTCCTCAGATCTTACTGTATTGTCACACACACGGAACACACATGTGTAAAAGCTACTGCAGGACCAGGAAAGAACCTAACATTCCCTAGTAAACGCAGCCATCAATGCTGGAGGCTCAGGGCCTCTACAGACAGCAAAGTGTGTGGATTCCTAAGTCAATTTCATAATGGTATGAAATTCGCATATAGCTGTGTAGTTTAAATAATTTCTAGATTATTTGTGCCATCCAGTACTGTTGGGTCTCTGAAAATACCACAGCCAGAAGAGTGTCGATCCAGGGGTACAAGAAGGGAATGAGATCTGAACCTGTACCTTGGAGCCAATAGTATCAGTCAACCAATCCAGCTTGCAATGTAGCCTTGGAGGGATACATTATCTCGGAAGTATTATGACCATTCAAACAAATTCTTGCATGGACTATGTCCTCCCTAGCTGTAGTGTACAGGATATGCTGTTCTGCACCTTGACATATCATGACTACAATTGCCTGTCCGCCACTTAAAAAGAGCCTTTTTATGGACGTACCATAAAGTTTGCCTCTGCATCCACTTCTCTTTGATGGATTCGGCTATCTTTGGATGAAAACTTTTTTGGGAGGGGAAAGTATTTGTAATAAATACACAGAAATATTTTTTCTTGTCCTATTCCATAATCAACACACTAAACTTATTCACATAACACTTACATTGTACTGTGTAGGAGGCATATGCATCCTTATACTCATCGATAAGTACTAGGGGAACCAGGAATGTTAAACACACAAGGTTGTCCCTTCAAAGGGAGAGGTGTATAACCTGTTTTCCTCCCAGATTGCATGTGCTTAATTGCTTAGTGAACTCTGCACTCTCTGTATGACCAAGCCACATACACTCTCCCAAACCCTCCAGGAGACTGCTTCTTAGTTAATTTATAGAACCTATCTTACAGAAGATGTCATCGGTACTTTACAAGAGTTCTGGTGTAATCATACCTTAAGCTTTGTTGTGCACATGGGATTCATTTAATTATCACCAAGAATTATTTCTTCCAAATTGTGCTGTGCCTAAATATGCCAGAAATGAACTGCCGATGTCAGAGTCTCAGAGTTTGAACCAACACTGGCTATTGAGTCGTACTAAACCAAATTTCCTTCTTGCCTCCCCTGGACTGAAAAGTACAGCTTTAATGCAAAGTAAATATTAAAAAATGCAAATAAGGACCAGCTAATCAGGGCTAATCAGGTAAAGGTTCTTGCTGCTAAGCTGGATAACCTGAGTTCAGTGGTCAGGACCCACATGGTGGAAGGAGAGAACTGTTGCCTACAATTGGTCCTCTGACCTCCAAATATGTACTGTGGCAGGCGCATAGACACACAGACATTTGTCAATCAATCTTTTAAATTACAAGCAAACCTCGCAGCAGATTGAGACCTCTCAAATCTTGCCTTAGCTCAGCCATCCCTCTGCCCACCAATATTCCAGGGAGCCTTAGGACAGATGCAGCAAGGCCAATCAGAGTACTATCTATCATCAGCCAGGCTTCTCCATGATGTTCCCAGGGATGATGGAGCTGAGTGGGACTCAGGGTAGAGGCTTGGGCTGTCTTCTCCTTGATGGTCTGTAATCCTTCAGCCAGCCCAAGAGACAGGAGGGACCTGGGGTACCCAGATCTGGATAGAGAGATAGAGAGATAGAGCAGCTTGGCTCAGTGCAAGACATGCACTCAGTGCAAACAGAAGGCAGCTCCCAGTCCCGGTGACACCAACCTGAAGCATCTTCTTGGCTACAATGGGGCCCAAAATGTGTGCCAGATGACACATGCATATGCAGGTTCATTTCTGCAAACTTTGACTGCTCTATAGTATCCTATCCCTATTTACAACTTATTAGACACATTTTCTCACACAAATATATTTTTCTTCCTCTTCTTTACCAACCAAAGTTCACTCAACCAACTCACTGGGAGGCCCACACATCTCCCACTGTCCTTAGTAAGGCTCTAATGGGACAATGGCATCTGAATTTGGTGCCCTGCCTTAGCTGTCCCTCATGAGCTCCCCCCCAGGCCCCTTCCTCTGAGCCTTCATGCATCTTGTATCTTTGTGTCTATATCACACGTAGACAAAGTTTGTGCTGGCAAGAGGGCCAGCCTTCCAAATCAGATGCCCACATGCTTTATCCTTTACCTAGTTAATATTTTTGGGATAGTCTCATAAGTACTTTCATTTTCAGCCATTTATTTATTTATTTGGCTATTGGTTTGTGTTTTGTTTTGAGACTGGATATCGCCGCATAACTCTGGCTGTCCTGGAACTCACTCTGCAGACCAGGTTGGCCTTGAACTGACAGAGATGCACCTGCCTCTGCTTCCCAAGTTCAGAGATTAAGGTCATGCATCACTACACCTCACTCCAATTTGCATTTTTCGTTTTGGGTTTTTTTTTAAATGTGTATAGAGAAACAAACAGAGACAGAACATGCCAGGCTGACCACAAACTCACTATGTAGCTCGGTATGACCTTGAATTTGGTTCTCCTGCATCTCCTCCTGGGTGCTTGGATTGCAGGCATGCACAACCATGCCTGACTTATGTAGCACTTGACATGTAAGCCAGGGTTTTGTGCATGCTGGGCAAACATTCTTCCTGCTGATCTGCAGTCCTTAACCAAATCCTGTCTTTTCCTTGGTTTATTTCTCTATTTTCTTTCTAGCACAAATAATTTGTGCCCTTACAAACATCTTCCTGCACCTCCTCTTTGCTCAGGCCTGAATGTTCCTCCTTAGACAACTATAGCTGTCAAAATTCTTCCCACCCTTAAAGTTCAAGGTCAATCCCCAATCCTGACCTTCCTTTCAGGCAGTTGCTCTTGAATTCCTGGGCTCTGGGTTTGGGACACTTGCAGCTTTGGCCTTGCTCTGAAAGTCACAACTGTAAGCCTGTGGGCCTCAATTCCCTGTCTATACCAGTGGCTGACATCACCCTACAAACCCAAGGCTGGGCCACTGCCCCCACCCTCCTCAACAACATTCTCAAGGCAACTGCTATCCAGTTAGGGGGCCCAAGAAAGAGTCCCACAAGTCCCTCAGCACTCTGAGCACCAAGGACAGTCACCTTCTGATAGGCAGCCTCTCTGAGCATAAGCCAGTGTGACCCCAGGCCCCAGCTGGCACTTCCTACTGCTGTCAACTCTCCTAGGGACACTGAGTCTCAGTTGCCTGCAGCATCTTTTCCAAGGTTGTGTGCAAGAAGGCAGAACTCCCAGACGACAGAGTGGAGAAAGGGGGTGGGGTGGAGATTCAGTTTAACAATGATGTGAGGGCTTTAAGAGTGATTCCAGGGGTTGGAGAAGCAACTCAGCAGTTAAAGCACTTGCTGCTCCTGAAGAGGACCTGAGTTTATCCCAGCACCCATGCTCGGCAGCTCACAACCCCTTGCAACTCCAGCTCCAGGAGATATAATGCCCTTCTTTTAGCCTCTGCAAGCACCACACACATGTGGCATACATTCACACAGATACACACATGTGTATGGAGTAGTCCATGGGAGGAGAGAGAGTATGTGTACAGGCTCTGCTGCTGCTTCTAAGTCATGCTGGCCATTGTGAGGGATGACACATGTCCCTGGAAGCACCCTCAGGTAAGTAGTGCTGGAAGGATGTTTAGGTTTGGGGTTTGTTTGTTTGTTTGTTTGTTTGTTTTTTCAACCTAGAAACTTCCCAAGGTGCTGCTGGGCAAGTGCTGTTGTCATTCACATCCTCAGCTCAGCCCTAGCCTCTCCTGGCGTCATCCTCTGCAAAGACAACTCCATAGCCAGGGTGACCTTGGCTCTTGGTGCTGGAGAAGACAAATCTCTTTTCTTCCTGCTGAAAACATAATCCATCCTTCCACGGGTCTCTGGGGACTGGTGGCGCAGCACGCACATTAGGGGAGCTTTTGCCTGGGCTCGTTTGAGCTGTCTGCGGGGCTGGCTCGGCTCCCACTCTTCTTCCTTCAGGCCTTCAGAGACTGTGAGAGCATCGCAGTGCCAAGGGGCAGACTCAGGGGCATTCCTGAAAAACATTGTGTCTCTATCCACTGCCACTGGCCTGGTTTCTTGTTTTGATTTCTTTTTTCTTTTCTTTTTTTTTTTTTTTTTTTTTGTTTGTTTGTTTGTTTAGGTATGAGTAAGTTCCCACTGCTCTCCAGGCACTAGGGTGCAAGGCGACGGACATGTCTGTACTCGTGGGATCCAGTCACAGTTGCTGCATATACCAGTGACCAAAAGGTCTCCCAGACCTGTGGCTGGAAGTTCTTCCACGGTGGGTCTGTAGTCGAGTGGTGGATAAGGAAGCAGCTTTCTTGAAGAAAACTGGAGAAAGACATCAGTAAGGGCACCAGTGGTGTAAACTGAGGCCAGAGCATAAAAGGCTGGGAATACCGAGCCTTTGCGTCGGAACTTGATCCTAAAAACTTGGTGAGATGTCTCAGTGGGTAAAGGTGCCTGTTGCCAAGGCTAACTCCATCCATGGGACCCACACAGTGGAAGAAAAGAACCAACTC
>JANBXA010000069.1:30780000-30852500 GCA_030556225.1 Cricetiscus sungorus | reverse complement strand
AAAGATTTTTATCAAAAAGTATGAAGAAAGTATTCCCTAGGCACTTAGAAGAAAAAGAAAAGGTTCACCCTTGCATCCTGCCACACCCCAGAAAGACTCCCTTTAGAAAAGCTCAATTTGAGCAAGGCTTCTGTTTGCCACCAGGCCCCGTTACTGATGTGACAGCCAAGGCCCAGACATGTGCTGTGCATCAATCTAGAAAGATTTCTGTCACCTGATTAAAGTAAGAGTAGGGAGTGCTGCCTACTGTGTACAAACAGAGAGATGCTTGGTGTCCGCTTGGACTCGAGGGGATACTAGAAGGATCCAGATAAACTGATGGAGATGTCAGAGAGCACAGCAAATAGACCAGGAAACAAGGCAAGAGGGCTTTCCCTTTTGTGTGTTGAATGCTGTTCCCACCTTCTTCTATTAGCTCCATACAACTCTAAGGAAACAGAGACTACAGCCCTGACTCTACTGTGGACACCATTCTTTCCAGGCATCTAGCTACACCTGTTGGTGAGAATATTCATGGTCTGAATATTCATGATCTTTCCCCAAATGCACATGATACATCCTGATCTACACAAGGAACTAGTTCTTTGGGGCTTTGGGAAGGTGATCAAGCTCTGAGGATTCTGCATTCATAAGTAGTATTGGTGTCCTTGTAAAAGAAACCAACAGAGTCTTATTCACCCATATATGGACACATCTGGAAGGCCCAGAAAGTGGGCCCTCACTAGACAGGGAATCTGTTGGTGATATTTGACTTTCCATTCCCCAGATGAACCATGATACTGGTATCTTCTATGTCAGTCACCCTGTGCCTTGGACCAGGGGTGTTGAAATGTCTTCTTGTATGACACTATTCCTGGGGAGATGAGAAAACATATCTACTCACCCCAGACCAGGAACTAAAGCTAGATTAAAGCAATGATACTAAGAAAGTCTAATTTGGTGAACTGATGAGATTTTGGGAGTTACCTACAGGACTTGGGTGAGGGTTACTTACAAGATCAAGGATGACTCAATGACAGTATCATCACCAAATTCTTACCAAGGATACAACCCTGAAGCTCTCTGCACAACTTTTAGGAAGCTCAACAGGTCTGGAAGTCTCCTATCTTTAATAGCCCTTACTGTTTATTCAAACTTGGGGAGGAAGGAACTTTGTGAATCTGTTATATTTCAGGGACTTTCCTGAGACTTGTGAGTTGTTTACTTTCTGAATCTTAGTGAATTCCCTCTGGCATATAATGTTTTAATTCACAAAAATGTTAACACAACACTTACAGGGAAACAGGATTCAACTTACATGTCTGCTGAGAGCCTGAGAGCTGCCTGAATTCTATTCCCAAAACTCAAACATTCTTAGACCTACCCTCTGAGTCAACTTCTGTTGTGGGATATTTGATCACACTGTGAACCCCGAGATTATATTATTTAAATAAAAATCAACCATAGGTCAAGAAGTGGAACAATCAACCAGTAGACTGGTAGTAACCATAGAGGGTGAGAGAAAGTCAGGACGTCAGGGAGAGAGGCACAGGAAGTAGAAGGGAGGAACATCTAGTTGGAAGAAGTTTGTTGCAGGTGGCATAGGAGAGATCCCTCTATCTGATGGTTGTGAAGGAGGAAGGTCAGCCATCTTTTGATCTATGGCAGATTTTATTTAAATAATGTAATCTTAAGATCACAAAGTGATCAAATATCCCAGCAACCTGCTACTATAGCTGGTCTCAAGGAACAATTAAAGTTGGTCCAGAGTCTGAGTCTAAGGACCCTGGAACTTGAAAAGGAAAAGGTTTGTTTGACTTCCATATTCTGAATCATAGACCATTGGGGGAAACCAAGGCAGGAACTCAAACCAAGCAGGAACCTGAAGGCAACAGCTGATGCAGAGGCCATGGAAGTGTGCTGCTTGCTGATTGGCTCATTATCCATTGCTCAATAAATCTGCTTTCTTATAGAACCCAGAACCACCTACTTAGGGATTCTCTTACCCATGATGGGCTGGGCTTTCCCCCATCTATTACTAATTAAGAAAATTACCCTAAAGGCTTGATGTTATGGAGGCATTTTCTCAATTAAAATTCCCTCCCCTTGAACCGGGATCTATAAGTAAAATAAGAAAAAATAAGTAAATTTAAAAATAAAAATTCCCTCCCTTCAAATGACTGTAGCTTGTGTCAAGCTAACATAAAACTAGCCAGAACAAGGGCAAAGAGCACATCCAACTCTCAGCCCAGAGCCAACAGTTAGTCCTTACACAAAATCATAAACTTCCATAAAATATTATGAGGTGTTTTTTTTTCTCCAATTTTTTTTTTTTTTTTTTTTTTTTTTTGTATCTCAATTGTGTGGTTCTCAAGCGTGAGAATTTGTAGATGGCAGCATCGTGCTGTGATGTCAATGTTGGACTTGCCTGGCAGAGTCTTCTCTTGTGGATTGTAAGAATTGAGTTCCCAAAAGGAATTGAACAGATGAAAACAGAGATCTCCATGGCAAGAGCTGACCTTATGAGTCTAAGAGGGGCATCTCAAGACCTAGCGATGTGGTGGTGGGTACAGGAGAACACACAGCATCAGGTCTGAGCAAGGGCCTTTGCAGCCAAGGGTAAGGAAGGGGGAGGGCAGGGGTTTGGAGGAACAGAATCAGGAAGAGAGTTGGTTTTCTAGATAAGTTGATTTGGGAAATTGTGGGACAAGAGATGGGTTAGTTGTTTTGGGGGCACCTCTGGATATTCTTGTAGGCAGCAGACTTGGCTGGAACTCTCAATCTGTTTTATAGCCTGTGTTTAAGGGAGACTTCCGTTATTCAGACCTTCATGTATAGGGGATGCAGGGCATTGTTTCATTCATTCCAGCTACACTGACAGGGGAGGTATTATGTATACCTATGTGTGTGCGTGTGTGTGTGTGTGTGTGTGTGTGTGTGTGTGTGTGTGTGTGTGTATGCATGTGTGTGTGTATGTGCGTGTGTGTGTCTTGGATGTGGCGGTGCCGTGTGTGTGTGTGTGTGTGTGTGTGTGTGTGTGTGTGTGTGTGTGTATATACACATGTGTAAGGATGGGCACATGCAGAGGCCAGAGGAGAATATCAGATGTCTTTCTCAAATGCTTCTCTCCCATATGTTTTGAAACAGGGTCTCTCACTAAACCTCAAGCTTGCCCTTTCAGCTAGGCTGACTGGCCAGAGAGCTTAAGGTCCACTGTCTCTGCTACCCAATACCAGGGTTCCAGGAACACACAGCAGCACTGAGGGTCTGACCTCAGATGCTCTCACTTGCACAGCAAGCATCCTTTCTCTCCCAGCCATCTGCCAGACCTACCTCACTGTTCTCATTCACACTTCCCCAGTCACTGGGGACATCACCATCATTTCACTTTTTACTGTTTGTAGCTTCCCATCTGAGAAATTTTAGAATTTTCTCTTCTTCAAATGTCCAGGTTGGGGTGGGGCGGCTGTTCTTGTTATTTGGCTGTCTATTGTTGTTATTATGAGTTTTGGTTTTAGTTTTTGGTTTTAGGGGTCAGTGTTTTGGTTTGTCCTTTTTGCTACTGGTCAGTAAACCTGCTTCCGTATTCAAACATTAATCCTCACCTATCATTTTTGTCATTTTCTTAAGATATATATTTTTGTTACCAAGAGTATTCTCAACTCCACAAGGAAATATATACCAGTCTCTCTTTCTGGTTTAGTTTTTATCTGTGTGACTGAGGCATTCTTTGTCCTTATCTTTCCATTCATTCTTTTCTTTCTTATGTTTGGGTCTCAGAACAATCAGAACATTATTTTCTTATGGGCTTAACACAATGTCCTCCCCAACCTGGAAGGAAAGGGTTTATTTCATCTACTTATAGGTCACAGTTCATTACTGAGCAGGAGCTCAACGCAGGAGCCTGGAGGCAGGAACTGCAGCAGAGACCATGGAGAAATGCTGTCTACTGACTTTTTCTTCATAGCTCACTCAGCTTCCTTTCTTATGGCACCTGGGACCACCTGCCCAGAGGTGTCCCACCACAGTGAGCAGGTTCCTCCCACATCAATCATCGATCAAGAAAATGCACCATAGGCTGGCTCTGATGGGGGCATTTTATAGTTGAGATTCCTTCTTCCCAAATGACTCTAGCTTATGTCAAGTTGAAATAAAATTAACCAGCCAGCATAGGTTAAGGTCTAAATTATTTTGATAGTGTACAATTATGGTGCTCCACTTAGGGGTTTTGTCTCAACTATTTCCAGTCCTTCCACAGCATGTACTGACTGCACCCTACAGAATAAATTTCCAGTCCCTAAGGCTGGCTTCAAGCTGGGCTCAGCTCATGAGGGCACTCAGGAGATTAGTGTTACGAACAAGTCCCCCCCACCCCCCGCTGCCGGTCTGGTCCCAGCCCCCAATAACATGCAGAGACTCTGTATTTGATAGAGTGCTGTTGGCCAGTTACTATCATTGTTTATCAGCTAGCTCTGTCTTAATGATTAACCCATTTCTACTATTCTAAGTATTTCCACGTGGCTCATCTCACGGGCCAGAGCAGCTGGCGTGCTACCTCTCAGGTCTCTCCATGTTGTCTCCTCCCAATTACTTTCTCTTTCCTCCTCCTAGGCTCCTAGCCCTGCCTATCTTGCTTTCCTATTGGCCAACAGGGCTTTATTCATTAACCAGTATGAGAAACATATTTACAGAATAACATCTCCCATCATCTCCTCTTTTCTGTCTAAAATAAAAAGAAGGGTTTTAACCTTAACATAGCAAAATGTAACAAGTAATTTTTCCACCATCCCGCCTGGACCCACAGCTGCACCAGCCCCAAATAATATGCAGAGACTCTGTATTTGATACAAGGCTGTTGGCCAGTCACTATAATTTTTTATCGGCTAGCTCTGTCTTAATTATTAACCTATTTCTACTAATCTAAGTATTTCCACATGGTCTCATCTTACTGGCCAGAGCGACTGGCATTCTACCTCTCTGGTCTCTCCATGTTGACTCCTCCTTACTACTTCCTCTTTCTTCTTGTCTCCTAGTCCCTCCTATCTTCCTTTCCTATTGGCCAACAGGGCTTTATTCATTAACCAATACAAGAAACATATTTACAGAATGACATCTCCCATCAGATTAGAGGGCAGAAATCAAAGAGATTACTTCTGTCCCTCTTACTCCTCCTACATAGCATCTCTGGAAACACCCACGTCTCTTTCATTGTTCCAGGTTCCCCTAGGTCATCATGGTGTGCTCCCAGCTTCTGCCCAAACCCTTGTTATCTCTCCAGCATGGTGCCTGATTCTCAGCTCCCCCATGTGCTCCACTGAACCCCTGCATCCTGCTTTCAATCCTCTGTCCTGAGTTGTTCCCAACTGAACAAATAGTAGACTGATCCCCCCTTACCATGCTAGGATAAGAAAGGAGAGAGGAGGAAGGAGAGGAAGAAGGCAGAGGAGGAGGCAATGGTAATGCGGCTCTTCCCTCTGGTTAGAAACACCATTCTGTCTTACACTGAATCCCAGTAAGCACATGGCTTTGTCCCCATCTCTCTGTGGTCTACTGGCTGTTCTGTTTCTTGAATCACAGACATGGGACAAGCTCTGCATATTCTAGCATGCCCAAGATTTCTAGCAGAGCTTTAGTGTGGTTCTTTTCTAAGTGTCTCACCCTACTTGCCTGGACTTTCTTCTGTGTGTATCAACTTGTTGAGCTCACAGGGAACCTGCCTTCCTGGTATTTTGATTGATTCCATTGAGTTTCTATTAATCGGGAGAGAATGGAAAATCTTCACAGCACTGTTTGTCTTCATCCTTAGGTGTGATGTTCCTCTCCATCGATTAAGATTGCCTTCCCTGTTCTAGTAAGGGTTTGTGATCTAAATCGGACATCAGAGGGACCTGGCAGTGGTATCCATCAGCCACTGATCACTTAGGCAGACCTGATTGATCTGGCTGGCTAGGTGGGCGTCTCCTTCCTCTGCTCATTGCTCCACACGCACTCCTCCCAGTGTCAGACACTTGCTGAAAGAAGATAACCTTCCCTGATTGTGGAGGTCTGCTCAGTGTGTGAGTAGCCACACCCCTTCCTAGGGCCTCCAAACAAATGCTTGACATCCAATCCTAACATTCCACATTATGTCCAGTTCCCAAGCACTTCCCAGATTCTATGGCCATCAGTATTTGTATCTTATTTTTACAAAACAAATCATTGCAATTGCCTGTTTATCAGTGTGTGAGAGAGTGTGCAGCACATGTGTGTAGGTCAGAAAACAATTTATGGGAATTGAGTCTCTCCTTCCACCATGTGGATCCTGGGGCTTGAACTCAGATCCTCAGACTTGGCTACAGGAACTTTTACCCACCAAGTCATCTTTCCAGGCCTGTATTTTATTTCTGGTGGGTTTTAATTAGTCCCTGCTGTGATGAGGAACGGGTGGGTTGTTGTGTAGCTCATATGTTTCTCCATCTTGCTGAACTCTCCAATTAACTCCAGGCATTTGACAGCTCACTGAGACTCCTGATTTTTCTAGGTGGAAAATCGTGTCTGTCTACAAATAACAGCACACTTTTCCCTGCACAAATTTAGCTTTTTTTATTGCCAAGTTTCCAGTTTTTAGCGAGAAGCAGAGGCAGAGAACTTGACCTTAACTTGATCCTGGCTTTCAATAGAAACGACTCTGTCACCATCAAATGTGATATCCGATGGGGACTTCTGACAGAATAGACTGCACCAAGCCAATGAAGTTTCTTTTCATTTCTAGAAGTTTAAATTGGCATTGACCAAATTGTTGCTGAAGTGTGTGTGTGTGTGTGTGTGTGTGTGTGTGTGTGTGTGTGTGTGTGTGTACATGTCATAGTGCACCTGTAGAGGTCAGAAGACAACTGAAGGATGAAGGAGCTGGCTCTCTCCTTTCACCAAGCAGGTCTTGGGCATTGAACTTAGGATGTCAGGCCTGGCAGCCAAGGTGAGTAGATCATGAAGTTCAACCCTCCTAGTGATGAAAAGCAAGAAAACTTGACTGTAAGAATCCACCAGAAAGCTGAGGGCATGGTGGGAAATGCCCATGCCAGAATGGAGAGGGTGGTTCAACGGTTCGGCTTGGTATTTAGGATTATGCAGTGAGCAGAATTCAAAGATGGCTCCATAACCCCACCCCTGTTGTGCTGAGACCTTCTCTGGGTTTTTCTAACATTAAGAAAGTGCTCCTGTGAATTCACAAAGGAAATTAGCATCTCAAATCAGAGGGTCTCCACACCAGCTCAGCATCTTTGGTGAGTCTTGAGAGGGAAAGGTGGTTTCCCCCGACCTTGGGAAATGATATTTAACTTGTGAGAGATGAAGCCCAGAATATTCTCTGTTGCTGGCTAGGAGAGTTTGAATTAGAAATGTCTCCCATAGGGCTCAGATGTTTAAATACTTGGTCTCTAGTTGGTGACACTGTTTGGAGAGGTATAGGAAGAGTGGCATCATTAGATGAAGTGATTTTGACACACTTTAAGTCTCACCCCAAGCCCAGTTTGTTCTCTCTGCTTTACATTTGCATTTGACAATGTGAACTCTCTGTTTCCTACCCCTTTTGCCATGTCTACACACACACACACACACACACACACACACCCTGCCAGGCCTCCCTGACATGATGGACTCTTACTCCTCTGGGGCCATAAACCCAAATAAACTCTTCCTTCTGTAAGTTGCTATGGGAATGGTTCTTTATCACAGCAACAAAGAAGTAACTAAGACACTGGCTATGACGACAGAAAGAGCCACAGATGTCGGACAGCCTCTGAGAGCTGAGAGTGGTCCCTGGCTGACAGCCTGCAAGGGAGCAGGAAACAACAGGGAGGTGAATTCAGTCAAGGAACCTGAGTCTGGAAGAGGCTCCTGAGGAGGCCTTGTGAGGATGAGGATACAACCTTATAAAGTCCTGCAGGCCCAGCTGCTCAGGAGGCTGCAGCAGGAAGGCCACTTGAACTCAGGAGTAAGACTCCATGTACAAAACAAAACCAGGGCCGCCAGGTAAAGGGAGTTGTGCCAAGCCTGATGATTTAAGTTTGATCCCCTAGATCCCTGTGGTAGAAGAGAACTGGGTCCTACAAGTTGTCCTAAGGTCTCCACATGCATGTTGTGCCATAAACATACACACACACACACACACACACACACACACACACACACACAAATTAATTACAAGTTAATAAAAGGTCTTTTCTAAGCTGGATATAGGAACCCTTGCCTATAACCCTAGGACTCGGGAGACTAAGGTGGGAGAATTGCTATGAGTTCAAAGCCAGCCTGAACTACATATTGAATTCCAGGACAGCTTGGACTACAGAGTGAAACCCTGTCAAAAGGGAGGGGGGGAGGTATGGAAGAAAGGAAAGAAGGAAGGAAGGAAAGAATGAAGAGAAGAGAACAGAGAGAGAGAGAGAGAGAGAGAGAGAGAGAGAGAGAGAGAGAGAGAGAGAGAGAGAGAGATGTATTCAATGGGGAACACTTTTAATCTCAACATTGGGGAGGCAGAATCAGGTAGATCTCTGTGAGTTTAAGGCCAGCCTGTCTGTATAGAGAGTTCCAGATCAGTCAGGGCTATACAGTGAGGCCCTGTCTCAGAAAAAGAAAGAAAAGGAGGAGGGAGGAATGACAGAAGGAAGAAAGAGAAAATTACCATCACAAACGCCCCCTCTGCAGAGCCAGCTATCTGACCCCTGCTGTGTGAGCTAAGGCCAGGTTCTTGTAAGCAACTACGACTAAAATAATTACTTTATACAAACAAGAAACAAACACACTGGCTGCTTCCCAGGGAGGTCACCGAGAGTCAGGGTGACACTCCAGCTTCACCAGAAAGGAGACCAATGAGAAATTGATCAGCAAAGCCCCAATTCCCACTACATCACGGATGAGCCCCAGACATATTAGACCACATGAAAGAAGCCAGACCTGAAATGCATTATCAGAAATGTCCAGAACAGGCAGGCGCATTTAGCTGCGGCTATGAGGTGCACAAAGGGGAAGTGGGGTCCAATGCTAATGGACACAAGGACTCCTTAGTGGGGAGGGTGACGACAGTGCTTCATAATGAGACTCAATTCATACACACATACTATGCTGATCCCCCTTTCTCCATGGCTTCACATGACAGGGAGCAGGAAGAGGACATGGCTGACCACCCAGAGGCCACGGCTACAGGGCCTCAAAATCACAGGTGAGGTATGCTAATAATGAACAAAACTTTATCAACTTAAACTGTCCTGGAGGCCGGAAGTACACAGAAGAGACTCGTCCCTCCCTTGTACTGGATTGCCACCTCTTACAACTTAGTTTTCCCTGAGTTATTCTTTGCTTAGCCAGCAGCTAACCATGGCTTTCATGCTATGTCACTCCATGGCAGAAAACAGAACAGCAAAGAGGGCAAGAGGGACCAAGACATCACCAACCCCACCCATGAGGGTGGAGCCACCTCCCCCACATCCAGTCACCTCACAGTGTCCCACTTCTTCAGACTGTCGCTTTTCAATTCAATTTGAGGAGAGACCTACAATGATCCAGCCAACAAGCTTTGCCCAAAAGTTGTAGATACATGGCTCCGGAGCCCCAGAACAGGACAATGCCATAGTGGGGAGCCATCCCCGTCTCGGTCTCTGAGGTGAGGGGTAGAATCTGGGCAGGAGACAGCAACACCCTGAGCTCAGGAGATGGTGGGTGAGTGCCTGGGATGTTGAGGGTGAGGTCCCTGGAGCTGTAGGCTTCCCTGTGACACACCAGGGATGCTCAGATCCCAGCACTCAGGGACAGCCTCCTGTAGAGGGATGGTTTGGGGGCAGCTGTGTCCACAGTTCTGGGTGCACCTCCTAAACACTGCTCAGCCCGGCGCCCTCCTGCAGCTGCCTTGTGTTATTCAATTATTCCTGGGAAGTTAGGGACAAGGCATGAATAATTCAAAGCAAGGGGCTTTAAATCTAATCACTCCCTGTACTGCCTGAGCTCTGACATGTTGACTGGAGCAGACACAGAAAGCTGAGCTGTAGGGTAAGGGGTAGGGGTAGGGGTAGTGGGGGAGGGTCTGCAACAAGAACATGGGCCAGCATTGCACACAATTGAGAGCTGAGGCTGGTCCTGGGCCTTGGGAAGGTACCTAACCATGCCAGGCCTTAGATACTTTGTCTATAAAATGGGAATAAAAATAGGGTCTTCCTCCTGAAGATGGGCTGAGTATGCAAAGAAGTAGCCAGTGTAAGGGCCCTGTATCCATGACAGATATCTTCAGGGGCTCCCAATAAGTGTATGACATCAAACAGTGCCGAGCTCCATATGTTCTGTTTGTTCCTCATACACACATGTAGCCCACTTTGTGATATGTGAACAAACATGTACTCATGCCAGATAGGATTCCAGCAGCAGACGAAAGAAAGAAGTTCACCTAGTCTAGTCTGGGGACCAATGAGCTTCCTGGAGTTCTTATAAGGAGCACGGGTGACCCAAAGCAACGGCATCACTGGAAAGCCCACCCCAGACAAGTGATGACTCCTGAAGGATGCATCCCCTGAGTTCCCTGCACAACTTGCACACAGCTCCACGCAAGGGTCTTCTCTCGCCAGCATTTACAGCTCCTAGAGCCTTAGGGAGGACCTTATGGCTGTCTTCAGTACCCTAAGCTTTTTAGAGTCTTGTAAGCCACCCTCTTCCCTCCAGGGGGAAAAATGTTTCAGTTAGAAGGCAATAGTTACAGAACACTTAGAAAAACTTTTACCTTCCCACTGACAGGAAGCCCTTGTCACTTCACTCAGACCAACCTGAATTGCCAGTGTCACTGCTGTGCTTTGTTCTTTGAATACTGGCAGGGCAGTACTGTGACAGTGGATCTAATAAGAGACAGCCACTAAGTAACCAGGGGGCAGGTACTGTATACAGCAAGGAAACAATGGACAACGGGTAATTCCTGCCCTACACCAGATGAAGCAGGATGACATGAGACTTCATCACACCACTTAAATCAAGAAGCAAGAATGTTTCTAGAATTTTCCATCAAATATTTTTGGACTAGAGTTGACTACAGCTATTTAGAAAGTGTTTTGTGCTAGCACATAGCAGACTCAGGCCATAGGCTGTGGGTACCATCCCACCTTTATGAAAATTGTGTGGGTCATTGGGATGGAGAGATGCTTCCCTTGTCTATTCAGCAGAACAAGTTTAGCAACATGAAACAAGCTTGTATGCCTGCTAACTACCCCATACAGAAATGTGTCTTGCTCATAGAGGCAAGAGAATATAGCTTATTGTTTTCTCCACAAATGCCCCCCCCAGTCCCATCACTTTTGAAATGACACATGAAGGAGACGCTGAACACAACCCAGTCATCATCATGGTGAACCTGGCGGTGGCCTGCACGCCTGTCAGCTAGGACAGCACCTTCAGCTCCAAGGTTAGAAGAACAAGATGGCCATCTTTGCCCTCCCAGCCACCCAAGAACTTCCCTGCACTCAGTGTATATATGGTGACTTAAAAGCCAAGAGTAGCGGCCCTAGCTACATGTGACATCCCCTCCCCAGCCACCCAGCCCTTCCTCTGTAGCCCTTCTGTCCTTACTGCTCAGGAAGGTTCCACAGTTTGGGTCTGGCCTTTATCAGCACAAACCTTCCAGGTACTGTCGCTGGACCCAGATGCTCCCAAATCTTCATCTATGCACCAGCTGAGGTCCAAGAATCAAGGGTTGGAGCTCCTTTGATAGGATGACTGCCCAGTACTGCTATTTGGGTTCAAGTCACCAGAGACAAGCCTGAGGGAATGAGCACTTGAGTAACACACACTCAGCATCTGGCTAGAATCCTGGCCATGAGCCTTTTTCTGGACTTTCCTTCTCCAGCATCCAGCCATGTTTTCCCCACATTCAAACAGAGATGTGATCTCAACCTCTAGTTGTTCTCTGTGAACTAATAGGCTACACCATGCCCCCCCCAATTCATATTCTGAAGTCAACACCAGTGTTTACTTCACACCAAGAGTAGGTATGATTTGAAGGAACACCTTTAAGAGATAATTAAGTTTAAATGCCATAATGGGATGAGCCCTAACTCAACACAGCTGATGTCTATATTGGAAGAGGAGGCCAGAGGATGGAGAGATGGACCGTGGTTAAGCGGGCATACTGGCCTTCTAGAAGATGCAAGTTTGATTCCCAGCACCTATCTGGAAGCTCACAACTGTCTGCAACTCTTGTTCCAGGGAATCCAATGTTCTCACCTGGCCCCTGAGGGCACACCACATACATGATGCACATTCATACCTGAAGACAAATATAAAATTAAAGTCAGTAAATTTTATAAGGAAGAGGTTAGAATCAGGTGGAATGGCCCACACCCATCGTCTCAGCACTTGGAATGTGAAGGCAGGAAGATCAGGAGTTCAAGGTCACCTTTGGATACATAGAGTTCAAAGCTACCCTGGCCTACATTAAAACATGTCTCAAAACAAAAAGAAAAAAAGGAAGAGGAGTATGAGACATTATGATAACAATGATGATGATAATTGGGGCCACCCACAGAGGGGTAACCAAGTGAAAACACAAGAAGACAGCCAAGGAGAAGAGTGTTTAGGAGAAACCAAACCTGTGGACACTTTGGCCATTGCCTTCCAGCCTCCTGAAGTCTGAGGAGGCAAACACCTGTTTAACTCACCCAGGTATAAACAACTGAGCCCCATAAAGGTTCCTCCTACGGACATGAAATACACTCTCCTAGGCTGTCTTCCAGACACCATCGTTCCCATGGTAAGTAAGTGTATGGGCCTGTGCCCCACCTCTCTGAGCTTCAAGTATCAAGAAGATATCCCTGGGTCCTGATCCTCTACCAGCCATGATCATGGTCAGGGCAGTGGGCAGGAAGATGTTTTCTTGAATTTAGTTTTTCCAAACTCTTCTGATAAGTGGGAGACCCTGGAGAGGGTAAGTTTTGCAGCACAGTCCAATTTAGGGTTGGGAAATATAAGGAGAGACGCATCAGTAAAGGAGCCAGAGAACAGCTAGGAAGACTCCTGCAGACCAAAGCCTGGGACGAGGGTGGCATGTCTACAAGTGACACATATCAGGTAATGGCACTTGTGTACATGAATGTATGAAAGCCATAGCAACCTCAGAGGTCTTCCTAAGTCTCCCTCCATATTATTTCTTGAAGCAGAATTTCTCAGTTAACCTTAAGCTCTTTGATGTGGCTAGGCTGGCTGGCCAGTGAGCTCCAGGGATCCACCTGTCACCACCTCTACTCAGCGGTGGGGTTTCAGACATGTGCCACTGTGTCCACTATTACATGGGTGTTGGGGGTTCAAACTTGTGCTTCTGAATCAGCCACTTTACTAGCTAAGCCATCTTTTAGGGATACCATCAAACCACACCTGGACTGTTCTACCCATAGAGAGCTCAGCTTGCCTTGGAACTCACAACTACAGCCCCCAGAACCTGGGGAGGCACACACACAGTTACATCCTGCATCTTCAAGTCTGACGCCCACTGTGAAGGCAGGCTGGATGAGGCCTTGGACAACTGGAGAGTGTCACCCCTTCCCCCAGGGAGCCAGCTGGTCTGCAGTCAGAGGTAGCCCTCATCAAAAAAACAGGCTTAAGTGTGACACTGGAGATTTGTCCTTGCAGATGGTACCCATCTGAACCAACCTTATATGGCCAGCTCCAGCTTCACCAATGTCCCCTTGCCTTACCCCACACTGGCCCGAGACACCAGAGAGCTTGATTCCAAAACCTCAGCCCAGGCTCAGATATTGTCTAACTTCAAGATGAAAGCCATTGGGTGGGGACCACCTGACGTCCCCTTAACTTCCTGGCTCCCTGTTGCGCCCTGTAGGGCTCAGCTCAGTAAAGGGCAGCCATTCTTCTTTTTGGCATTTTCCAGATAAGTGGATGTTTTTACTCTGGGATTTAGGAGTGACCTTTATCTGCAGTCTGGAAGGAAGCATCTGTCACCAATATGAAGCCACTAAGTCTCCCACAGTAAGTCTACTCTACTGCTCCCACATCAGGATTCTCACGGGTGCCTAAGAGGGCAGGGGCTGAAGGTCCTGCCCATCATCTCCCAACATCTCCACACTAGAAACCAAGCCCTCAGCCTCAAACCTAACTTGAAGACCCCACCCAGCCAGGGAAAGAACTCCCAACTGTGGGTCATTTACCCAGGCACACACAGGTGCTGAGGAACACAGGGAAGGGAGGAGCAGAGAGCCACCAGGGAAGGTGTCAGGGCTGGAGGCAAAGTAAACAACCAACAGTTGTTGGGGGAAGGGAGGGCTAGGAAAGAGGGTGTTGGTATCTGGTAGGCAGCCACAGGTCACTTTCGATAAAACTGTCCACAGAGCAAGTGATGCCAGACAGAATGTTTTGTGGGATCTCTGTTCTCATAAACTGTTTGGATCACCCCACCTCAGCTCCTGTCTGGCAGCCCAACCTCATATGCTCTCACAAAAGGACCAGCCAGCAGGAGCTATCTGCTCCCAGGCCACCTTCCTGGAATCCAAGGCTAGCCACAGGGACCTCAGATTACCATTAGATGTAGTCTCAGAGTTCCTTGAAGCCCAAAGTCATACACACACACTGGGTACAGGGGTCAGACTGTGTGGTGGAGAGAAGTAGGGACCACACAGGATTCCCATTCAGCCTAGGGAGCCTTACCTCCCAGATACTGGAAGAAGACTTGGGAAAATTAGAGTCTGTGCTCCTGAGCATGGGGGGGGGGTGTCCAGAGCAACTCATGCATTTAAAGAAAGATTGGTAGCAGGGACCTCAAGTTATGGGACATTGCCATGTCCTCCCTCCCAGGACCTTCAGCTGAGATGGACTCAAGAGGATGAGGACACAAATGAGGAGGGCCGGCCCATGATGGACAGAAAAAGGGAAAAAGGCAGCTCCCTGGAACCAGGACCAACCAGCCAGAGCAGAGCTATAGTCAGCAGATCCCATCCCCACCCCTCCTGGCCAGTCACTAACAGCCTAATTGCTGTGTCTGCTTCTCCAAGTCAAGGCCACCATAAACCAAGCCAGTCTCTGGGTCCATGCAGATTTCTTTCCCCAGTCTCTGCCTGGAAACAGGCATCTTTCTGTGCATATCCGCACCAGACGGCCTTCATCTCTCACTGTCAATAAATCGGGCGTCTCCAGGGCAATGACTTTTACTTGGTAAATACTAAGCAGCAAGAGACAGCGACACAAGCCTCCAGTCTGGGAAACTGCAGCCAGTGCTCTGCCACCTATTGATTTGGTGTCCTCCCTCCTGAGACCAGGTGTGTCTGAGCGATGCTGCAGGGGGAGCAAATGGCGGCCTCCGACCAGACCCCTGCCTGCAGGGAAGTGAGGAACAAGCCCCAATTCCACCTAGCACTGTAAGGTGGGGTCAGAGGGAGAGACCCGGGGCTCTCTAAGGTCATATAGGTTGGATTGTGACAGCTGGTGGAGAACTCAGCAGAGAACGGCTGGTCCAGCTTGATGACAAGAGGAAAGGAAGCAGGGAGGTCTGGAGACAGCAGATAGAGCCAGATGGTGGCCCTGATGGTAGACCACACCGAGGTCCCCTGCCCATGGTGACCATGGGTGGACGTGTACCTAGTTCCTTTTCCTTAGTACTCACCATTTCATGCACATTCCGTAGAGACTTGGAGTCTGAGTAGAGCTGAATCCAATTCCTTGGCCCCAAAGATAGGGTCCAGTGCCTCCAACTCAGCCAATCTACAAATTCCATCCCCTAATTCCTGACCCTCCCTCTTTCTGTTTAGCCTCAGAACTATTCAGCCTGCAGAGAAACAGAAGCACTAACCTTGCTGCCTACTCACCATGAGGTTGGGGACAATTTATTGGCAGAGGCAGTGCAGAAGTTATGGGGCCTTCCTATCTAGAATGCACATTGTTCGTGTAAAAAACCCAGAATCAAGCCTTGTCGCAGAGTGGAGACTCAGTCCCCCGTGAAGGGTCTGTATGAGGCACTTTGATTGTTCTCATCAGCCTCTGATCTGATAGTCTCCATGGTAAACTAGTAACTAGTGTTGCCCCTTCAGCTGTGCCACACCACAGCTCAGTAACTTCTTTTATACAAAAAAAGTCAATGAAAGTTATTAGGGGACAACCAATTCTTCACCTTCTGCAATCCTAATTACCAAATTACCTTGGAGGAGACCTACATTACACTTGGCTCCACTTGGATATAACATCTGTATATCACTAAATGAATAAATTGACTGATGAGAAAATGAAATAAAAAGGTGAATGGATAGATAGATGGGTACATTCATGGATAGTGGGGATGGGCAGATGAATGTTGGATAGGTGAACAGATGGGTGGGTGAGTGGATGAGTGTACTGATGGATGAATGGATGAATTTATGAACAGATAGTGGGGTAGGGCTGGTGTGCAATAGACGGATGGGTGGATGGTTTGGGGGATATATGTATTGAATATGGATAGATGGAAGTATTGATGGATATATGATTTGATGGGTGCAGGAACAAATGGGTGTATTGACAGATGATGGATGGATGGATGGATGGATGGATGGATGGATGGATGGCATGGATACTAAAGATGTACAAGTGGGAGGTGGGTAGGTGGGTAGATGGAGGGATGGATTGATAGATGAATTTCTCTGAGGAGAAAGAAGCCTTTTAGAAGATAGGATTCTGTTTTTCACTTGTTTTTACCTAAAGTGAATTCCACAAAACAGGCTTCACAAAACACTTTTTAGCTGTACAAGACTGCCAGACAGCACTGACAGGGTCATCACCCTCAGATCCTACACACACCATGTAACATCTTTATGAAAATCTGGCAAAATCAGGGGGAATGATTTCATAATGGTCACACACAGAATTACACTTTGAAACTATTTTCTGAAAACTGCTGTTGTTTGTGCCCTTTAAAATGCACTTTGAAATGTAACATTAAATATATGATATATACACTATATTATATAAAATCTTTTAGGAATATGAAAAGTATTAAAGCAAAAAAATTTAGTTTTTCTATTTGCTATGAGTCTCAGTCCCTTGGCTCTTATTTAGAATAGACATCAACATTTTAAGGGGTGTGTGTGTGTGTGTGTGTGTGTGTGTGTGTGTGTGTGTGTGTGTGTGTAAATTATCAGAGAACAACTGTTGGGGGTCAATTCTCATCTTCCACCTTGCTGTGGCAGGGTCTCTCTTCTGTTTCTGCCACACTGGATACTCCAGGATAGCCTGCCAGTGAGTTTCCCCTTATTCTCCTGTCTCCCATCTTGCCATAGAAGTTCTAGGATTGCAGCTGTGCATCCACAAAGATCCTCTCCACCCAGGTTTCAGGAATTTAATTCGGGTCATCAGGCTTACACAGCAAGTGCTTTTACCTACTGAGCCTTCCTGCCGACCCAGAGCAGCATCATTTAAGAGAGAATTTTCATAACTATTTCCACTCATTATTCCAAAAGAGCAAAAGAAAATCCCCACTTTTTCCAGCAAGTTTAACCCACACAGTACACAGGTTTTAAGGGTCCCAACAACCATTCATTAATCTCAGACTTTTGGAATGCCTGAGAGCCTCCAGTCAGGCTTTGGAGACACTTCTTACCCTACCCTTGTGACCATAAGGACCAAAAGGGTGCACAGCACAGTCACAAAGAGCCTGGTTGCAGGTAATAAGCACAGCTCCAGCTGTCTTATTGACTGACCCCTTGTCAGTCAACTTTGCATTATTATAACAGAATGCCTGTGATAGCATACAAAGAGAATATGGTCATCAAAATTCACAGAACCCAAGTCCATGATCAATTGGCCCTGGTGCTTCCAGAGATTATGATAAAGTTGCATCTCATGGTCAGAAAACGAAAGAAGAAAGGCCAGGGGTCCCATGGTACCCTTTGAGGGCACACCCTAATAACCTAAAGCCTCTCCCTATTTTGGGAGGCCACACCTCCCAAAGTTTCCACCATCTCCGGTAGTGCCACACTGTGGATTGAACTCTTAACACAGTCCTCTGGGAGAGTTGTAACTCTAAACCACAGCACACTCTTCTGGGGAAGCAGTCTTCCTGTGCCTTCATCTTGGGCATCTTGTGAAATGTCCTTCTCCATGAAATGAGACATCAGCAAAGTCATCAGGAGGTGCCCACCCCAAGCCAGCTCCCATGCCTTGTGAAGGCATGGTATCCAGGGTATCCAGACCCAACCAGCCCCAAGCTCATTTTCAGGACCCAGAGCAGGCCTCTTCCACGGGTCTACCCTGTAGGCTCTACTGCATTGCTAGTTGACTTGAGGGGTGCACCAGAAACCGTGAATCACAAAGGGATGGGAGCATTGCATGGCAAAGGCTAGGTGGTAACAGGCTTCCTCTCTCTACCACTATCCTACAAAGGAATCACAAGGATCCCAGAATTGGAATAAGGCCATCAAAATGCAACATTTTTAAGACTGAAGTTGGAAATAATGCTAATTATCTACTAATTATCTCCTGATTTGTTAGCTTGGTTCAAAATCCTTCCCTACTTAGACCCAAAGTTCTCAGACATTTTGCTCTCAGAACCTTGTCTGCACTTTTAAAATTTGGGAACCCCCAAAGAGTTTTGTCTGTGTGGGTTACATTTTTCCATATTCACTATGTTATCGTTTTCATCTGAGACATTTTAAAAAACATCCGTCCATTATATAATGTAAAAGATAACAGTAGTAAGCCCACTTCGAGCTTATATAACTAACACATTTTTAATTAAAAAAAAAAAAAAACTAACTCTATTTTCCAAAAAGCATGGAGCAAGGAGAGCAGTGTTGCCTGACAGATTTGTGAATCTCTTTAATGCCTGGATTAGGAGACGACAGCTGAGTTCTCCCGGCTTCTGCCTTCAGTCTGCTATGAAGTGTGTAGCTGAAGCACAAGAGGGCCGTGCTGAACACAAGACACCCAGAACAGGGAGTAGTTTAATATCCATAATTTTCAGACAGTTATGGATAGAAAATTACTAAAATCAGTTGCCAGAGACCCAGTGAAACAGGGAAGGGCCCCGGGGTGCAGACTCAAGGGGGCCCTAGTTCTCTGAAACCGGTCCTCTGGGGTGTACAGCTGCAGGCCCATGCTGTTCTCTTTACAGCATGGTGAACTCTGCGATGGGAAATTCATGCTCTGCTCTGCAGCAATGCATCCATCCTTGAGGTACTTTGAAAAGGTCTTTTGTCCCTGTACATGCATGCAGCCTGGGGTTTTGATTTGACCATATATGCCGACGAGTTTTAACTGTCATCTTGACACAACCCAGAGTCACCTAGGAAGACAATCTTAATGAGGAACTGTCTAGATCATGTTGGCCTGTGGGTGCATCTTGACTGTTAATCGTGGGAAGACCCACCGTTTGTTTCACAGGCTGGACCATGAACTACTGTATATGTGTGGTGAGAACTGGCTGGGGAGAACCAACTTAGCAAGCAGGGATCCATTTGTTCACCCTTGCTCTGCTCCTGACTGTGGACATGATGCTTCACGTTCCTCCCTTGACTTCCCCACAGCAATAGGCTATAACCTGGGCATGTGAGCCAAATAAAACCACCCCTCCCCTGTGTTGCTTTTTGTTAGAATATTTGTCACAACAGAAACCAAACAACAATACCACACCTACAAGCTAGGTAGAAAGGATGCAGGCAAAGACATGAGATCCCCATATCGGAGACGAAAGAGTGCTAGAGCCTGCTCGAATCTCGAATGTGATTGTCAGTCCTGGTTGTCATTCTTGCTGGATTAAGAGGAGCCTGGGAAATTAGTAGTGCATAAGGGCAGGTACATCTGTGAAGGTGTTTCCTGAGAGGTTTAACCACAGACTAAAAGCACTCCTTGAATATGAGTGGGACAATCCCACAGGTGGGATCCTGGATAAAAACAAAGTGGAAAATAGAGGAAGCCTGCTACCAAAGCAGCCCCCTTTTCCATTATCTGTCTGCCTAGAGGTTAGCTGCTTTGATATGCCCCAGGATTCCTACCATGGTGCTCAGCCTTGCTGTGGGCACAAACCTCTGAAACTTTGAGCCAAAAGAAATCTTTCTTCCTATAAGCTGTTTCTCTTGAGCGTTGGCAAAGCATCAAAAGGATGCTAGCACAGCCAACCTTGTGAACATTGAAGTCTTGCAGAGGTGAAGTAGAAAGATCCCAGGTAGACACTACAGACATACCCAGTGGGTTTGTGTTACAGTTCAAAATTTCTGAGCTCAAGGACTCATGATTTTTGTCACATGTAGTAAGCAGGACTGCCCTTTGTCCCACAGGGAACAGGTACTCGTCCCTCAATGCTGCTAACTGGAAGCGTAATTCTGAGCTTAGATGAAAAGAGACCTATGAGTCTGTTTTCATTATTATAACAAAATACCCTAGGCTGGCTATTTTATATAGAAAAGGAACTACTTAATTCACAGTTCTAGAGGTTTAACTATGCGATGCCCATATTAGTTTGGCTCTGGCAAAAGCCTTGTCATAGATCACATGACATTGGTGGGAGTATTACAAGAAGGGCTCTCGTGGAGAGATAAGAGGCCTGAGTGAGGGGTAGACCAGGATTTTCTCTTATAACAGCCCTTCTGTGAGAAATGCCTCGGGTTTCAGCCCTTCCAAAGGTGATGCACCTAGTGCTTTGTGCCCTGTCAATAGGCTCTGCCTTTCAAAGGTCTCAGCACTCTTCACATGACCACAGTGAGATGCAAATTTCTGAAACATGAATCCATGGGGCACACACTGAAGCCATAACCAAACCTAGCAGAGTGTGAGGTCTTACATTCTCTCCACACACAGAGAACAATGTAACTATGAGAAATCCATGGAAGCCTGGCCTTTCCTGCAGAAACATGGTGTCTTGATGATTTGGAAAATACTCATTTCACCAAGTCATGTGCATCTTCAAAATATCAGTCAGTGTGTTTCTTTAAATAATATTTTAAACCCGCATTCATTAATAGTGCCACTAACTGTGGCCAGAGAGATGGCTCATAGGTAAAGACACCTGCCACCAAGCCTGATGACCTGCCTCTTATCACCTAGACCCACATAGTGGAATGAGAGAAATGAATTGTGCAACCTCCACATATGCACCATAGAATAAACATGCCCCTCCCCCATATATTCTAAATAAATAAATGTAAAAATTTGTTTAAATATTGCTATTAATCATAAAAGTCTTTAAATACTGAGAAACTCCCAAGCTCACAGTGGGTGCTTACAAATTTTTCAAAATTATGATTTTCCTTTGAAACCTCAAATTTTATCCCCAGGAAAAAATATTGTCAGTTGTTTTTCTTGAAGGCCTAGGTTTGCTTCGTATGTTTACAATAAAATATCTTCCAGGTACCTGAGCCTCAGCCATCATAGTGTACCTGTTCATCAATCTTTCAACTGAAAATTATATTCCATGAGAAAAGTGGCTAGTTTAGCTTGCAACTCAAACATTGTAGGGTCCTTTTTGTCAAGACTACTGTTGTGTCTTGACTAAACACTACTTTTGACACAAAACATTAAGATGCTTACTCAAATGACAGGGTTTAATAAAATCAATAACTGTTCCTATTTTATCAATGTCAATACTAAGTGAAAATGACATCCCATCGGCCCCTTGTCATAGTATTTTATCACAGCAACTAGAAATGAAACTAGAACTCTCAGATGAATCAATCAGATATAAAAAGGAACATGTTGGCTGTTTATATGAAGGGCAAGAATAGGCAAGACTCTGTTACCATGGAAATCATAACATCTGGCTGCATCTTGAGGGGGAGAGTGGTGGACGAGGAGGGAACATGATATAGCTGCCTTGAAATTTACAGGGAGACTCCATTTTGAAAGAAGAGTCTACTGCTTATATACAAAGAGGAACATGACAGCAAGGTCACATGGGACCACACTGGGCTAGTCAGAAGGAAGAAGCCCAGATGAAAAAGCCTTTTTCTGTGGTTTCAAAGGGAAGGATTGCATCAGGGTAGAGAAGTTAAGTGGGTTATAATGAATGTTTTTCTGTGTGCTAAGGATAGAAGCATGCATACATGTTCCAGTGCACATGTTCTTGCTGGCACATGGGAAGGTGGAAGACAAGCTTGGGTGCCATCCTTAGAAACATCACCCAATTCCTTTGAGAACCAATTTCCCATTGACCTGGAGCTCATCAATTAGACTAGAATGGCTGATTGCAAGGCCCAGGGATCTGCCTATCTTTGTCTTCCCAGAACTGAGGTTACAGTGTGCACCATCCTCTGCTCTATGTGTGGGGTTTAGGTATCAAACTCAGGTCCTTCCTCACCTTTGCCTCTACTGACTGACCCATCCCCCTCCACAATGTTTTTTTTAATAACTTCCCAGAGGCCAGATAAGAAAAACCAAGCTGTGGCAAGGACCCTGGAGCTGTATCACATACTTCATGGCAGATGGCATCATGGGAAGATCATGTGTGTGGTAGATGGATCTTGTGGTAAGGCAAAGTGTTGAGGAGGCTGGAGTCACCTTGAACTTTTCTGGGAGCTACTGGAATCCCACAAGAAGAGCTCTTCTCAGGGCAGTATCCCCAGTGACCCACTTAAATCACACTAGGTTCGGCCTCTTAAAGGTACCACTACCTGATATCATCACACTGAGAACCAAGTTTCCAGCATATAAGCTGTGGAGACACACATGATGTTCAAAGCACAGCACAACTACCAAAGTGGCTGGATTTTTCTACCATTACAAGCAGTGAGGCTGAAGTCAACATTTAAAATCCAGAAACTTCAAGGCAAAGATAAGATCCCAGGTGGAGCCAGATAGCCTAAACTTGGCTTCACACGCGGAATGGAAACCTACAGGCCAAGGAACTGATGGTGGCCTTACTGGGCCCCATCCAAGTCTTCCAGCCAGACTCCCCTAGCAACCACTGCACCTGGGTCCTAATGCCTTCAGCACCAGGCTGGAGCTCTTTGCCTGTCTCCTGAGGTCAGCTCTGGCCTGGTTGGTCCACACAAACAGGCAGTATAATGGCATGGCTTACGGCAGTGAATGTGAGATGAACTAGTGTGGGAATTGCCAGCATGACTCTGAAAAGTTAGGGCACATTCCCTGAGTTGTCACCTCTCAGCCCGGCAAGTACTGCCCACAGCTGACTTTGTAGAGGACACCATCTGTGTCCCCATATTACATGGCTCAAGTCTTTCCAACCTGGGCCAAGTTCAACTCAGTGGCCGTGAGACTTGGCCACAGTTGGATTTCACAGTTACTATGAAATGCCTGCTTTGATAGTGGCTAAGCTCCTGGTCCAGCCAAGGACATTCTGCAAAGAGGCAGAGCTGGCCCAGATGCTCACACAGATGGGGATGCAGACCCCATAGCTAGCAGCTTAGGGAACCATCTCAGGCCCTGCTGTGGACAGTACAGGTCCAGGTGGTATATACAGAGCCGGCCTTCAACAGTCCTTCCTCGGTCCTGGAAGGGAATGGTCTAATTATCACAGCCTTGGCCTGCATAGCTCTCCACAGAGCAGAGCCCAGTGAGAAGAGGCCTGCACTGCCAGATGGGCCTCATTAGGATGGGAGTGTGGTATTTCTTATGCAAATGAAGGCAAATAAATCCTTTGCAGAAATGTGAATGAGGCAAATATACAGGAGCCTGGATTTGGATAGGTTCTGGCTAAGAAGAGGGACCTTAGCATTGCCCTGGAGGACCTTTAACCCTAGGTGCTCTGGATTTGCCTACCTGGGCACCCTAAGAGAGAAACTGAAGTCCCTGTGGGGGCTCTGAGGGATGATCTTTGCCAGGCCTGTAGCTGGCACAAGGAATTGTTGGGGTATGAATAGGCAGAGATGGCAAGAAGACCCCAGCTGCCAGGACAAGCTGGAAGCCATGCCCAACACTACCCCATCCAGCTCCAGCCACCCTGGCAGGTGGTGGGCACTGACTGACCAACCTAATCACCCCTGACCTCCACACATTCTTGCAGGTCTTGTCCTCCCTCTCCCACAGCCCCGCCAACTCCCCTCAACTTCATACTTCCCTCATCAGCTCCATCCTGCTGCATTTCTTCGTTGGTTGGTTGGTTGGTTGGTTGGTTGGTTGGTGTTTACTTTTTAATGACAAGGTCTCATGTAATCCAGACTGGCCTGGAACTTAATATATAGCTGCTGAAGATGACCTTGAATCCCTCCTGATCCTCCTGCTGCCACCTCCCCATGTTGGAATTACATTTGTGCGCCACCACACGTAGAGAGTGAACCCAGAGGTTTGAGCATGCTAAACCAACACTCTTCAAACTGAGCTACATCCCCAGCCCCGTGGCTTTTAGCTCACTATTGCTCTCCTAGGCCTCTCCCTTTGGCTTTACAGTCCTGTGTCCACTCTGGTCAGTGGCAACTCACCATGTGCTAAGTGGGTCTCCTCAGAGCTGTCACCTCTGAAACCTGTAGGCATTCCCTTCCTATGCTACCACCTCATATCTGTTCATGAAACTTACTCATAGCCCAACACCCTCCACCTGGAATGCCACCACAGGCACCTCCCTTCCCCTTCTCCAACTTAAATTCTCCAGTCAATCAATCACCATGTTCTCTGCCACACATCCCTTCCTTCCCCTTTCTCTTTGTTTCTCCACTCACTAAAACCACAGGCCTGGCCAACTGAGCTGAAACAACTCCTCAGATCCAAGACTGCAGTGGGCTCAGCACTTACCCTGACCAGCCCTCATCCATTCAGGCTTCTGTATTACAGAGAGAGAGAGAGAGAGAGAGAGAGAGAGAGAGAGAGAGAGAGAGAGAGAGAGAGAGAGAGAGAGAGAGCGCTCTGTGGACATTGCCCATTCCATCTCCCCAGGGGGTAGGATCTCCTCCCTACCTCCACCCATTCTGATTTGGCATCCCCAATCTCTAAGAAAATCTGAAGCAATTCCCACAGATTCCATTCAGCAAGGCCCCTCCCCCAGCATCTGACCCACTCAACACCATGTTAGTGTCCCGGCACTATACCACTCCTGAGGCAGTCATCTTAGAAAGACAAAGGATTTTCTTTTTATTGAATCAGGTTTGTGCTGCTATTCGTTGGAAAATGGGAGTGAGCCTGCCAAGGACACCAAGGGGTAAAAAGACCACACTGGCACCAAAACCCACATCTTCCGCAGGGCTTCTCCAGAGGACTTTGGAAATCCTGCTATTGCCAATTAACTCACTAAGATAAAGTCATAATAATGTAGAGCAGGTCCTTCCTCTCACAGGGCTGATATATTCATAACAGAGTGAGAGACACAAAGGCTCACCCCACGTGTCAACAGTGCAGGGGGAACAATGTGTAGATGTGTATCTGGGTAAGAAATCCCAGGATCGGCGGGCAGTGGTGGTGCACACCTTCAATCCTAGCACTTGGAAGGCAGAGGCAGATGGATCTCAGTGAGTTCTGAGGCCAGCCTGGTTTAAAAGTGAGTTTCAGGACAGCCAGGTTTCAGAGAGAGAGAGAGAGAGAAAATAAAGAGAAAAAAGGAAAGAAACCCCAAGGGCTGCCAGGAAAACCAAAGCAAAGAGGAAAGCAAAGGCTGGGTTCTCTCTCAATGTCTCAGAAAAGCATGGCCTGCTAGAGCCTCAGTTTTGGTCTTCTACCCCCAGAACTACTGTTTTACAGCACAAGGTCTGTGGTTATTACAGAGGACTTACCAACCAATACAAACGTCAGTTGTCCTCATGTTCACTACAAGCCTAACCCAACCCTAACCAAACTCAAACAGGATTTGTTCAGGTGAGCTTTGAGTGTGTGTGTGTGTGTGTGTGTGTGTGTGTGTGTGTGTGTGTGTGTGTCTGATTTGTGTACAATTGTGTATGTGGTTGTATGTGTGATTATAAGTGAGTGTGTGTGTGTGTGATTTTGAGTGTTTATGTATGATTGTGTGTGTGGCTGTGTGTGAACATTGTATGTGGGGGGTGTGCTTGGGTGAGTGTCAAGGGTTGAATGGGGTGGGTTAGGATAATATCTTCTGCTCTGTTTTCCCTTGTTTTTGTGGGTTTGGCGAGGGAAAGGGATTTCAGAGTCAGTCTTGTTGGAGGAAAATAAAGTTCTGCAAAGGGAAAGTGACCAAGCTTGGCCAGGATGCCTCCTGGATGTGGCCACGGCCAAAGGGAGAGGCCGAGAAAAAGAGGGCGTCAGGAATAATCGGAGAAGGTTGAGTTCTCGAAAGAGGAGGACTATCATATCAAAGGGGTGCTGAAAGAACTAGAAAGATGATCATATAAAACAATAATAGAAAACAGTGATGGCTGGTCCCATCATGCTCCCTTTACTCAAGCTCCTGAAGAATTGGGTTTTAAAACTAGACAATTCAGACATACATGTCCAATTTAAGATGGTAGACCATGCTATATGAATATATATTACATATTCTTACAATAAGAAATGGCAGAAGGGGTCTGAAGAATCGCTTCCGTGGTTAAGAGCACTGGTTGCTCTTGTGAAGGACCTGGCTTTGATCCCCAGCGTCCACACAGTGGCACACAATCATCTGTAATTCCAGTTCCAGAGAACCACTCTTCTGACCTCCACAGGCACCAGGCACGCAAGTGGTACACAGACATACACGCAGGAAAACACCCTTCCATATAAAATAGCAAAAATCAAATCTTTTTAAATTAAAGAGAGAAAAGAAGGAGTGAGGAAACGTAGGGCAGGCAGGAGCAGAGCGTAGCGGTACCCGCCTGTGATCCCAGCATTCAGCAGATGGAGGCAGGAGGATCCGGAGTTCAGAGTCATACTCTGCTACACAAAGTGAGTAAGGAAGGAGGAGGAAAAGGAGAGAAGGAAGTGGTGATGAGGCATCCTTTGCCCAAGTGCCCTCAGCAGCATGGGGATAATGAAACAATACTTGCAGTGGCCCATATCTTTCAAGAAAGTTCTGGAAAACATGAAGCAAATGAAATCTGATTTATTAGAGACACCAAAAGCAGAGGAAACCTCATATTAGGTAGAGGATTCCTTTCTCCTGCCAAACCTCTTCCTGGTTCTAGAAAGGGGACCCCCTTTGCATATGCTCACCCATGCTGCCCTTACAAAGTCTCCCAAAAGCTCATGAGAAAAATTATTATGAACCGCATTAAAAAAAAACCATGATTAAACTGTAATATTCTCTGCATGCAAAAATTTCTTTAAAACTTAAACAAAATTAGGAATTCCCAAAATGTGTAGCCTTTTAATTAGCATAAACCAGAGTATAAGGCATCCAAGTCTCTGTATGAGCCCATGTGAAATACTAGCTTACACTCTACTTGTGTCCACGTCTGTGGGTGCACAGAATGAGGGCCAGAAGACAACCTTGAGTGTCACTCCTCAGGAGCCACCCACCTTGTTTTGTGTATTTTTATTACTCTATTACTCTTGTTGGTGCCTGTGTGTATCTGTTCTCTCTCTCTCTCTCTCTCTCTCTCTCTCTCTCTCTCTCTCTCTCTCTCTCTCTCTGTGTGTGTGTGTGTGTGTGTGTGTGTGTGTGTGTGTGTGTAGTGCATGGAGGGGCATGGTTGCCATGGTTTCTGAATGGAGACCAGAGGACAACTTTGTGGAGTCATTTCTCCATTTCCACCTTCACTCGGGTTCCAGGAATCAGACGCTGGTTGCTAGGTCTGCCTGGCAAGCGTCTCTACCTAATGAGCCAGCCCTCTAGCCCCCACCTTGTTTTACAAGACATGGTCTCTCACTGGAACTTGAGGCTCATTGGATGGCAGCGAGTCTCGGAAATCCACTTGCCCCCATCTCCCTGCTCTGGGATTACAAGCATTCACTACCACACTACCTGACCGTCAATACCTGCTTGTTCATGGGTCCTGAGACCAGAACCTGGTCTCACTCCTCAAGACAAGTATGTCCCTGTCCTGAGCCCTTCACCCCATCCCCTGACTTACACTTTTTCCATACCAAAGGCTCCTCTCCACCCTTCTCTCAGAACTCTGTCCAAACAAGGGAAATCCCAACCCCAGTTTGGCTCACTGCATAGACACCACCCAGAGGAGAACAAAGGAGACTGGTCTTAGGTAAAATCCAAACTCTCTTTTCCTGGTCCTCTGTCCAGGCATTCCATGTGGTGGCTGGGTTATTTGTGAGCTGGCCTCTGGAGACCTTCTGTGCTGAGGACACCAGTTTCTGAAATGTGATCTTTCTCCTAGGAGCATGGCTGGTCCCGCCAATTTCTGCTTCTTCTCCAGCTGCTCAGTGTGTCCTCTGAGTGGGTTCCAGAAGGTGTGATGTGCTTCACTTACCACTCCCCAGGCCCTCTCCAGCAGCCTGCAGAAATGCAGCCTGCCCTGTGGTGCTGATTGGAACACGTCGGCCTCTGCTGCACAGTGGGAGACAGTTCTGGATGTTCTAGGAAATGGGAAGGTGTGTGGTGGCTGGAGCCTCGGTCTCAGTTCACAGGCAGCATATGCGAGCCTTTCCCACAGCCTACTGCTGAAGGGTACACACAGGGATTGTGAATAAAACAAGCCTATATGCATTGTCACCCTTTATTATTAAAACTAAAGCCGAATGCAGGATGCATTTTACATCCTGGAAATTAGGAAAGAATCAGAACATTCTGGCAGGAGTTCAATGCATTAGGCTCAGCACACACGTGTCACTCCCCAGTACACCCCTTTGTAAGAACCTGTAGGTCACCAGATTCCCGAATCTAGCTCAAGTCACCTTTATCACTTGCTACTAAAGAGACCTCATTAAAACAAGGACTTGGCTCACCACAGAAGAGTTACAATGAAAAATTATTGCATATCAGCACTGCAGAAGGAGCTGTGGCCTTAAAACAATATAAAGTATAAGTAATAACATGAAAATAAATCCACACAGGGGGGTGAGGACATGGTTCAGGAGTGAAAATGCCTGCTGCTGAGCCTGAGTTCAATTCCCCCAGACCCCTGTGGAATGTGAAAATCCACTGCATTTCCCAAAACCACCACTCTGGGCCCAACCACTGTACAGGGCAGCTGGGGGACACTGAGCACACAAACCACAGCAGACCTTGAATCTAGCTTGCTTCAGCCCCATGCTGATGTGCACAGAAAGCTTCCTAAAGGGCAAGTCAATGCTTGCCTTCCTCTTGGTCTCTGAGGATCACAGCAACCTTCTGAGGGTTCCATGAAGCACACCTGCAATTCTGTCATGTTGTGGTTTCACCTTCCACACCCACGCTGTAGGCCAACACTATCAAACCAAGAGTTATGGATTTCCAAGCTCGGTCCGTGACCACACTGCTCTCCAGACTAGCAGGCCCTTCTCCACTGCCCAACGGACTACTCTTGTTTATTAGATTCAGTTGTTTTTATCACCCTGCTTGAATTGTCGGGTACTGATAGGACATGACCTGATATGTGTATCTATCATGTAATGAACAAATCACTCCCCTTTGTCTTTTTTTCTTTTTTTACTCCTAAGTTCAAGCACCAGCCCTGCCTCAGTTTCTCCAGTAGATGAAACATTGTTTCCAGCTTGCATTTATAATCTGTGATGAGAGCATCCAAAAATACTTTTCTGGCTGTTTTAGAATGTATGGCACATTATGTTTTAATTGTTTTTATTTGTGTGTGTGTGTGTGTGTGTGTGTGTGTGTGTGTGTGTGTGTGTTCTGTGTGTGTGTGTCTGTGTGTGTGTCTGTGTGTCTGTGTGTCTATTTGGGTGCAGTGCCCTCAGGGACAAGAGGAGGGCATCAGATCCCCTGAAACTGTAGTTGCAGATAGTTGTGGAGACCATGAGTTCTAGGAACTAAACCTGTGTCCTCTACAAGAGCAACCAGTGTTCTTGGACTCTGAGTTACCTCCAGCCTCACCTTATTGCTGACTAGTTACCCTACCACACAAGCACTAGCGCCTATTGACCGACCCCCTGCTTATAACCTTCCCTAGGCTACCCTCCCCCATCTCCCTTCCCGGGTGTCTAGGAGCCACTGTTCTCCAATTCCAAGGTTTTTAGAATTCACCTGAGTGAGATCATACGATCTTTGCCATCCAAGTCCTTCTATTTTGTTACAATGGGCAGGACTGGTCTTTTTTATTTCTAAGTAGTCATTATGAATATGAACCACATTTTCTGTATTCATTCATCCACTGCTGAGCATTAAGTTAATTTTGGACTTTGTCTATTGTTAATAATGTTACAATAAATGTGAACAAATATAGAGCTCTTTGATATAGTTTCATTTCTTTGCCTTCTTTTCACTGGAATACGATTACTACGTCATGTGTTGATATTTTTGATTGTGTATTTATGCGTCTGCGATGGAGGGGAGTGCTCATGCCATGTGAGCATGTGGAAGTCAGAGGACAACTGTGGAGTTTGCTCGTTATTGGACTCATGGCCAAGCTTGAGTTGCATACACCTCTATACTGTGAACCATTTCCCCAACTCATCTTGCCAGGGTTTTGAGGAACTTCTGTAGTAAATTCCTAGTAAGTATGTTAATTTACATTCTCACCCACAGGGGGACACGAGTAGCCCTCTCCACAACTGACCAGCACTTGTTATTTTTTATCCATGGTAGCCTTTTAAAGAACTTCTAGAATGTTTCTTTCTCCATACTGTCACTAAACTTGTTATCTGGCTTTCTGATATGTGTACTTAGTGGTATCTCATTGTGTGTGTGTGTGTGTGTGTGTGTGTGTGTGTGTGTGTGTGTGTGTGTGTGTTGGAAAGGACACTAACATCTCATCAAGTTGTAAGACACTCTTGTAAGACACTCGTAGCCTCTGAAGGATTTGTGTTCTCATCCATTGGGCTGTGTCTATATGTATATAGTCTAGAGACTAGCCCCTTGTGGAACAGGTAAATATTGTAAACATTCTTATTTTTCTCATAGTCTAATAATTTCTTTATAATATAAAATTCTTTCATTTTGACTAAATCCTATCTCTTTCTTTTTGCTGTTGCCTCTGCACATTCACACATACACCTGCACGTGTGTGTGCAAAGGGAATTTTTTTCTAGCTTTATGCAATTACATTTATTTGCATGCTACAGGTCCATCCAGATTTCCTATTTCTTCTTCTTTTAATTATGTTTTCTTTATTTATTTCATATGCACACTTGCCTTGGCACACACAAGGAGGTCAGAGGTCACTATCAGGAGTCTGTTCTCTCTTTCTACTATGTGGGTCCTGGGAACTGAACTCAACTCTTCAGGTTTGTCAGTCAGCAGACGCCTTTGTGCTGAGCCATCTCACTGGCACTCTTACTTCTTCTATAATATCCCTTTACCAACTTTCTCGCTTCTGAAAGGTCCACCAGTGGCCAAGTTTCCTCCACCAGTGGGTCCAGTCTCCTCTTTTACTCAGGCAGTTTTGTTTTTTGCTTGGTTGGTTTGGTTCGGTTCTGTGGTACTGGGGATTGAAACCAGGACCTTGTACATGGTAAGCAAGTTCACTACTACTGAGCCACATCTCCAACCTCTAGACCCAGACAAATCTTACCGGTCTGCTAAGGTCCAGCTGACATCCAGTTTGCTACCATCTCAAACACCATGCTCACCGTCTCTGCTAAGTTTCTCTGCCTCAGTCATCACATGACTGGGTCATCTCACCACTCTGGGCTACAGCCTGCTTGTTTTCACACGAGGAGGTTATGAGCTTGTCAAAGGCCAAGAATTCGCCTCTCCTCTCCAAGCTGGGTCAGGGCCAGTTGAACTGTCTTGGACTTGCTGAATTCTAGCTGGCATCTGTAAAGTATGTTTTGTAGAGAATCAACACATGCTGTTTGAACTCACTGAGAAGCTGACTCCAGAAATGGTCTGCCCCCTCCCTTCCTCCTACATCTACTCCCCTCTGACTTTCAACCTCAAGCATGTTCCTTTCAAAGTGTCCTCCAGTGCCCTGTATTTAGGGACAGGCTACCTCGACTCTGTGATGAGAAAGGACAAGAACACCAAAACAGAGTATAAACATTGTGTCCTTGAGGACAGCTAGGTCAGCCATCTCCAACAGAGGTTACATGATAGACAGTTTCTGTAATGGGAGAGAAGCTGAAAGCTCAGCCATGGGAGCTCGGCCTTAGGAGCTCTCTGGATGGAAAGCTGCTGAGCCCTGACGTGGGGAGAGAAGGCTCAATTGAAAACTTCAGCCAACTGCCTCAGCTTCCCCAGTGGGTTTCTGGCAGATGTCTTGAAAGCATGGTTTGATGATGTCACCACTATTGTTGCTATTTGTTTTTCTACTTGGAAGCCTTACCAGAGGGGAAGCTCTGCCTTGACCACGCCTCTGTTCACCAAAAACTCTGGCTGGCTTCCCCAGTTGATTTTTGCTCCTTGTTTTGAGCATGCCATTCTGTGATATTTAAATACCTCTATGTCCTCTTTCTATTTCTTCTTTTACTTTGGCTTCCTGTATACTTAATGAACTAGCTCACTCAAAACTAAAGCCATGGTCATTGGACATCAGTCTCTGGAACAAAAGAAACAGTATCAAAGGAGACGGGTGCCCTTGTGTTTCCCCAGCAGAGCCCCAAGGGCAATTGTAGAAAATAGTGGGAGCGCAGAAGTACGCATGAGAAAGTGAGATGGTAATAGGTAAGTAGACACCGTTCCAAACGGCCCTCCCTATGGGACAATCATTTCTTTCTAGATCCCATAAACTGCCTGTGGAGGGGGAATGGTAGATGTTGTCTGCAGGAGCCTCATTCCATTGTTAGCTGCTCATAAAATGTCTTTATGTCACCCTCTTTCTTTCTCCAGAGGTATTTGGCTTGCGCGACCTCACAGATAAGCTTTGAAAAGTAAAACCAGTTTGCACTCTCACAGCCCCAGCCCCGGGGGTCCTTGGGACACTATCACCAGCCATCTGAGGCGGTAACATACACCCAAGGCTGAACAAAGCGTGGGGGAGAGGGTGCTCCCTTGGAGCCTGTGAGGTTTTATGGGATCCCTTGACTAATTAAAATTCACTCTTGCAGACAGCTGTGATCTTTAGTGTCTTATGCACCTGAAAACTACATCATGACATTTAAGCTACACTCACTGGGATGGCCTCAGGAGCAGTTGTAAGCCACAAATCCCAGACAGAATGGAAATGCTAAATTTCATGTTTGGGGCTTGATTTGAAGGGCAAGAATACTCAGATTCCTGCAGTTTGTCCTTAATCCACCAACACCCAGAGGGACCACCTCTCTCCCTGTCTTCTGGCTGAATTCAACCGTGGGGCAAGAACCAACAGCATTTTATGATGCTGTTATTGGCCAGTTACTATCTATAAGGAATACAGTTCAAAACTACACAACCCCAAGGGATCAGGAGGCTGAGCAAGCCACCTCCATCCCCACTCCAGCTCAGCCTCAGGGTAGAGTACCACTGGGCTACTGCCCCACCCAGAGGCCCCAAACAGGATCCAAGAGCCTGACTTGTGGCTGAGGCCCAGCCTGAAGCATCCCTTTTCCTAGACAGTAGGTCTTGAGGCACACGCTGGAGGATAGCACCTCTCCATGTCCTTTCATGGTACCCACTGCAGATTGAATGCTCTGAGAGGCTTAGGGGACTCTTTGGTTCATGAAGACATAAAGCATACACTGCTGACCAGTGTGGGTTCCAGAAGTGTCTTAAGGTGAGACCCTGTGGTTTCCCCCTACACACCTTTACAGGAGCACCCTTAGACCAGAATGGCCTGTGTGAAGAGCTGGCACTTGAAACGTGGTCCTGTCACAACCTACCCTCCCATCCAGGTTTAACTCCTAGCAATGGTTAATCTTGAAAAAGCATCTTTGCTTTCTGTTGATAAGTTCACCTATGGGGCAGCTGCTGCTGCCGCTGCTGCTGTTGCCGCCGCCGCCGCCGCCACTGCCTTCAAAGCTTGACTTCAGAACCCAGCAGCTCTCCAGGAACCTCCCAGGCCTTCTGTACCAGCCTGGGACTGCTGAGGCTTCAGCCTCATGGACTGACCAGCAGTCAGGTTCTCAGCCTCTCCAACCACTGTTGGGCCACACAGACTGTATCATGTAAGGAAAGCTGATAAATCCCCTTTGCAAAATATGCTCATTCTTATCCATTCTGTTCTTCTAGAGCATCCTAACACACTCCTCAGTGCTGGGAGGCAGGGCCTGGTGGGAGGCACGAGTTGGCAGACACCTCATGATAGCCACAGCAAGCACACTAAGACATCCCTGCTCTACCCTTATCTCAAGACTACACTCCTCTTGGTGGCTCTCTCACCAGCACCCATCAACTACCTCCTCTCAGGGCCCCACCATGTCCCCAAGTCAAATACCCCCTACTGGCCACAATGTGTTGCTCAGCTCTATCTGTCCTCGGAGTGGTAGGGAAGTTGGTGTCCTCTTGTGGAGGTAAGGCTCAGGAATGACCTGGTCAGGAAGACCTACCTGGGCCTCTTGGTCACATCAGCCCTACACTACCAGGTGTATTAGGGCTTGGGAACATGAGAGCAGGTGACTTGGGGTGGAGGGGCTTTTCAAGTTCAAGAAAGGGCTGGAGATTTGCAGAAGAAAGGGTCAGCATGGACCTGAGTCCCAGCCTCCATACCTGCATAAAAGTTGGGTCTGGCAGCTGGGCAGTGGTGGCGCAGCCTTTAATCCCAGCATTCAGGAGGCAGGCACAGGCTGATCTTTGGAGTTTGGGGCCAGCCTGGTCTACAAAATGAGTTCCAGAACAGAAGGACAGGCTCCAAAGCTAAATATAAGCCCTGTGTTGGGGGGGGTGCTCAAAAAGGCTGAGCATGGCGATGAGCACCTGTCATTCCAGAGCTGGAGCGATGGAGACAAGTGGGTCCCTTCGGGAAGGGGGGTGTCAATAGCCAGTTAGCTTCACCAAACTGGTGAGTTCCAGGCAAAACCGAGAGCTCCTGTCTCAAAAACACAAGGTGGAGCACAACTAAGGAAGACATGTGTGTGCATGCACACACTTGTGAACACGCACACACTTGTGAACATGCACACACTTGTGAACACGCACACACTTGTGAACATGCACACACCAGCACAAGAACGAAAGTGAGAGAACGGAGGCCAGAGAATAAAGGGCAAGTAAGGGTAGGCTTAACCATGGGTCAGGAGGCCTAAGATGCTCCGGTAAACCCGAGTCCTGGTGGGACAGCTGTGCTGGTCCAACTCAATCCACTTCCTACTCTGCTGCTCTGGGTACCCTATCACCCACTGCCAAGGCTTGTTTGTAGGGACTGATGCCTTCCCTGGATAGAAGGGCTGGTTGAGGAGTTATGGAACAGTATTTCTCAAAGCTCTGGAGGCTGACAAGTCAAGATCAAGGTATTGACAGAGTCACTGGTGAAGGCCGGGCTCCTGTCCTCACTGTGTTCTAGTGAAAGGGATGACAGCCCCCTGGGGCCTGTGTGTAAAGAAACCCATCTATTCCCGAGCCCACCGCTCTCATCACCTGATCTCTTCCTCCAAAGGCCCCCTTACCCCAGCAACATCACACAGAGTTCAGCTTTCAATGCATGAATTCTGAAGAGACCTGGTATTCAGACATAACAGTATCTACTTGCACAATAAAATTTATCCTAAAACTATGTGCAGAAGTTTGCGGGGAGGCATCCCCAGCCAGCCACTGAAACCCATTCCCACCTCTGCCACCCAGCAGGGCAGCTGAGGTCCATGCATGCTAGGGACACGTGTGAGTGGAGGTACCTACAGGGGAGCAGGAGACTGTCAGCAGGTCCACAACAGCTCCTCAGGGAAGGCAGTGAGAAGGCAGCCCAGCACTGACATCTCAAGGGGACACAATCCAGTCAGTGAGAGGCTCAACAGGCAAACATGTTTGCAGCCAACCTGAAGGAGAGTTCAATCCCCAGGACCTATGTGATGGAAGAAAACCAACTCCAGAAATGTGTCCTCTGAATGCTATGCTGTGGTACAAATACAGAGAGAGAGAGAGAGAATAATGTAACAAAACATATTTAATTCAGTCAAGCAGTGGTGGCACATGCCTTTGATCCCATCACTTAGGGGGTAGAAGCAGGCAAATCTCTGTGAGTTCAAGGCCAGCCTGGTCTACAAAGTGAGTTCCAGAACAGCCAGGGCCATATAGTGATATGCTATCAAAAAAAAAAAAAAAAGCTGTATTCAGAGAACACATATAACTGTTATTTTACTGTGTTATTTTATTTTAACTTTCTATTTTATTAGTGTTGTTAACCCATGACTAATGTATAAATTAATTTGATGTAAGTCTATACAAGTTGAGAAAATGGTACATTGAGGACTTAGTACCATTAGGCAGCCACTGGGATTTGCGGAAGTGTCTCCCTCAAATAAGAAGATAATTACATCTCTGTTTAACTCAAACTGACCAGCTGGCAACTGACATAGGGAACCCCACAGCAGAAGCTGTGGGATGGGTTTGTGGCACCAGCCCAGCCTCCCCCCCTTTCTCCTCCTCTGTTATTGCATTTGAGGGAGGCTGAGGTCACTGGAACTAGGGCCTGCAGAAACCCTAAGAGAAGCAGATGATAGTTTAACTGGTAGGCACCTATTATTTTGTTGCTATTTTTTTCAGTAAATTGATTTTTTTTTCCACTTCTTTTTTCTTTTGAGCAAAGAAAGATAATTGATTTTTATGTATTGATCAGATATCAAGAATCTTACTAAACTACCTCACTAATTCTATTTCTCTGTAAATTAGGGGTGCTCTTCTCATTGAACTAGATCATTAGATAACAATTCTGATTTGGTTTCTGTTTTTTAAATACTTACACAATGAATTTATTTTCCTTCTTTGCATGTCTGGGGCCCCCAGGTCATAACTGAATCTAACTGGACCTTGAGCTCATCCTCGATGCCGGAGGGCTACATCCAGCATTCCACTACCAAGCATGTTTGAATTACTCATTAGTGCACATTGTACCTGGACCACATCCTCTGTTACTATTCCTAAAAGTACCTCATTTGTGGGTGCATGTACATGTGAATACACTTTTGTGTGGGCACATGTGTGTATGTGTGCATGACCTTGGGGATTGTTCCTCAGGAGCTATCAGCTTGTTGCTTTGTTTTGTTTTTTGTATGTATGGTATGTGTACACCTGTATAAGTGTGGAGGCCCATGGCTGACTTCTTCCCCTTTCTCCCTCCATCTTATTTACTGGGACAGGGTCTCTCACTGAACACAGATTTTTGTCTCTTCCATGTTTGTCTCCCATGCAATAACTATGGATGGACAGCAACACCCTCCTTTCCTTTTACATAGGTAATGGGGATTGGAACTCTGGTCCTCACTTACCTGTGATAAGTGCTTTCATACTTAGCCATCTCCCCGGCCTTCACCTTCTTTCTTGAGACAAAGTACAGTGCTTTGAAATGCAAAATGCCCCCCCCACAGGCTCATGTGTTTGAACACTTGGTCCTAGCTTGCAGCAATGTTTAGGAAAGCTATAGGACCTTCAGGAAGTGGGTCTGCAATGGAGGGAGGGGTCTGGAAGAGATCCTTGTGGCTTCAGAGGAGTCTGGCACCTCTCTCTCTCTCTCTCTCTCTCTCTCTCTCTCTCTCTCTCTCTCTCTCTCTCTCTCTCTCTCTCTCTCTCTCTCTCTCTCCCTGGATGTGAATGTGATGTGACCAGCCATCTTCCGTCTCCTGCTATTCCTCAGGAACTGCTGACCAAAACACACCCTTTCTCCTTTAAGTTACTTTTTCTGGAGTGTTCTATCACAACAACGAGAAAAGAAACCAAGACGCAAGGCCCCTCATTTGGCCTGGTGCTGGCTCTCCAGCTAGCCTGGACTGGCTGTCTAGCATGCCCCAGGGCTTCACTCCGTCCTGCTCCTCAGTTCTGAGATTACAAGCTTCCACTCCTGGCTTTTCTGTGTAGTTCTGGAGATTGGATTTGGGTCCTCATGTTTGCAAGGCAAGCGCTCTTCCTACTGAACTACCTCCCCAGCTCCAAAGTTCTTTCTGCACCTTTACTGAGATATATTTCACATGCCACAGAATGCCCCAGGTAAAGCAGACAGCTCAAAGCTTGCTCGTATATTCAGAGTTGAATGGACCATTTCACCATCTTCACAAGAAACCTCATCCTGAAATCAAATGAATCCCACTTCTGCGCCCCCCCCCTCACTGGCTGGAGTTGGTTTCTATTATGTTGTATGTTTACATGGTTCAAAACCGAAAGTGACAGGGAGCTGTAAAAGAGGTCGCAAAAATACCCAGGAAGTTCAAGCTCCTACCCCATCCCCTCTTCATACCTCCCACAGGTAGTGGTTTTCATTAGTTGTATGCAAATACAAGGGAAAGCTGGCAACATAGCATTCTGATTCCCTACCCTTTCCTAGCAGAAAGGTAACTTAATTTATACAGTGCTCTCCACCTTCCTCGTTGACTCAATCTCTTCTCCGGTACATTCTCATTCTTTCTCCCAGCCCCAGTTCATGTTTATTTAATCAGCTCCCTGTAGACAGACCCTTGGCAGGGCTACAAGCTTTTGCAATTACAAATAACAACGCTGCCCTGTGAAACCTCAATCACGAGTCCTTTAATGCTTGTGAATGTCTGTGTGTGTAGGATGGATTCCTGGGGGTGGGGATTGCTAGGTCAGATCAAAAGACACACAACCTTGCTTGGTACCTCTATCAGCAATGCGGAACTGCTTTCAGTCAGGACTGCCCAATTTTGCATGCTTTTACCACCAAATCTGTTTCCCCACAGCCATGCCAGACTATGCATAGATTTTGGGCTTAGGTCAGACTGACTTGTGAGAACTGACATCTAAAGGCAGATCTGTTTGCATCCCTCCTATGTGTGCTGAATGTCTCTCCCTTAACTGTTCAGGGCACCGCTTCCTCTGTGAACAGAATGCTATGCTTCTCTTCAAGCTTGACTTGGAGTGTCCATTGCTGAGGCCCACAAGATGGCTCAGCAGGTAAAGGGGCTTGCTGCCAAGACTGACCGTCTGAGTTCCGCCCCTAAGACCCACGTTATAGGAGAGAACCAATTTCTGAAAATTGTCTTCTGACCTCCATAAGTATACTGTGAAATGTGTTGGAGATCTGCTTGTGTTAATTGCTCCAAGACCACCAATAGAGTCCGACCTCGGTTTGCACAGCAGAGTCCACATTTAGCTGGCCGTGATGGACCAAAGGGTTTTCTGGCAGACTCAGAGGGAAATAGAAGGTGGGGTTGCACACCTTTTCTATCCTGGAAATGGAGAGGGGCAGGGCCATGTTTTGGCCACTCTGTGAATCTCTCAGGTTTATTATCTAATATTTATCCCCAAGTTTTATTTTTTAATAAATAATAAAGGGGATCACAGTAGACATGTGCCCCACTTACACATGTATATATATGCACAATCAATCAATAAAAAGACAGCGGCTATTGTGGTCAGACAAACTACCTCAAAACAGCTGCTTAAAGCAACAATAATGAATGGTTCCTGGAAATTCTGTGGGTTTATTGTGTTCAGCCCAGTGGTCCTTCTGATCCAGTTGCCACTTGCTGGGGTTACTCCCAAGGCCACCAGCAGCCAAACTGAATGGGATGACCCTTGAAGACGAATTACTTTGGCGTTTCTCCAAGTAGTCTCTTACAGTGGCCAGCTAGACCTTTCTCATCGTGGCCTGGAGGGGACAGAAACACTGCCAGCCCTCCTAATGCCTGGATCTTGGGGTCATAAGATATCTCTTTTGCATTCTATTATGTATAGCAAGTCATGTGGCTACCCAGACTCCAAGAACAGGAGAGAGATTTCACCAGTGGATGGGAGAAAACAGTTGTGGAGTGTGTCCACGCAAAGGTCTGATGCCCAGCGTTTTTTGACACCACCTGCCCCCCACCACAGTCTGCATTCATAGGCCCTCTTCCATAATTGCAAACTCTCTTGCTACGCCCATTATTTGTCTTTCAATTCAGCTTAAGCTTGTATGTGAACACATACACACTGTAGAGCTTTTTGTTAACATAGCATTCTGAAACAATTCGAGGTTCACAGAAGTTCCCAGGATACCAAATCACTCATGCACATAAAATAAAAAAATAAATATTTTCAGCAAAATTAATATATTTTTTAGAAATTTAAAGAACATATTAGCTCACGGTTTGGAGGCTGGTGGATCTCACAGTGGGACCACATCATCCGGTGAGGGCCTTGTGGCAGAAGAGAGAGTAAGTGTGTGCAGGAGACACACAGCATGGTTGGCAGCCTCAACTGCTAACATCCTGCTCTTGTGACCCTGAGAACTCATTCCCTTGGGGAAACTATTATTGATCCCTCTTGTTCCTGTGTGTGCCAGTGTGTGAGAACACTATGCACAGCACACATGTAGAGGTCAGAGGACAGCTTCAGGTGTCAGTCCAAGGCACTGTCTATCTTTTATTTTTTGAGAGATTCTCACACTGGAATTTTACCCAGTAGGCTAGACTAGCTGGCCAGTGAGTTTCAAGGACCCACCACCTGTCGCTGTCTCCTGCCTCACTATCACACGTGGGTGTGCTCTATAGAGCAACATAGAACTGTCCGTCCAGGGTCTCAGGAAGGGAGCTGTCCCACCAGCACTTGGTTTTGGGCATCCAGAACTATGAAAGAATAAATCTCTGTTGTTCAAGCCTTCAGGTTTGTGATAATTCATTGCAACAGCCCAGGGAAACTAATACAATGACCATACTGTTGACATTCTGGGGATGTTTATATAAATAAAATAGCATCAGCCCTTTTGAGGCCGGCCTGTTTGCGCAGCAGAGTTCCATGGACACCCACCAAGCTGTTAGGTGTTGAATAACCCATTTCATTGTATGGGCTACCACAGTTTACTTTGCCATGCCCTCACTAGAACATAGCTCCTTCTCCCTCTATTCTACTACCGATACATCTGGTGTGACCATTGCCAGGTAGCTTTCTGTGTAGACACTCACCTCCATGTCTCTGGGATAAATGTCCAAGAGTGTGATTACTAGGTCATATGATAAGCCTACAACAGTATTGACTTTTATAGCGCCAAACTATTTTCCAGAGTGGTGATGCCATTTCACACTCCTACCAAAAACGTATAAATGACTAAATGTTTTCTGCAATCCCACCAGCATGTGGTATTGTCACTATTTTCTATTTTACTTGCTTTCATAGGTGTGTAGCGATATCTCACACATCTTCAACTGCATTCCCCTATTCTCTAGTATGCTAGTTTACTTTCTGTTAACGGCAACAAACTACCTGACATATCAACTTAAGAGGAGGAAATGTTTGTGTTGGCTCGCAGTTTCAGAAGGTTCTGTCATGGTCATTTGGCCTATTGCTGTGGGCCCGTGGCAGCACAAGATGTCATTAAAGAAGCATGTGGCAGAGGAAGTCTATTACCTCATGGTGGCCTGAGGAAAAGGCTGGAGAGAGGAAATGTCTGATGTCCCAGTATCCACGCCCACACAAAGGATTCCCCTAATAACCTCTCAAAGGTTCTGCTACTTCACAATATAGTGCTATGGGTGAGAGACCAAGTCTCTTAACACTCAGGCCTTGGGAGACACCTCTGATCCAGATTAGTGTTGCCAATCATTACCTCTGGTGTTTGAGTGTTCTCTGAAGGTGTGAAATGTCCCCTCTTTTGCCATCTGCTAACTGAATTTCTTACTATTGAGCCTGGTGAGTACTTCTATTTTCTAGATAAGAATCCTTTGAGAGGGCTGGATAGATGGCTCAACAGGTAAGAGCACTGCCTGCTCTTCCAGAGGACTAGGGCTCAATTCCCAGCACCCACATGGCAGCTGACAGCTGTCTGCAACTCCCATTCCAGAGAATCTGGCACCCTTGCTCAGACATGTATGTAGGCAAAACACCAATGCATGTAAAAATAAATCTTTAAAAAAAAAAAAAAAAGAATCATTTGCAGGGTCACCCAAGCAGGCCCCAGGCAGCAGGAAACCACCCAGGCAAGCCACACTGATGTGAATGGTGTTTGTAACCACCAGAGACCATATTGAGGCTTATGGTGCTTGCATCTGCTGAAGGTCATGAGTGGGCCAGTGGTCTTGTTAGGCCAAGTGTTTCTTTGACATCTGTGGTCCATGTTACCACTGAAGCCCTTGCGGATGCCGGTGGTCTGCCACCTGCCACCTGAAGCCATGTTAATGTCTATGGATGTGGGAGATCTGGCCCCACCCCTCCTCGGCCAGTGTACTGGGTGGCATGGGCACCGGAGAGCTGGGGCCTGCCCCTCACCAGCCCATCGCACTGAGGTACAGATGGTAGGGTTTGGAGAGCTAGGCTAGTCACCACACGTATGGCTGTGCTCAGCTGACAGCTTCTGGTGCAGATGCAGTCAGAGAAAGACTTATCCTTCTTTGTGGGGCTGGATGCTAGGAATTTGACCATGCTCCAGTGAATATATGAACCATTCAACATGGACTGGAGTTTCTTTTTGTGGGGGAGGTGACAGAGGAAAGAGTAAACATGGACAGAGTGGGAGGTGACTGTGATGGGGGAATGATGTGAGATTCTCAGATAATCAATTTAAAAGAGAGAAAAAAAGAATCCTTTGAGGGGGAAGTTAATGTCTTTCAAATAATTACTAAAATGTTTTCACTTGCTGGATATTAGATGAGTAGAGGAAAGTATCCAATATAAGTACCCATGAAAGTCAGTAATCTATGGAAAGACAGATGTGGTGACACAGACTTGTAATCCCAGTGCTGGGGAGGTGGGTTCATGCACATCCCTTTGGCTCTCTAGTGACAGCCCAGCCAGACTGTCAAGCCCCAGGACCCAATGAGGCTGTCAGAGAACAAGATGCATGGGTCCTGCAAAACCATATCTAGCCCAACTCATACACATTCACACTTGTACACACACAAACACACACACCACCACCACCACCACCACCACCACCACCACCTCTAGTAGTCAGTATTATATATTCAGGTCAACTCTTTTTATCTCCACATCGAGAAGGAGTATGCAATACTGTCTTCTTGTGTCTGCTACATAGCAGTTAGCACATCATCCCTCCAGTTCTGCCGGTAACAGGATTTCATTATTCTTCCTGAATAATGTTCCATTGTGGGTATACACCACATTTTATTCACATATTCATCTGTTGGTGGGCATTTAGTTTGCTGCTCTTTCGTTATTGCTCTGAAGGTTGAATTTTTTTAACTTTAGAAATTACTAAAATGATGTGCTAAATTATAAGTTAAATCTTATGCCTATCTCTTTCTGTCTCTCTGTCTTTCTCTTTTTCTAACTTCCATCCTCTTCCTTCCCATTGCTCTCCCTTTTACCTTGACTTCAGCCACTCACATTCTCATTTTGACCCATGTAGACCTGGGCCTCTCTTTACCTTGGCCATCTTCAGTTTGCTCAACTTGAGGTTGTTGGTTGAAACACTGTTCTTTACTCTATCACAGATGAGGTGTTCAGAAACCTGCTGTTTTCTAACTTCCCCACCCCAATTCTGTGCGTTGACTGGGATGTAGCGTTTTACTCTCCCCCCCCCCCCGTTCTTGCTCATGCCTGCCAGAGTAAGAACTGGTTACCCAGTTCTTACTGGTCACACTGGTTACCCAGATCCCCTCAAGTTCCCTGGCCAGCTCCTCTCCAGCCGATGGCAGTCCTCAGCAATCGCTCATGGACACTGAACCCGTGATGTTCTTGAATGCTTAAAACCCATCGTCAGCCTCCATTCTTGCAGCAGAGATTAGCTGCATAGACCTTGCCTCTCATTTTCCTTTATTGAATTTCTTGGGCATGTTATCCTACTGTCTCCTGAATGCTAATGTGGAGAAGTGTGATGCCAACCTGATTTTATTTCCCTCCAGGAATATTTTTGTCTGACTGTAGCCAAGACTCTTTCTCTTGCACGCCCTATCGTTTTAGAGGGTATCTGTTAGTTGACATTCTGTGGCAGTTTTCTCTGGGATGCTGTCTGCTTTCTCAATATGTAGATTAAAAATCTTTGTTTGGGGAAAGTTTTCTTACATTATATTTTTAAATAATTATTCACTCACTTGGCTTCCTTTGTAGATCCCAATTATGCACATATTGGGTCTTGCATACTTGTTTTTTGTACCTAGCCCTTTCGATTTGATACAGCATAATTTTTCATGGTTTTAATATGGTGGATATATGCATTGTGTAGCGTCTACCATTTCAACAATTTTAAATGTTCTGTTCAGAGCCGCTAAGTACATTCATGATGTTATGCAACCAGCACTAGCAACATCTCCAAAGCCTTTTCACCAAACTGAATCTCTGTGCTCCTTAAATAACTCCCTGCTTCCCCTGATTCTTGGAGCCACCATTCCACTTCTGTCTCTATAAACTGACTGTTCTGTGGACTGCGCAGAGCTTCTAACTTTTTGTGTCTATCTTATTTCACCTCCTGCCTCAAGATCCAGCCATGTATTTGGTGGGTGTGGTGGTGCACATCTTTAATCCCAGCACTTGGGAGGCAGAGCAGGCAGATCCCTGTGAGTTCAAGGCCAGCCTGGTCTACAGTGAGTTCCAGGACAGCCAGAGCTACATAATAAAGAAACCTTGTCTCACCGGTTTTGGTGGCAAATGCAGGTAAGATTTGCTGAAGGAGATGGAAGCAAGAGGATCATGAGTTCAAGGCTAGCCTGGGCTACAGAGAAAGAGAGAGAGAGAGAGAGAGAGAGAGAGAGAGAGAGAGAGAGAGAGAGAGAGAGAGAGAGAGAGAGAGAGACCTTATCTCAAAAATAAAGCAGAGTCAACCACATAGTACCAGGTATTAAAATCCCCTTGCCTTTTCAAAGCCGAGTTATGTTCTGTTGCATGGGCATATGGTATGTTGTTCATACATTTGCTCACTGATGTGTACTCATCTCCACCAGTAATGAATAATGCTAATGTTCAAATGGCTGATCACAATTCTTTGTGTGTATGCCCCACAGTAAAATGTCTGTATCAAATGGCAGTTTGTATGTAATTTTTTTTTAAACATCCACCTGTTTTGTGCAGTGTTTTACATTTTCCTGCTGGGATTTTTGTTGGTTTGGTTTTGGTTTTTGTTGTTTACATTCCACCAGCAATGCACAGGGATTCTGAGTTTCTACACTTCCACACCATTTGGTGTGTGTGTGTGTGTGTGTGTGTGTGTGTGTGTTTTAAATGATAGAAAGCCTAATGTTAGCATGGAACATAAAGTTTTCTTTGTTAGTTTCTTGGACTTACAAATAGAAGAAATTTTCTAAACAGACTCAGAAGGAAATTTCAGGAGAGTTCTATTAGGGCTTGAGAGGAAAACAAGAGAAGGCAGGCAAGCTGGAGGTCTCAGCAGCCACCTGGAAGGAGATGGCCGAGGGACAAAATCATGCTTTTCTGGGAAGGCCAGGAGAGGGCGTCAGATCCCCAGAACTGGCGTTACTGAGAATGTGAGCTGCCATGTGGGTGCTGGAAACCAAACCCAGGTCCTCTGCAATGGCACTGCTCCCTGTAACCACAGAGGCACCTCTCTGGCCCCCATTCTGCCTCAATATTTATATATGATGTTAGGTAGGAATACAATGTCACTCTTTGCATGTGTGCATTTTTTTCAACACCATTTATTCAAAAGACCATCCTCCCCATGAGATAGTCTTGGCATCTTTGTTGAAGATAATTATTTTTAAGGAGAATAAAGCCATGATTTCCTAAGAAGACAAAATAAGCCCATTGAAGTGGTTTTATATTAATTATGAATGAATAATAAAATTCAGTAAATACTGCAAACAATTTAAAGGATGGTTCAAAGACTAGAAATACAAACAGACCATAAAATTATGTTTACACACATACACGTATATAAAATTGACTCTTCAAAGGATTTTTTTTTTTATGCTGCTGTAAAAAAACAGTCATCACCAGGGAGCCAGCCATGGTGCCACACCTTTAGTTCATCTCCAGGGAGGCAGGCATACCTCTGAGTTTGAGACAGGGTTGATCTACATAGTAATTGTAGGTCAGTTAGAGACACATGGTAAGACCCTATTTAAAAAAAAAAAAAAAAAAAGAGCGGGGGAAGGGAACTGAGATTGCATGTAAAACAAGATTGTTTGTAATGCAAATAAAAAAATTTTTTTTAATCCTCAAAGTGCCAGAGATATGTCTCACGTGGTAAAGTACGTGTTCTGCAAGCATGATGAACTGAGTTCAGGCGCCACTACTCCCTCAAAGCCGCTGGCAGTGACAGTGACTTGTGTCTGTAATCTCAGTGCTGGAGAGGCAGAGACGGGAGACTCTCTGGAACTTCCTGCTAGTCATGGTCTGAAGGTCTAAGCTCTGGGCTCAGGAAAGACTGTCTCAAATACTAAGATACAGAGTGAGGGAGGGAGGCATGCACCACACACAAGCCTCTGTGTGCATTTGCAAAAGCAAGTGTGCACGTGCATGTGCAATCATGCATGCACACACACACCACGCACACACCAAAATATAACTTTCAAAAAGAAAGAAAGCACAAATTTAGTCGCTTAAAACAGCAGAGTGGGAGAGATGGTTCAGCAGGTGAAGGTACTTGCCACCAAGCCTGATGACCTGAGTTTGACCCCCCAAGTCACATAGGATGGAGGGAGAGAACTGACTGACTCCAGCAAGTTGTCCACACATGCGCCATGGCACACAAGCTCACACACACACCTGTTTTGTTTTATTTATTTATCATTTATTTCTCCTTTTTTTAAGACAGGGTTTCTCTATGTAGTTTTGGAGCCTGTCCTGGAACTCACTTCATAAACTAGGCTGGCTTCAAACTCACAGAGATCCGCCTGCCTCTGCTTCCCAGGTGCTGGGATTAAAGGTGTGTGCCACCAATGCCTGGCTTTGCTTTATTTTTTTAACCTAGCAAATTTTGCAGTTCTGGAAGTTTAATGTCTAAAATCGCTTGGTAGGCCTGCCTTCTAGCTAGGTAGACCTAGCTGCTGCCTTTATTCCTGGGCTCCTGACCCTGCACCATCCCATCCACTTGCTTCCATTGTTGTGTCCCCCTCTAGTAAGACCTTTTGTGACTTCACTGGGTCTTCAATAATGTAGGAGAACCTTCCATGTCCCGATCGCTAGCATCATCACATCCCACACAAGCGCCTGTACACTGGGCGGTGCAAGGATTAGGAGGATATGGACATGTTTGAAGGAGCCATGTTCTGCCTATAAGAGAGGACCTAATGTCCCCTCCATCAGAAAGAACTAATCTGTATAGCTACAGATAAAATCATTGGTGTTGCATAGAGCATCCCAGTGATCGTGAGGCAGTGACAGGTGGACTGATGTGAATTCCAAGCCAGCCTGGTCTACCTAGAAAGTTCCAGCCCAGCCAAGACTATATAGTGAAACACTGTCTCAAAAGTAAATAATTAGATAGGTAAATAAATCCAAGGCTTCCCTGATAAAGGAAAGATTTTGTCTATGGACTGCACAGTTGACTCTTGCCTGAGAATTAAGTCTGCCCTTCCAGATGGTTCGCCTCAGGGCTGAGGCATGCCCAAACAGCAGAGTATGACAGCACCTTAAAATCAATCCTTGTTCTCTCTCTCTCTCTCTCTCTCTCTCTCTCTCTCTCTCTCTCTCTCTCTCTCTCTCTCTCTCTCTCTCTCTCTCTCTCTCTCTCTCTCTCTCCCTCTCCCTACCACCCTCCCTCTCCCATCTTCCTCTGCCAGGCATAGGGCCCAACCAAGGAGGATCTATATGGTCTAAGCCTTACTATTGTCTCTCTAGCTTCCCCTGTTTCCATCTCTCTGAATTCTTTGTCTCCAAGACAGCTTTGCCCACCCCCATCCATCAACCAGCCATATCCGACAACGCCATGTTCACTGTTCAAAGGTCTCTCCTGTGAGCAGTAGAGTTTGTCCCCCGAAGTCCTGACCCTCCCATTGCAACCTCTGGTCCCAGGCCCAGGACATCAACTGTCCCTTCCCTAGTTGTTTGCTTCCCTATAACTTATCAAATTCAGCCTCTGTGTGAGACAACAGAAGAACTGAGGAGAACCTCCTCTCCATGGCACTGGGGGGATATCAGCCATTGACACTGACTTATTTAAAATGTCGTGACCATTGTTGGCATTACTAGGTGACACACTCAGTGACACGCTCCTCCAACAAGGCCACACTTCCTAACCCTTTCCAAACAGTCCCACCAGCTGGGGATCAAGTATCCAAACAGATGAGTAGCCTATGGGGACCACCACACCCTGTCTCAGAGAAAACAAACAAAACAAAAAACACTTGCACAATTGAGTGATTTCATGGCCAGATTTACTTACTGTCTTCTCCTTAACTGGCCTTAGTGTAGAACTGAAGAAATGTGTTTACTAGTTTGGAGGAAGGGTATCATCGTCTTTCATTGTATCTGCTCATGGTTTAATGGCGGATGACTAGAACAAAGGATACTGTGCTTCTGGAGATGATGTCAGCTTTTGTTCAGGTCAGAGTGGCAGGCTTTGGAAAGGATATGAAATTGCCCTTCACAATGAGCACTTCTAGTGGGGAGAGCCTTGCTAGCAGGGACGGGGTTGTGGTGGAGCCTTGAGATAGGAGGGCATTAAGAAATGCAGAGAGAGCAGGAGGTATGAAAGCAAAAGAGGCTTCCCCTTCAAAGGCTGGAGAAGGGCTGGAGAGATGGCTCAGTAGTTGAGTTGAGCAGGGAGATGTGGCTTGTCTGGGAGAGAGCGCGGTGGCTAACGGGCCTGGCATCAGCAGTGTGGTCTTATACTGAGAGTCAGTGGCACTTTGGTATTAAAACTTGTTCTGCTTCTGTTCCTCGAAGAACCGTGGCTTCGGGACCCCTTCTTCAAGGTCTTGGTCAGCGGATGTGGCTCTGTTCTGTCTCACATTCTGGGGGTCCCAACCGTCCCTGAAGTCATGACTGGGTTGGTGGACTCCGCGCTATTCATCTTCACTTTCGGAGCACAGTTCATGTCCCTGACCCCAAGCCTCTCTTGGTCATGGGATTCCTCCAAGCATTTGGGGAATAGATAACGCCTCTGGTCTGCCAGAACCCACCCTGAGCGCCCAGCCCCACGAATGTTTCTGGTACCACTGGGTTCAAAGACCAGACTTAGACTACTGTCTGGAAACCAGCAAGAACTTACTGAAAAAAGCACACTGTGAACTTGGACCTGACTTCCACAGCTTTATCTGTTTGAGGTCCTTTGTGCTCCCTCCCTCCCCACCCTGAATTCCAAGTAATTGGATAATGAGTCCTCACTAGAAAACTATGGGGCAATAATTAAACTGACATTGTCAGGCTTCAGCAAATCACCAATATTTCTTGAGTTTGTTAAAGAGATCACTGACAGTCAGCCCTTGAATTGCGCCTGCTGGGGTCAAGGGCACCGGGAAGAAACCCTCCCTCGTCGGGGGGGGGGGCGGGGCTTCGGTGACGGAAAGCCTGTCTGTGGCATGCTTCCCTTTTGCTGGAAGCTGGGCCTCCTGCACCAGACTTGTCTCTGGTACTTTTCCACCTCGCCTTCTGAATCGCTGCCATTCAGTCCGCTCCCCAGATAAAGTCACACGGAACTTTTTAAAGTTCTCTCACACAGAGCTCAGACTCATAAAGACAGTAACCAGAGCTCCAGGAACTAAAGAGAGGCGGAAAGGGGACACTGCAGCCTCCTCGACACCGAGGCTGCCAGCAGCGGAGCAGGTGAGCCAGCGCCAGCCACCTGGCCGAGCATCCCCGCGGCCCACTGCCATGGAAACTGCACAGAGCATAGCTTGCCGTTCACACCCTCCAGGAGCCAGACAATTGGGTTTGGCAAGGCCACAGGATCCGTAGGAAAGACAAAACAAAAGAACTAAACCAGCTGAGCCTTCTGTGCTCCGGGCTGACACCCCACCTTCATGGTGTCTTGAACAAGATAACCCCACTAATGACTGCCTCCCCTTTGAAAGTGGGAAGTCATATCTCTTGCATGGGAGGTTCAGAGGCACCAGCAGCTCTGGGAGCTGTCTCAGTAACTATGCATTTGAATAACAACGATAAGGACCGTTCCAAAGGGACCAAGTGGGAAAGTGGCCTCTCAACCAGAAGCTGAATTGCAAAATTACACACCCACCGCCCACCCAGACCCTCCCTGAAACACATGATTGCTAAACAGGCTAAATAGTATTCTCTTCCACAGCACACAGCAGGAAGTTAAGAATTAAAAGTTAGAGTTGCAGCCTCTCTTCCATGCCCTGCAGGGTTCTGGGAATTAAAATGCTCCTGGCCTTATAACCATCTCCCTCCTCCATGAATTCTTCACTGACTGACCAGTGAAAAGCAAGGGGGGGGGCGGGGCTGGAGAATGGATAGTACATGAGTACAAGTCTAACCTGGTCTACACAGTTCTGGGATAGACAGAGGCTAAAAGTGAGATCTTTCTCTGAAGGCATATGTGCATGAACACACTTACACAAAATAAGAGCATGACAGCCCAAGGTCTCTGCAACCCATCCCTGATCCTGAACCTCCCAACAGCCTGAACCTGGATCCCCACGGGCTTGCCTGTCAATCATTCTTTGAACAGTCTGGACTCCCTTCAAGACAGTCGCAGGGCCTCATGCGTGTTCAGTGAGTGATCGGACACCTGAGCTGCATCCCCAGCCAAAAATCTACTTCTTAAGAAAATTTTCCTTAGAACTGGAAGTGTGGCTCAGTGGTTAAAAGCACTTTCTGCTCCCACAAGCCCCTTCTCCCCCCCTCCCCCCCCACCCCCCCACCCCCCACACACCCCCCACCCCCGTTTTGGTTCCCAGTACCTATGTGACCTCTGACAACACTCTGTAACCTCAGTTCTGAGGGGATCCAGTGCCCTCTTCTGGCCTCCTCTGGCACCGGGTATGCACATGGTGCACACATGTACATACAGACAAACCCTCATACACTTATACAATAAAAATGAATGATTTAAAAAAAAAAAAAAAAAAAGATTTCTTATCCTAGCTAAGCAAGGTGACATGCCTGTGAGCTAAGTACTTGGAAGGTAAAGACAGGCCACATCTGCCACATAGTGAGCTTGAGGCCGATCTTAGCTACATGAAACCCTTTCTCAAAAAAAAAAAAAAAAAAAAAAAAAAAAAAAGCATTAATAAAGAGTCCCCAAAAGAGTGCCCATTCCAAAACACCATAAATCGAGTCTAACAGGACATCTCAAGAGCAATTTGACTTGTGAAAATAAAAGCTTTGATCACACCCTGAAGCAAATTCCATGATGTAAGGAAAAGGTGTGAGCACAGATGACTTGATAGCTAGAACACAAGAATTAGAAATATTCTCCCCAAAGAAAGAGCCTCTTCTCAGTCGCTGATGGGAGAAGGTAGGTAGGATGGTGTGACCCTAACAAAGGGACAGCGAGCAAATTCTGCAGAAATAATGGATGCAAACGCTCTTTGATGTAGCATTCCCACTTCTGAAAATCAGTTCTACAAAGACCTCTTCACATAGACAAAAGGCTGGTACACAAGGTTATTCTCTGGGGCATTCGCTGTAATAGCAGACATTTGAAAGCCCCACCAGTTGCTAACAGAAGGGGCTATTTAATGTACTCTGACCTATCTACTATAGTGGGGGTATCCAGAGCTGTAGCCAGCTAGGGAGCTCCAATGCATAATGGTGTCTTAGTCAGGGTTTCTATTGCTGTGAAGAGACACCATGACCATGGCAACTCTTACAAAGGAAAACATTTAATACAGTTTCGGAGGTTCAGTCCATTATCATCATGACAGAGCATGGTGGTGTGCAGGCAGACCTGGCGCTGGAGAGGTAGCTGCCTCACGCTGATATGCAGGCAACAGGAAGTAGACTGAGACACTGGACAGTATCTTGAGCATAGGAGACCTCAAGTCCTCCCTCACAGTGACACACTCCTCCAATAAGACCACACCTACTTCAACAAGGCAATACCTCCTGATAGTGCCATTTCTTATGAGATTATGGGGTCAATTACATTCAAACTACCACAATTGGTAAGTATATAGCATGACATGTTTCAAAGGCAGGAAAGGAAAAACATTTATATACAAGTGCATAAAGAAACAGTAGGGCTATAGCTCTGTTGGTAGAGTTACAAAACACACACAAAATTCTGGGTTTGATCCTTAGCACTGCATAAAACCAAACCTGGTGACACATGCCCAGAATCCCAGCACTCAGAAGATGGAGGCAGGAGGATCAGAAGTTCAAGATCATCCCCAGTTACACAGCAAATTCAAGGACAGTCTGGAGTACTTGGGACCTTGTCTCAAAAAAAAATTTTTTTTTAGTTAATTAATTTTAAAAAATAAGAAACACTAGAAATATAAAACAGATTCTAATAAAAATTACAACCTAGAAGCTCAGGGTTGTAGCTCAGTGGTATAGCTCTTGCCTGGCATGTACAAGAAGGCCCTTGACTCAGTCCTTAGCACCATAAGAAAGCAAAGATTGGTGGGGGAGTTACTGAGAATGTCTTTTTTTATTTCATTTTTATTGTTGAATCAGGTAATGTTCAACTTCCATTGGGAAGTTAGACTTTCTAAAGGATTTTACTTACACAAGTGTAAAATATTTTTAAATTCAATCACCTTCATAAAGATGTGTGAAGTCAGGTCTCACTTGAAAGATATACTTCATGGAAGCTATGGCCTCTTCTTCCCCCTAGAAAACTTCCTGAGGGACAGTGTCTTGTTCCACTCCTCTTTGTGTCACTAGAATTAAGCGAACAGTAGATATTCATCAAATAATGACTGACTGGATAGGTGGTGTTTTGTAGACACTGATAGACACAGCTAAAGATGCCAAATTAGGCGTAGGGGCACATGACAGGGGCTGTTCACTTTATTTAACGAGAATCACCATAGTGATGAGAGAGACAAGTGAGAGAAATGATGGTTGCTAACAGCAGCAGCCTGGGCCTGACAGGCCCTTGGAGGTACAGCCTGTACCATGTCTGAAAGAGGGGCTCATGTCTGTCTGGAACTTCATACTTTGGGGGGCACTTTTTTGGGTGAAGTTTTACTCATTTTAACAGCAAATGTTGAAATATTTAAATATGCATGATCCCCCCAAAATGTGTAGCTGTATTATAGGAGATTTGGTTTTCTTGCCATTTTTTCCTTTGCTGATTAAAAGAAAAAAAAAAAAAAACAGGAAATGAAATCTGGTTTATATATAATTTGTCACACATGTAATATACCCAACTTTGTAAGAACTCCAAGTTTTCATTAACTCTACTGAAATATATTCACATTAAGAAATCTCTCCACCCTAATGTTGTTAGTCTCAAACTTCCAAACTTAGTTGTTTTGCTAAAATGCAGATCGGAGCCAGATGGAGGAGCAAGCACCCCCATTTGACCTCCCTCCTAGCCTGAGTCCCACAAATGACAAAAAAAGCCTTCTGTGAGTAAAAGAAGAAAGAGGGAGAAAGGAAAGGCAGGTCCATGCTGGCGTGGAAGGGTAAGAAAGGGCACCATCACTGACCACAGCATTTGCTGCCAGTTTAAAGCTGGGGGTGTGAGAGACAGGACCCTACCTCAGAGATAACCGATGTTCTGTCCTCAGAAAGGACCTGGAACTCCTACTCCACACTTAAGGGACAGAGCCCCCATAGTCATCAAAGAATAGGATCAGGTTAGTGGGAATTCTCAGACAAAAAGATGGGCAGAGAGCCAAGAATCTACAAGCACTTAAAAAAAAAAAAAAAAAAAAACCTGTGATTAAAAAAAAAATTAATATATCATCAAAGAAGTACAGCCAAAGAAAATTAATGGAAAGTAAATACAATAGATATAGTTCTCATCTTCTGCAACATAATAGAAAACGGTTCATTCATTTAAAAAATTGTAACTAGAGCCAGGTGTGGTAGTGCATACCTGTAAATACTGAGGAGGTCAAGACAGCAGATGTGTTTGAGGCCAGCCTGGGTTACATACTGAGACTCCATCTCAAAATAGGTTTAAACAGTAGGGACTGAAATTAGCTTTTAAAATGTGGTAGATGGGGACTGGAAAGGTGACTTGGCAGTTAAGAACACTGCTGCTCTTTCAGAGAACCATTGTATTGCTCTCAGCACCCACATCACTGTTCACAAATACCTGTAACTCCGGCTCCAAAGGCTTCCACGCCCTCTTCTGGGCTTTGTGGGCATCTGCCCTTACGGGCGCCCTTACGCACGCACGCAGATAAAATAAATGTATATTTACTTATTTGAAGTCAATAGAAAGGATACTGAATTACACACACAGACACACAGATAAAATAAATGTATATTTACTTATTTGAAGTCAATAGAAAGGATACTGAATTACACACAATCAAGGGAAATTGGTGTCACGGAAGATGAAGCCAAATGTCCTGAAGCTAAATGTGAAAGGACAGAGAAGGAAAGTCTCTGGGTTAAAAATCACCAGATGTTAAGGACAGACCCAGAAATCCCAATGTCGGGATGACAAGCGTTCCAGAAGAAGAGAACATGTCCAAGGGGAATGAAGAACTGGCAGTGGAAAGAGCCTCGCAAGCAGGAAAGGATAGCACTCATCAAGCTGGCCAGGTCTATTTAATGTCAATGAAAAGTAAGACAACTTTCAAATCTAGGCAAACTGCAGGAAATATTTATAATATCAAAAACAAGAGAAAAGTCTTACTGAGTATGAGTGTTTGCCTGCATGTATGTGTGTGCACCATGTGTGTGCTGGCACTCATGGGGGTGAAAACATAGCATTAGAGCCCCCAGAAATGGAGTTACAGATGATAGTGTACTGACATGTGGGTGCTGAGAACAGAACCCAGGTCTGCCACAAGAGCAGCAAGCACTCTTAATCACTGAGCACGCTCTCCATTCTAATATATATATATATTTATACATATAAGTATATTATATATTATTAAATATATATTGAATATATAATATATATTTCTAATATATAATATTTCTAATATATAATATATATACAGTTTTAATTTAGATTTTAATAACCAGCCAAACTATCATTCAAGGGTAAATATAAGATAGAGATGTTTCCAGGTGTGAATAGGATCATGCCACTTCCCAAGAACCTAAGAAAAGATATAGAATCAAGTTGGATTCTCAGCAGCCACATTGGACAGCTCACAACCACCTGTAGCTCCAGTTCCCAGGGTATTTAATGCTCTCTGATGGTCTCCTGTACATACATGCACAGAGAGAGAGAGACAGCGACAGAGACAGAGACAGAGAACAGAGAGACAGAGAGACACACACACAGAGAGAGAGAGAATATTTTATTAAATTCCAGACAGATATAATGGTGCACACCTATAATCCCAGCACTTCAACACTTGGGGGACAGAAGGATCACAAACTCAAGGCCACAGTGCAAGATTCAATCTCAAAAAGCCAACTACATTGCCAGAAATATTAAACTTCAATATGAAACTGAAATCTCAAATGAGCTGACTACTGTAGGAACTAAAGGAGTGACAGGAGAAGACAGCCAACTCACATTCCACATGCATCCCCGTTCAAACGCAAGAGCGGGACTTCTTGGGAATTAATTCTCCAGTTAGCCCTGCCACACCTGGGCTGGATGGGGGCTCAGCAGTTGAGAACATTTGAGTTCTTGCAGAATACTTGAGTTCATTCTGAGCCCCCACATCAGGTGTGTTACAAGCGTCTATAACTTCAGCTTCAGGCACTGTCCTCACAAGCATGTGCACACACACACACTCACACACACCCACACACACACTCACACACACACAGAGACACACACACTCACACACACTCTCACACACACAGACACACACACACTCACACACACACATACACTCTCTCTCTCACACACACACACTCACACACACTCACACACACCCACACACACTCACACACGCTCACACATGCTCACACACACCCACACACCCACACACCCACACACACACTCACACTCACACACACTCACACTCACACACAGAGAGACACACACACTCACACACACTCACACACACTCACACACGCTCACACACACCCACACACACTCACACACGCTCACACACACCCACACACACTCACACACACTCACACACGCTCACACACACCCACACACACACTCACACACACTCACACATGCTCACACACACCCACACACCCACACACACACTCACACACACTCACACACACAGAGACACACACACTCACACACACTCTCACACACACAGACACACACACACACATACACTCTCTCTCTCACACTCACACACACCCACACACACACTCACACACTCACACTCACACACTCACACACACAGAGACACACACACACTCACACACACTCTCACACACACAGACACACACACACTCACACACACACATACACTCTCTCTCTCTCTCTCTCTCTCTCTCACACACACACACACACACACACACACGAGAGAGATTCCCTTAGAATCCCGAGTTACTGACCCATGTAAAGCAACATTCCTACCCTTACACTGGGATTAAGTCCTAAATGTACACATCAAAACTGAAGCTTATGCATCCAAAGCTGGGTGCCACGGCACTGCCTGCAATCACAACTTAAGCAGTTATAGCAGGAGCTTGAGGTCAGCCTGGGTCACATAAAGAGACCATATCTAAAACAAAAAGAAAAGCAATGAATTGTCCTAGCCTTCGGAACACAGTACACACAGCAACACAGCTTAACAGAAAGAAGGTCACAGCATCATAATGGGAAAAGATTCAAACTGAAAACTCAAAGCGTGCTTGCTACTGAATACTTTTATTATCAGGAGTTGTAAAAACCATTCGGTCAAGTTCGGTCAGTTTGAATCTGAAATGACCCTAACAGCTCCTGTTTCGAATGCTCAGTTCCCATTTTTGCTGCTGTCCTAAGGGCTATGGAGACTTTAGGAGGTGAGAGCCTCTGGAAGTTACACCTGAGCCTGTTTCTGGTCTGCCTTCTGCTTGGTGCCATGGGAACAAGCCAGAACAAGCTGTGACCACCAGCTCCCACCACCAGGGACTGTGTCAATCCACTGAGCCTTCCCTACTGTAATGGACTGAAATGCCTCTTAACTGTGAGTCAAACAGAATCTTTCCCCCATTAAATCGTTAGCTATTTGGATCACAGTGATGAAAAATAACCAACACAGGTACCATCTGTTTATTGCCATAATGAACAAACAGAAATATCTCCTTTGTCCTTTCAAGTCTAATAAAAACACTCTTGTAACTGATGACTGCAGGACACAGGGGTGTAGTAGATCAACTTTTTTATCCCAGATCTTACCAGTGCCTTACTATAAGGGGAGCCATTTCCCAGCCCTTGACCTTGGCTCTGGCCAATACGATGTCAGCAGATGTGACACAAGCAAAAGTTTGAAATGTGTTTGTGTGGCAGATCTGCCCCTTTAGGTCCCTGACATCACCCATGGGTATGCATACCCTCACTGATCCAAGGACAGGGATGACAGACAAGCAGAGAGGAGCTGCCCGGTTGCCATAGCAATCACCTGCAAACTCTGGCTAAGAAACAAATGCTTATCATCAGATGCCACTGTGACTTGGGGACAGTGTGTTATGCAACATGACTGTAACTAGCTAACTGGTACTTGGGGCCTGAGTATTCAGGCACCCTGAGGTGCGTGAGGAGCAACTCCTGGGTCTTACTGTTAAAATGGCTACTCTTGCTCAGGTGGACGGTCCGCTATGGAAGAGCCACTCCTTCCCAAGCTCAGCACAGTGATGCTCTAGTATGCGTCTAGAGAGAGAGCCTAGGGCAACAGTGTGGGGATAGCTCTGGAGAATCTTCAAAACCCTGGCACACACTGACCCAGTAATTTCACTTCTGTGTGCAGGGGCTCTCTGCACAAGGCCAGTGTGGCTCATCCTAGAAAGAGGTGTTTCCTAGACATCTGTTCTCTAAAGTTTTACCTGCAGTTTCCCTCTCAATGCTCCCAGCACCATATGCTTCACAGGGACCCAGAGAGACAGGGCCACTTTCCTGGAGTCAGACTGTGCTAGTGGTGGACATCTAACAGATTCTTTGGGCCTAAAATAGCCATCAAGAGTGTGCAACTTGCTCCCATCTCTCTTTCTGTCTTTTTTTCTTTCTTTTTTTCTTTCTTTCTTTCTTTCTTTCTTTCTTTCTTTCTTTCTTTCTCTCAAGACTAGCTGTCCTGGAACTTGCTCTGTAGACCAGGCTGGCCTCAAACTCACAGAAATCCTCCAGCCTCTGCCTCCCAAATGATGGGATTAAAGGCATGTGCCACCACCACCTAGCTTGCTTACATCTTTCTGAATACTTCCAAAATAAAACTATGGCATGAGACTATATAGAACAAAACTAAGAAGCAAAATTTCCTTAAGTCATTGCCTGGGATAAGGCAAAAACATGCATATGTTAATAAAATAATTTGGAGGGTATGACTCAGTGGGTAGAGTGCTTGCCTAGCATACATGAAGTCCTGGGTTCTAACCCCAGCGTGCACAAGCCAGATGTGGTAGCACTCACCTGCAATTCAACACTTGGGAGAGGAATGGAAATGGGATCATCTTCAACTACACAGTGACATTGAGTGAGTCTGGGGTATATGAGAGCCAGTCTTTAAAAATAAGAATAAAGAAATAAATGTAAAATGCCCACAAAATTAAACATGTGGCACAGATTGAAATTCCGAGATTCTACTACACACCCGTGCAAATACTCACTTTAAAGAGACTACATTTGGAGCTGGAGAGATGGTTCAAAGGTTACCATAGCACTTGGGAGGTAGAAGCAGGTGGATCTCTGTGAGTTCAAGGCCAATCTTCCCAACTTTGTGAGTTTCAGAATAGTCCAGGCTACATAGTGAAACCTCATCTCCCAAACAAACTCACAAAGGTCAAGAGCCCTGGCTGCTGTCACAGAGGACTCATGTCACGTAGCAGTGCACAACCATCTGTAACTCCAGTTCCAGGGATCTGGCATCTTCTTTTGACCTTTGAGGGCACCGGCCACACACACAGTACTGTTACATAGACACAAGCAAAACACTCATGCACATATAATAAAAATAAATAAAACCGGTGGTGGTGGTGCAAACCTTTAATCCCAGCACTTAGGAGGCAGAGGCGGACAGATCTCAGAGAGTTCAAGGCCAGCCTGGTCTACAGGGGATCAGAGGGAGTTCCAGGACAGCCAGTGCTACACGGAGAGACTGTCTTGGAAAGACAAATAAATAAATAAATTTTTAAAAAGACCAATAGATTGATGATAGCAAGGATAGGAGCAACTAGAGCTCTTACTGGTTGTGGGCAGGAGTTGAAATCAGCAAAAGAATGGGGGCATTGCTATGAAGTTTGGGACTGTTTGCTGTAACGTTTTCCCCCCAGCCTGTGACTCTGAAATTATAACCCTTAAATACAATAAGGAAATGGCACACACACACACACACACACACACACACACACACACACACGTAAAAGAATGTCGACTCCAGCTTAATTTGTAGTAGAAGATGAAAGAGCTGGGGCTCAGGGACAATGGTACCTGCCTGGTGTAGCAATAGTATCTGCCTTGTGCTCCATCCCCAGCATGGAGAATAAAGAGATGAAAGCAGCTGTGCCTGTCAGCAAGAAAATGGACAAGCAAAGGACTGGGTCCTCACCACAGCCGTGTCAATGCTTGTGCCATGTTCTCAGACTTCCAATTCTTTCTCTTCATAAGAAATTGAGGAGATTTTTGGCATTGTGCATAATTCAAAAAAGAAATTTTACAATTCAGATTAATTTTTAATAATATTTGTTAATTAATATTAAAGTCACTGAGAGTAGATTTAAAATGTTCTCATCACCAAAAAAGTAAAGCAATTACTTAGTGAGCTTGATTTAACTATTGCATGATGAATACATATTCAAAGCATCATGTTAGACACAATAGATATATGCAATTTTTAATTTTTCAACTTAAGTGTTTTAAAATTTGGACTAAAGGGGCAAAACTGCCTGCAACTCCAGCTCCCGGAGGAAATCTAATGCCCTCTTCTGGCCTCTTCGAGCAACTACATTCATGTGCACATTGCCCCAACACATAGGTATAATTAAAACTTTAAAAATATCGGGGGCAAAAGAAGGAGAGGAAGGGGGAACTGGTATGTAAAATGAAAAATAAATTTTTAAATAAAAAAATAATTGTAAAAGAAGTTTTTGTCCACATTTATTTTTTATTTTATGTGTGTGTATTTTAGTGTATATGTGTTCATCACACTCATCAGGTGCCCACAGATGCCACAAAAGAGTGTTAGATTCCCCCAGAGCTGAACTTTCAGGAGGTTATGAACCATCCAGTATGGGTGCTGGATACCGAACCAGGCTCCTTGAAAGAACGAGTTCTCTTACCCACTAAGACATTTCTTCAGTCCCTGGAATATTTACATTTTTTTAAAGTGATGAATGCTTTGCATTTTAACAATATTATGTGACAATAGCTACACATTATTTAAAAATTAGTGAGAAGCTGAGAATGGTAGCACACGCTTTAACTGCAGTACTCGGGAGACAGAGGCAAGTGGATCTCTGCGTTTGAGCTCAGCCTGGTCTATATAGCAAGTTCTAGACCAGCCAAAGCTACATTGTGAAACAGTGTCTCAGAAAACAGTGTCTCAAGCAAGTTTTTTAGCTAGTTTGAAGAACAGCATGGTAACATTTACAGCTCTTTAAAAAGATTCCTGGCTTGGTGGGTGACAGCTGGATTCTCACATCTGCTCCAGTGTTCAGTCTACTGAATGCACATATCTTGAAGTCTCTCTGGAAAATTCCACGGCATACTCAGGGGAGAATGAGAAGTATGTGCTTTTATAAAACAAATGAATTCTTAACATTATTATGAAAATATTTGGGGCTACACTTTTTAAACTACTGTATATAGTCTAATTACTTCATAAAAGTAGGCAGATACCAATTTCTAGATAAGGGACACAGTGTCCCCTAGTGGTACTTTCAGTTATTGCAATTTCTGGTTATGGATCACAGTTGTTTGTGCCTCAGATCTATATATGGTTTATGAGCGACACATGGTGTATGAGAAAGTGGAATGTGTGGGCACAGGTTGTGCGTGTTCAATGATAGAGTATTGTGAATGTGACTTGTGTGCATATGGCATGGTATAAATGTGTGTGCCTGTAGCACGTGCATATGGTTTGTATATGTGTATTGTGAGGGGTATATATGCACGTATGCAGTGTGTGAAGTGTGTGTGTGTATGCATGTGACTGCATGTGTTTTTTGTGGGTGTGCAGGTACTTATAGTATGTGCCTGCTGGGTATACGTATAGTATTCTATGTGACACATGTCAGTCATATTGTGTGTGTTATGTGCACATAGTGTGTGTTTTGCTGCAGTACATTGTGTCTATGTGCATTCTTTTTGTGTATATATTGTGTGTGATGTGTGCTGGCATATGTTGTGTGTTTGTCTGTGGGGCACCTATGCATGTGTACTTTGTGTTTAGGATTTGTATGTAGAAGAGTTAACTTTCATCATCTTCTGCATATGTGACCCTGAGTCCTTCAATTCTTTCACAAAGCATGCATTAAAGCACCCCAGCCCTGGGTCCCAGAGACTAACAAGCAGGCCCAAGTCCTCAGGAGATGTCCATTCCCCTCCAGCAGACTTCCTCCATCAACCTCGTGGTATGGGCCTTGCCTCTGTTTTCCAGTGATGGCTGTCTCACTGACTAGCTCCAGTGGGTAAGTAGCAGATATGGGATTCCAATTTGAATCTTCTGATCAGCAAGTGACTAAATGATCTTGTACTAGTGCTACAAAATTTAGCATGAAATGCTAATGTAATTGACATATTAATGCAGACTGAAAAATCAAGTATAAATGCAATTTCATAGCACTAATGTCACTATGTAAATATTAAAATATTACACTTCCAGTACCACAGAAACATAAATTAACAGAAGGTGAACAAACAAGTAAGTTCCTGAATAACAACGATATGAGTGTCCCCTCCATCCTCCCCAGGGAATTGTCTTTTCTCAGAATCCTTACCACTGCCTCTGCCTTCCCCTGCTACACATGGAGAGGAACCCAGGCTGCACCTACACCCAGTTCCAGATCTCAGCCCGCCCCTCACCTATCCAAGGATGCTGTCCATCACCACCACCCTCTCTCTGACATCACCAGCTTTCCACACGACCGGACCTTCTCCATCATACTAAGATGCTGTTGTCCGCCCTGACTGAAAAGAACAAACAGAACATCCTGTCTTAACCCTACTTCCTCTGACAGCTTTTTGGCATTACTCATCTCTCGTTCCTCCTCACATCCCACCATCTCTCTTAAGCCCACTCCAAACAGGCTTTTGTTTGCTTGGTTTTCATGGAGCTCTGGGAACCTCAGCCAGTTTTTGTCTGCCAGTCCTCAGTCACCTTGCTTTCCTGATTTGCCCTTCTTTGTGGGGTTGGCTGGGTCTCACCATGCAGCCCAGACTGGCCTCTGTTTCTCAGTTCTTCTGCCTGAGCCTCTAAGTGCCGGGATTGCGGCTGGCTTTCCTAGCCATCTTGATCACTCCCTCCTTGGGCACTGTGATATCTCTGTCCCCCACCCCTACCCCCACCCTGACCAACATTCCTCTGTCCAATTTGCTGGCTTTACTTCTCCATGGCCTTCTTTTCCCTCTCTGCCCACATACTTTCCCTTGTTCTCATCTGTATCCCTGCTCCTCCTCTACCAGCAAGTGGAAGGGCCTCTGCAACTGGTTCTGGCCCCGAGCCATGAATAGAAGAGACAGGTCACTTCCCAGCACCCCCTGGCACACAACTCTCCAGCTGCCTTTTCTCTGGTTGCAGCTATTTGAAGAGATCTTCACATCGAGATGTGTGACCGAAAACCAAAGCAGCTGGATGGCTGAGTCACTCTATGAGAGACAGATGGGCTGGGTAGAAGCCCAGACCTGCAGCAGGCTTCATATGAGCAAGAAACAAAGTGTGGTGCCAGGTGTGATGGCACACGCCTGAAATTCTAGCACTTGGCAAGTGGAGGCTGCAAGTTTGCAAGTTCCAGACCAGCCTGGACTACATAGTAAGACTGTCTCAAAAAAACCAAAACAAAACAAAACAAAGAAAAAAAAAAAAAGAACTCTTTTAAAGTCTAAACACAAGAATCTGGGAGCTGTTTGTTACCAAGACAGAGGCCCAAGTCTATCTGACTGATATAGTTATCTTGCTCAGGTTTGTACCTTAAAAACTGTCTATTAGTAATGTTTAAATTCATAAATCTTCCACAGACTCAACTAGCCAATCACCTAGTCAACATCCCAATAGAATGTTAGATATCCCAAAGTTAACATAGAAAAAAGTGAGTTCTCTCATTCCCCCTCTCCCTCTGAATGTGTGTGTGATATGCACATGTTGCTATAGGCATTTGCATGCATAAGTGTTCACACACATGTGTGTGCATGCACATATGTGTGCATGTGTAGGGAGGCCAGAGTTTTACTCATTTGCTGCCTTATATCTTGAGACAAGGTCTCTCACTGTCCCTGAAGCTCTGTGTTGACTCAGCTGGCTGGCCAGCGAGCTCCATCTCTTTTCCTCTTGTTATACCTCACCAAAGCTGGGGTTACAGATGCTAACAGCAAATTCTGGTTTTTATGATGGTGTTGGGGATCTGAGCTCAGGTTCTCATTCTTGTATGATAGGCATCTTTATCAACTGAACCTTCTCCATCCCTGCACATTGGCTGACAACTGTCTGTAACTGCACTTCCAGGGAGATGATGCCCTCTTCTAGTCTCTGTGGGTACCAAGCATGCAAGTGGTGCACAGACACATGCAAGTAAAACACCTGTTCACATAAATAATTAACAACAATAATTTTTAAAGCTGACATGCTGACATGCCCCTGTAATCTCAGCACTTGGGAAACACAGGCAGGATGATCGCCATCAGCATGAACGAAGAACTGAGTTCTAGGCCACTCTGCAAATTATGTCATCTGCAGGAAAACAGATAGAACCAGAAATTATCATATTACTTCAACAGCCCAAAAAATAGCATATGTTTTCTCTCATATGCAGAATCTAAATGTGTGTGTGTGTGTGTGTGTGTGTGTGTGTGTGTGTGTACGTGCAACATGAAAGCAGAAGGGGAACTATTTGGAAAGAGGAATAATAGGACAGGAGAAGAGGAAAAAGAGAATAATGGAGTTTGGCTAGGCAAGGCACAGTGGCACATATGTATGGAAATGTCGTAATGAGCCCTATTATTTTGTACACCAACTGAAAGTTTATTTGATAAGAAGGAAGGCATACAGCATATAGCAGAAAGAGAAAGAGGTGGGTGTACAAATCATCTGAAGTTGAGGAGTGTGCCTGCGTGTATGTATGCACACCACATTCACACAGTGCCCAAGGAAGACGGGAGAAGGCATCAGAGCCCCTGGAACTAAAGTTACAGGTGGCTGTGAGCCACCCTTCGTGGGTGTTGGTATCTGAACTTTGGTCCTCTGCAGTAAGTGCAAGTAAGAACCCACTGAGCCATCTCTCCAGCCCCTAAGTTTTATTTCTTATGTAAAAAGTGTATTCACTATTGCTCTTATTGCTTCTGGATTTTGAGTCATAGGAAACTAGACTTGTTTCCAATGTGAGTCACTGTGTGAGCAAACATCTGAGGAGCTGCCTGCTTGAGAGCGCTATTTAATGATATGCACATGCTTGAGTGAAAGGTTGCCTGGGTAGATGCATCTAGGCTCAGGGCACTGAAAAACTTACTCACTTGTGATTGTTCAATTGTCAATGGGACACAATCTAGAATCAGCTGGGAAGGAAGTCTCAATGAGGGGCTGTGGAGATCAGGTTGGCCTCTGGGTATGTCTGTGGGGATTGTCTTGATCTCTTTAATTGAGAAGGACAACCTAGGCTGAGAGTGGACAGCACCATTCCCCTGGTTTGGTCTCTGAACTGTCTAAGAGCAGAGAGTGATACCTTAGCACTAAGCACGTGTGTGTTTGCTTTTTATGAATGTAATAGAACCAGCTGCTTCAAGCTCCTGCCTGGGATTTCCCTGCAGTGGCAGGCTGTAATCTGGAACTGTGAGCTAAAATAATCCTTTAGTCCTTTAAGGTTCTTGGGGGAAGGGGTCAGGCTAGTCTATCCTAGCAACAAAAGGGAACCCAGGGCGCTTGTTTTCATTCTTTGCTGCCTCAAAAACTCTGAGGCCAATCTTACTCCTAAAATACCGGTAACAAGATAACTTCTCTTTATCATGTATGTGTGTGCACACGTGGTAATTATGTATTTGTGGTAACACACGCACACATGTGTGTGAAGATACATACATCCATACATATGCTTGTGAGACCAAAGGTTGGTGATGAGTATCTACCTTAATTGTTCTCCCTCTCATTTTTTTGAGACAAGGTCTCTTCACTGAACTTGGAGCATGCCATTTTGGTAGTCTGGCTGGCCAGCAAACTCCAGGGAGCCACCCATTTCTGCCAACCCCACCCCAAGCCTGGAATTGCAGACATATGTAGCCATGACCAGCTTTTTACATTGTGCTGGGGATTGGAACTCAGATATTTATGAACATGTTTTCTAATTTTTTTAATTTGTAAAAAGGGTCTGTCTTTATTTTATGTGTATGAATGCCTCCCTGAATGTATACATGTGCCTGGTGCCTGTGGAGGCCAGAGAGGGAGGGCATCAGGTTCCATGGAACTGGAGTTACAGGTGATTGTGAGCCTCTATGTGGGTTCTAAGAGCTGAACCTGGGTCCTCTGCAAGAGGAGAAAGCACTCACAACCTCTGAGTCGTCTCTCCAGCAAATCTCTCCCCTTTCCATTTATCATTTAGTAGCTCTGGGATTGTAGCTTAAGGTGATGTCCCGGTCTGGAAATTCTCTCTCTCCCTCCTAAAACCCATACCATCTATTGTGCCTTTTATTTCCATTGTTATGTTTTTGACACTTAACCTTTCTACTTCAAAATTATAACTGTGGGGACTAGAGAGGTAGCTCTCAGGAGTTCAGAGCACTTGCTGCTCTTCCAGAGAAAGATATATAGCTAACAAAACACACACACACACACACACACACACACACACACACAACACACACACACACAACCTGCCATGCTGTATTACCTCACCACAAACCCAAAGGAACAAAGCCAAGTGTACTAAACAGATAATGTGTTTAAAAATGTGCTTAAATGCTGAAGAGAGGAAAGAAAATGGGTATAGTCATAGAAATGTAAATAGATAGTTTAAAAATAATAAATTCTTTAAAGAGAGAGTAAAGTAATACAAAAGGGGGAAAGTAACATAAAGATGGGAAAAACATATGGTGTCTGGATCCTGTATGGCTGTATGGCATTTTGTTGGCTTTAAGCTTTTTAAATGCTAATGAACTAAACCAATAGCTGCTGAGAGACCCTGGATTATGGAAACTGCTCAATTAAACCAACCTGTATATTTGAATGGAATATAGAGACTGAATAAAAATAATACAGCTAGTTGTCCCAGGATTTGACTGTTATCCCAGTTTTCTCAGGGTCCCCTAAAGATGTCATCACCCCCAGACGACAGGAAGCAGTCTAGAAAACACAACGTCATTTGGTGGATTATGGGTGTTGGAAACCAGCAGTCTTCTGACCTCGCCCCCGACGATGGGTGGGACACACATGGCCCTGTCATTGCTTTGTGCTATGTAGGGAACAAAGTTTCCCTTTTAAAGCAAGGGCTGCACATCCCCCTCTCTCTCTTTTCTCTCTCTCTCTCTCTCTCTCTCTCTCTCTCTCTCTCTCTCTCTCTCTCTCTCTCTCTCTCTCTCCTGCTTTCGATTGGCCACCAGCTACCCTCTTCCTCTCTCCTCTCTCTCTCTTCCCCTCTCTCCTCTTCTGTTCCCAGTGCCTCTGTGTCTCTACCCTTCTTCCTCACCCCTTTCTAAATAAACTCCTCATTTAAGTTCTATCTGCCTGGCGTGTTATTCCCTCCCGCCTTGGTCACGCTCACCTGCTATGGAATCTGCTATGCTCTCCCATGTGGTCCCTTACCTTGGGACCCCACTCACTTGGGACCCTCATTCGGGACCTCCCACTCCTTTTTCCAGCTTTCATTCTAATAACTGTAACTAAAGAACAACAATGGGTATTTGTCATCATTTAGGAGGGTTGGTTGCAAGTTGTTACTAGTCATGGTCAGGGGAAAAAAACTAAGCAAAAACAGATTCAGGGATTTCTTTCTGAAAATAAAACAGGGGGCATATAGGAATGATAAGTTAAAAGGATAGATTATTGAATCTTCTTTTAAACTAAAAAGGCAAATATAATATCTTACAATACTATGGGGTTCTGTATATTTATACAAATTTAACGTTTTTTGTTATATTGTATATGTGTTTCTACTCTTGTTTAAGATATTTTTGTATATTGATACAAACTTAAAGTTATTTTTATTATGTTACACACACACACATACACACACACATGCACGCACACACACACACACACACACACACACACACACACACACATATTCCTTTTCTTTTTTGTTTGTTTGTTATTCAAGACAAGGTTTCTCTGTATAGTTTTGGAGCCTGTCCTGGAACTTGCTCTGTAGATCAAGCTGGCCTTGAACTCACAGAGATCCACCAGATCCACCTGTCTCTGCCTCCCGAGTGCTGGAATTAAAGGCCTGCACCACCACCATCCAATATATATATATATATATATATATATATATATATATATATATATGCAGCTCATTTAACAATGTAATATAAATTTCTAATCCTTGAAAGTTCTCTCTATAAACTATTTAGGATTATTAACAAATGCAGATTAGCAGTCATCTATAACAAACTTATAGTCAGGTATGTTTTCAAGATTAAACATATATTTTAGATAGATGGATGGTCTTCAAACACCCCAAAGACATTTAAGATGTTTTAATAATATAAGGCTTTTCACAACAGTGAGACATGTCTGCTCCTGACAACACCAATCTATTAAAAAAAAAAAAAAAAAAGGACATTGGGCATTGAAGAACCTCCACATGGAGTTTGCTTTCAATATGGCAAAGCTAGCCATTTGAGAAAGAAATTGCCCTTGCCTTGACTGCTGACCAAATGCTGTCCAATTGGACAAGCAGGACACAAAAGAAGGTGACTGCCAAACTTTGCCAAGACAAAGTAGTACAGTCCTTCAAAATTTCTGCTTCACAGAAACGTCTGTTTTAGGTCTATCAGCCAAAGATGGATGCCCCAACGTTGCAGAAGAACCTTAGGTAACTGTCCAGACAACCATCTGTTTCTGTCATTTTTATAGTTTTGGAAGTTGCTTGCTCAGCACTTCCTGTTTACTCAGGTAATATTATAGCCTTCTTTGATGGGGTTAAAGACTAGATAATTATAGCCACGATTTTCCTTGTTACCAAATTCAGAAAAGAACCTTATATAAGAGATGTAAAGTGTATAAATAAGGTTGAGAGACATAGAAGCTTAAGTTGTTTATCTAAGAAGATGTTTTAAGGTCTAACAAGATATGTTTTAGGCTGGTAATACATTATGATAAAAAGTGGCTTAAGACTCATCCATTGCTGGAGGGAGTGTAAACTTGTACAGCTGCTGTGTAAATCAGAATGGTGGTTTCTCAGAAAATTAGGAATCAACCTACCTCAAGACCCTGTAATACCACTATTGGGCATATACCCAAAGGAGGCACATTCACGTCACAAGGACATTTGCTCAACTATGTTCATAGCAACATTATTTGTAATAGCCAGATATCAGACACAGCCTAGATACCTATCAAGTGAAGAATGAATAAAGAAAATTTGCTATATTTACACAATGTGGTACTACTCAGCTGTAAGAAACAATGACATTCTAAAATTCACAGGCAAATGAACAGAACTAGAAAAAAATCATCCTAAGTGAGGTAACCCAAAACCAGAAAGACAAATATAGTATGTACTCACTCATAAGTGGATACCAGACATAACGCAAAAGATACCCAGCCTACAATCCACAACCCCAAAGAAGCTTGAACACTCTTTCAGAAACAAATGGAAGCAGATGCAGAAATCCACAACTAACCAATGGGCCAACTTCCCGAAGTACAATCAAAGTGAGGGAGGAGCCAACGAGAAGGTGTAAGGCGGAGCCAGCGCCACTTTAAGGCATGGCACTTCGTGGCTCTCTACAGATAATAACTAATAATTATTATTGTATATAGTTTTACCATGTTAGAGTTAAAATCTTTCCTTTATAATTAGACAAGAGGGAGGAATGTCTTGAAATATTTGTTTATACTGTAAAGATGTGTCTCTGCCTAAGGCTCCTTCTGAATGGTTTAATAAAGAGGTAAATGCCAATAACTAGGCAGAAGAGAATAGGCAGGACATCCAGACAGGGAGAGAGAAACTGGGAGGTGGAATCTAGGTGCATAATTTTGCCAGCAGACTAGGAACAAGTCAGATGTACATACTAAGAAGAGGTAACCAAGCCATGTGGAAGAATATAGATTTTAAAAATGGGCTAATTGGGGGAAAACCTAGGCTAAGGCCAAGCTCTCATAATTAATAATAAGTCTCCAGGTCATTATTTGCAGGCTGGTGGTCCAAAAATAGACTGACAAGAAAGCTTGCTACACTGTCCTTTGATCTGCTTCCCTCATCCCCCTCAAATTCTGCTATTAGGCAAGCCTAGTCCTGAGCTTCCCAAGATGTGTGCACTTTAGGGGTTGTTTGATCTTGTTTAAGGTTTTGGGTTTGTTGTTGCTTTGTTTTGTTGTTTGTTTTTGTTTTGTTTTTTGACAAGGTCTCACTTAGTCCCAGCTATCCTCAAGTCATCAAATAGTTCAGAATGACCTTGAACTTTTGATCCTTTTGCTTCTACGTACTCAGTGCTGAGATCACAGGCATGTGCCACCGTCCCAAGTTTTATGATGTATTACAGATCTAACTCATGACTGTGTATAAGTAAGCACTCTGCCAAGTGAGCTACATCCCTAGTCCCAGCCCCAGTGTGTGTATTTTTATTTTTTTCTCCTCTAACCACTTGATCATAAAGGATAAACTGGTGTACAGAAAAGAGAAGGGGTAAGCCTGGAAGTTAGGCTGAGTCATGACTCACTCTAGCCAATGAGATGTGAGCAGCAACAGAGTCCTTCCTGTCCCCAACTTCATGCAGAGATAATCAATGTCAACAGAGGGGAGGCTCTGTCAGTCAAGCCTACAGAAGAGTGTCAGGGACTCCACTAACCCAAGGTGGCTATGCTGTAGAGCATGGAATAAATGTCGTTGTTTAAACTCACAAACATTTGGAGTATGTTCTGGGGACACAATGGTAAATGCAAAAGACAAACCTTCCTCTGAGCTAGATTCTGGGAAAGGGGTGACAAAAACAGGCTCAGACAAATTCACTAGAAAATATTGGGACAAGGTTAAGTGTGAATGAAATAAAGGCAAATTGATGGCAAAGGAGATGGCAGGTTGGAAGGAGTGCATGCGTTAGAATTGTAAGACCTGCAGAGCATGGACCTTCACGCTCCCATTCAGGAAAGGCCACACCCCAAATCATTAACGAGAAGCAGTCTTGATGCAAATAGCATGAGGAGTTTTTATTTCAAGTGCACTGGGGTCCACAGTCATACACCACACAGGAGTAGAGGACTGAGGACCCCTAGTGTAGAATTGAGACAGCTTTTATAGGATTTACAGCAAAGCTAACAAGGCTAGTTTTAAAGCTAGCCTGTTATTTTCACTAGGTCTAAAAGTAAGGTCATGGGATAGTTTAAAACTTGGAATGGTTAGTAAGGTTTCCTAGGTTACAGAGATTTAGCACACCTGCAAGATTAGGGGGTTTTCTTTCGCAAGAACCAGCGGGCTCAGTAGCCTTGTCCTTGAGCGGCTGGGAGAATGTATTTCCAGTCAGGGAGTTGTCTATATCTTATTGGCAGAAGCTCTTGTTTTCTCTGTCTTTCCCTTTTTATGCTATGAGTCCCGTCTTTAGTTATTAATTTTCTTTGTGGACAGGATGACCCTTAACAGTTCCCAGACTGTTGTTGTGGATAACAACATTCTTCAGAAACTAGGTGATTATGAAAAAGAAGAATAATTTCCAGAAACCAGTCATTGTGACCAAGCTATTTCATGTGTTTTTCTTTTTTCCTGAGCTTTGCATGCAGCTAGAGTGATTTTTAAATACATGCTGATGGACTTTTTCTAAATTTCTAACTTTTAGTGGTCATTAGAGAGTTAAGCTGTATTTTCATCCTTTCAGAATGACTAGAAAAATCTTTGAAAAATTGTGTGAAATTGAACTTGAATTGTGTTTTGTTTTTTATCTTGTTTTGTTTTAATGATTGTAGAGATGGTTCAGTGGTTAAGAGGAATCCAACACCCTCTTCTGGCCTCTGAGGATACCTGAATACATGTAACGTATACATACAGACACATGCACACACACATAAATAAAAATAAGTATACTTTTTTAAAGCCAGCAAGTCATGCTAAAACTGGTATAGAATGCAGGGCCTCTATACCACAAATTCAATGTCCCTGTTGGTTGTATGTGTGTGCTGAGGTGGAATGTAGCTCACTGGTAGAGGTCTTAATTAGCATGTGTTAGTAAAGTTTCAATTATCAGAACTGCCCCCCCCAAACAAAACCACAGTCAAGCGCATCCTTGCTACATGGCTTTTTGGGGGTCAAGGAAGGATTAAGACAGGGTTTCTCTGTGTAGCTCTGGATATCCTGAGTTTGGAGTCTTTAAGAACAGAAAGAAAGGGCTGGAGAGATGTCTCATCAGCTAAAAGTGCTTGCTGCTCTTGTAGAGGACCTGGGTTCTATTCCCATCACCCACACCAGATTACCCACAACTACCTATAACTCCAGTTCCAGGAGATTCAACACCCTTTGGCTTCTGAGGGCACTGCACACATGTGATACACACAAATTCATGTGCTCGCGCACACACACACACAGCTACTACACACAATAATAAACTGTCTTGTGTGGTGGTACATAGCTTTAATCCCAGTACTGAGATGCAAAGATAAGAGGATCTCTGTGAGTTCAGACCAGCCTGGTCTATGAAGCAAACTTTAGGACAAGCAGAGCTACATAGGAAGACCCTGTCTCGAATAAATAAGTAAATGCATAAATACATAAATAATCAAATAAATAATGTTTTTAAATAACATAAAGAGATAAATAATAACATAAAGAACATAAAGATCATAAAGAACATAAGTGAGGGGTTCACAAATCTACATCCTGTATAATGATATGAAAAGGGCTCAGAAAGATGATGGAGGGAGATAGAGTTACATGATAGCCAGATGGGTAGAAAATAAATATGGATGGATTGGAGGATAGTTAAGGATAAATAGGTGTGATAATGGAAGAATGTATGCATAAATACATGGGTGGATGCAGGGATGGATATCATATAGGCAGATAGTGTCAAATCTTGGATGGTTAGAAACCCAAACCCGTTTTTGACCACTAGATGGAAGTGGTCAAAAACTATTTGTTACATGGACGCTCTTTCTTTTTTTCTATTAGTTTATTTCTGTATATGTGTGTGTGAGTGGGTGCATGTGCCCTCAGGAGCCAGAAGAGAGGATCAATTCTCTCGGAGCTCAAGTTACAGGCAGTGCTGAGCAGACAGACATGGGTGCTGGAGACCAAACTCAGGTCCTCCAGTAAGAGCAGAAAGCTCCTTTAAGCCCAGAGC